>ML785079.1:31587-53651 GCA_009831015.1 Picea engelmannii | reverse complement strand
TCCACCTTGAATAAATAATATTAACCCATTTCTAGGTCACTTAACCTATTTTCCTTATTTTTAGGGTTAACCACTTTCCATAAATATTCCTTCTTGATTTTGTCACCTTATTTTATCATTTCTTCTTTTAGGCCACTTTGACTCCTTTGACTTTGGGGGCTTCAAGACTTCATGTGAGGGTCCTTCATCTTCGTAAGGCCATAAATCTCAAACTAGGAGGAGTTATGTGACATTCCACATACCACCAGAAATGACATGACAAGCACTATCCATCTAGGATAGTTTCACCAACAATTTCCTTGATATTCATCTCATTATTTCTCATACAAGCATGGGTCCTCCAACCTTTCTTCTAGGATAACTCAATCCGTAAAGCGTCTTCCTGTGAGGGCTTTCACCATAAGGGGACCACTTTGGAGTTCATCCTTTTGTACACCTTATCAATCATGATAAGACAATAATAAGAGCATGGGTCCTCCAACCATTCTTCTAGGATAACTCAATCCGCAAAGCGTCTTCCCGTGAGGGCTTTCACCATNCATCAAGGACAATACATATTATATTACATAAATCATCAATCAATCAATCCTTTGACATCAATCAATCACTTGACATCAATCAATCAAACCATTGGCATCAATGACAACATGATCCAACAAGAACCTCATGGAAAAGAAGGAGGAACAGGTTGGCAAAGCCCTTAAAATGCGGGTGAAGTGGACCTAGGGTTTTGGATCTAGGGTTTTAACACCTAGGCTTCAGTATAAGGTTGTATGAGAGTCATGTAATGTATAAATAAAGGTCTAGAAGAGTTGAGAGGGTGGGTCTTTTTTGTTGCTATCATTGTTGTTGAGAATGATATTGAGAAAGAAGTGTATTGTTGTAAGATCATTCTGTATTCTGGATCTTCAGCTGGGTGCAAGGATCAACCTTGAGCTAGGTGCGCAGGGAGGGGAGATAAAGAGAGAAAGAGAGAGACATTTACAGCTAAGGGTGTAGATAGAATTGTGTGTTTTCATATAATATATCAAGAAACACAGTTATGTGGATGTAGTATTAGTGAGAAGGTGAACCACGTATATCTTGTTGTTCTTTGTGATTGATGCTATGTTATTTTCTATCTATTATACGTGTATTGCATTGTTGTGTTAAATATAGATGATATAGTTAACTTCATGAAGCTAAGTGTAAGATTGTTAAGGAGTCTCTGTGTTCTATTGCGTTGTTGTCCTAGATTCACTTTGCATTTCCTTTGGTTGTAGACACCTGTGTCCCGTAACCCCCTATTGCTACTTTGGGTGAGACTGCATTTGATTTGCAGGTGTTTCCGAATGGGCCAATAGTTAGGGTTTGTTGGTGCATCGTTAGAGTTGAACCCTGGGTCTTCCCCTGTGCCAACATATGCTTCCATTGCTAGGACCAAGATCTTATTGAGGGAATGCCAAGGTGGTTTCCATCAAAGAGAGAGATTGACAAAGTGGATAGAAGAACAATAAAGGGAATTCGTTGAAGCTCAGAACAAGAACCCTAACATTAGTACAAAAGACTAGTTGGGAAAGTACATCTTTACCAACATACACGAGATTTTATTTGGAGGAGTTCATAAAGAGTTATACGAGTGGTTAGCCAAATTAGAAGACACCCAGTTTGAGATCAGATTTAGATCACTTGTAGTTTGGAAAGCGACGTTGATTAAGAAAGTCAAAAGAGTTGATAACATTGTGTCTATAGCAGTAGATCTCTAGTTTGATAGCACTATTGGAGGGTACATTACTAAGTTTTCCATTAACATAGTAGAATCATATAGTCAAGCAGAGAGATATTTCTTTAAGGGACCTAGAGGGAATTTTCTACACTTCTTGAAGCTAAAGATTAAGATGCTATTGCACGAGAAGAATATCCTGAAGATACAGTAATCAATTGGATTTTAAAGCTAATGTTCAAGAATTCAGACAATGACAGTGACACAAAGGCTGGACATACGTGCAACAGAAGACCGTTAAGAGAGGTTCCTCTTGTGAACCTATTTAAGGAGAATTACGACAACGAGGGATTCTATAGTGGAGAAGAAGAAGATCTGATAGACGAAGAGTATTCAGAGTCCGCAGTGGCAGAGGAAGTAAAGACTGAAGAAATGCATCGAGGAGAACCAAAAACTTCAGGTACTATACCTACTAACGAAGTAAGTACTATTACTCCTCCTGTTGTTTTAGCAACATTAAGTAACTAGAGTAACCAGAGTAGTTAGAGCCATCAGAGTACTGTTACAAGCAGTTTAGTACATACTCAATCGAGAAACCAAGGAAGATCTATGGAAGATGAAATGAGGTTACCCATCTTCAGAGGAGATGGATCTGAAGATCCTGACCAACACTAGTTCTTATGTGAAGCTGTATGGAGCATCAAGCAAGTCACCGATGAAGCCGTCAAGATAGATCAGTTTAGTACTGCCTTGAGGGACCGCACACTGAGATGGTACATGAAGTTTTCTTCAGGACCTAGACATCCTAAATTGTTGAATGACATTAAGACTGTGTTGAGTGTATAATTCAATAAGCCTAAGTCAGAGTCGCAGTGTATTATAGAGTTGAAGGAGATCAAGTAGAAGGTAAATCAACCCGTTTGGGAATTTGATTAGAGGTTTAAGACCTTGACATGCCATTTAATTTTTCAGATTCCAGATGAACAACATAAATAATGGTTCATCACTACTCTCCTACCACACATCAGAGTACCTTTGATGCAACAGAAGGTTGTTTCACAGGCTAAAGCATTGGATATCACCATGAAACTAGAAGTAGCCCCTGTAGGAGAAGCCAAACTAGGTATGAATCAAATTTTGAATCAGTTAACTAGTTTATCTTTACAGGTCGAAGATATGAAGAAAGATAAAGGAAAAGAGAAAAGAGAGGATATATGGTGTATCATATGTAAATCAGAGGGCCATGACAAAGAGCATTGTCCCCTATTTAATGGATACTTGTCTTCTGGAGCACCTATTCCTTTGAAGTAGGCTACTGTACCTTGGTGTGAGGTATGTAGAGCTAGACATCACCCTAGTGAATGCTATTATATGAAAAAATATGTCCATACACCTTCCAATATGTATTGCACATTTTGTAAATCTGTGGGGCATGATGAGAAGGATTGTAGAGCTTATGATATCATGCATGAAAGATCAAGAGATACATATAGAATTCAAGGAGAAGTACATCAAGAAGGAAATAATGTGCAATTCAACTCCCCAGGAAGAGGAAACTTCAACCCTCGTGGTGGATTCAGAGGAGGAGGACAAGGTGGAGGCTTGAGTCGAGGTTGAGGTCAGATTATTTTCTATAACTACACCCAGCCATGACATTTGGCAAGGGATTGTCAAAACCCTTGTACTACTTGCAACTACTGTAACTCGTTTGATCATGTTATCAAAGAGTGTTCAGTATTGTTAGCCAAAATTCAGGAGATATGAGGAGGGAACCAACAAGTCCATTTGATATCAGTATAACCTCGTGGTGAGGACCCCAGAGTCATTGTTATTACTAGAGGAAGCACTGTTATAGGAGAATATAGGGTGACTCTAGGAAAGACTATAGAGGGATCAGGGATCATAAGAGCTGTAGAGAAGGCACAGTTGTTTGATCCAAGGAGGGAGAGGCATACTTTTGAATAAGCAAGGAAATAATTTGTAGGAGAACAAGCTTCTTCATCTAAGGCATAACCAAAAGTAAGGGAATGTGAAATGCCTCTGACATTTTATCAGTCTGCCCTATCTAGACAAGGAAAAGAGGTAAGAAAGCTCATGGACTTCTAATATAGTTGTATCAATCTGAATAAAGATGAAATAACTATGCAAGAGATACAACACCTGGTAGTACAATATGGAAGTGGAAGAATAGACCCTTTGCTGAGTAGAGAAGTGAATCAAGTGTCAAGGAAAAGAAGGACAAACAAGGAGCTGCACCTTAGTGCTTAGATTGGAGACTACGATGTGGACTATGTGGTCCTCGACTTGGGATCAGAAGTTAATGTTATGACAAAGAAGACTTGGGCACTGATGGGAAAACCTATATTGATTTACTCTCCTATCAATCTCAGGATGGATAATCAGCAGGCGGTGAGCCCCTTTATTAGACTAGATCATGTCCCTGTAGACATCGACAGGGTAAGGACATTTGCAGAATTCAAAGTGATTGATATTGTTGATGATAGTTGTCCCTATCCTTCACTGTTAGGAATTGATTGGGATTTCAACAATTTGACTGTTGTTGACCTAAAGAAGAGAAGAATGACATTCAAAGGTAATGGACTAAAGGTCATTACACCTCTGGACCCAGATGAAGGTCGCAGATACACATAACCCATCAGGGAAAAAGACCATGCATATGAGCTAGAGAACATCTATAAACTGACAACAAGACAACATGATTACATTAATCCAAAAATAGATGGAAATATCAGCTGGTGAAGTGAAAGTGCATGCTCATCAGATTCAGAAGAGGCATTAGAAAATTGGCAGAATAGAATTAATGAAGTCTCTACGTGGAGGTGTGCCATATTGACCAAAGCAGTTCGCTGCATTGGCATAGAAGTAAGTAATCTTCCTACATTTGATGCTCTAAATCATTTAGAGAAATTTCTAGCTGAATTCAAGAAAATTGTACCAGTACGACATAGGATGTTGGCACTAAATGAAGACTTAAAATCAATGCTATCTAGATGGTGGGGAACACACAATAAGAACATCGCAAAGTGGGTACAATGTCGCACCTTATTGACAATGCACTTTTCAGACCAAGCAAAAGGGTGCGAAGTTCGATATACAGGCCAGAGTTGTCCTAAGGACCACATGCGAAGTTGTGAGGAGGCCTGGAGAAACATTCCTAAAGAACAGTGGGTGCATAAGTTCATTAACACCTTGGATACTATGCCTATCAATTGGTATTTTCAAGCAGAACTACACCTCATCACTATAGATTGGTATGGTATGACTCAAAACTTTATAGCTATGTTTTTATTTGAAATTCAGTACCCTACAGTAGATCAGGATTTACAAATTGTGAGAGAAAAGGTCTTCAAAGAGGTACCTAACCTCCCTTTTACCCAAGAAGAAGAGGGATGTATTGAACCTCTTCAGTAGTTACATGATTGCTACAATATTAATGCAGATGAGGATGACGATCCGAGGGATGTAAACATTTTAGAAACTGAGGGACAAAGAGACATAGAAGCGCCAGGGATTGAATTAACTTTTATTGGACAACCTATTAAAATTAAGAAGGTTAACATTGGAATAGAGAAAGCACCTAAGATGGAAAACATTGGAGACTATTGGGATGATGATGCTATTAGAAAGATCACAAAACTATTCCATGAATATCAGGACTTGTTTCCAACTAATTTCACAGACATGAAGGGAATTAAAGGGCCCATGGGAGAAATGAAGATCCCCTTGAGAGAAGATGCAAGACCTATTAAGCAGAGACCTTACAGAATGAATCCCAAATAAAAGCAGAAATTTAAGATTGAACTGGATAGAATTTTGGAAGCAGGAATCATAGAACCCATTGAAGAATCCAAATGGAAAAGCCCTATGGTGGTCCAATATAAGAAGTCAGGAGAAATCAGAATTTGTGTAGATCTAAGGAAGTTGAATGATGCATGTCTACATGATCCATTCCCTACACCTTTTACTGATGAGGTTCTAGATAATGTAGAAGGACATGAGGTCTACTCATTCACATATGGATTTTCAGGTTATCGCCATATCAGAATGGCTAAGGAAGATCAACATAAGACCACATTTGCAACAGAATGGGGTTCTTTTCAGTACATTGTGATGCCTTTTGGATTGAAGAACACACCAACCATCTTTTCTAGGGTGGTGTTTGAAGCATTTAAGGACTTTTTACACAAGTTCTTGGAAGCATATTTTGATGATTGGACTATCTTTAGCCTACTGCAAAATCATATTGAATGTCTGAGATTGATGTTAGATAAGTGCAGGCAATGTCAGATTGCCTTGAATTAAAAAAATGTATTTTCTTTTCACCCTTTGGAGTGTTGATAGGGCACATTGTGTGTAAGTAGGGGTTGTTGGTGGATCCTTCCAAGATTTCCATCATTGTTGATCTGCCTCCTCCCACTTCGGTTAGACAGCTACGCACCGCATTGGGGCACACTGGATACTATAGAAATTTTATTAAGGGTTATGCACATATAACAACACCTATGGAGAAGCTATTAAAGAAAGATAGTAAGTTTCAATGGACAAAAGAATTCCAAAAAATCTTCGACACATTAAAGCAGAAAATGGTCATTGCGCCTATCTTGGTTTTTCCAGATTGGAGTAAGGAGTTCAATGTTCATGTCGATGCTTCATCAATTGCATTAGGAGAAGTCTTGGCACAACCAGGTGTAGGAGACATTGACCACCCTATAGCCTTTTCCAACAGGAATCTTTCTACAACTGAAAGGAACTATACTATGACTGAAAGAGAAGGCTTGACTATGGTATATGCACTGCAAAAGTTTAGACACTATTTGCTGGGAGGACATTTTAAGATGTTCACTAATCATTCTATATTGAAGTACTTAGTCAACAAGCCAGTGTTTGGGGGAAGAATATGAATATGGCTACTACTATTCCAGGAGTATGACTTTGAGATTGTGGTCAAGCCAGGAAGAATGAATAAAGGACCTGATCACTTATCCAGGTTGGAATATGGAGAGGAACCTACTAGACTGGAGGATACACTACTAGATGCATAGTTGTTGGCCATCAGAAAAGTCGATGATCACTTTGCCGAGATAGTTTAGTTCCTGTCCACGAAAATGGAACTGCGTGAGTACACAGTCAGTCAGAAGAAACATTTGGTAGTCCACGCTGCAAATTTTCAACTTATATATGGATAGTTATATAAGATGGGACCAGATGAGATCTTGAGGAGATGTGTTATGGAGGTAGAAAGACCATTGATTCTTGCAGAAGCACATGAAGGCATTGTAGGAGGACACTATACAGGGAAAGAAACAATGTTGAAGGTTCTTAGAGCTGGCCTCTAGTGGCCTACTTTACATAAAGATGCTAAGGAATACTACAGAGCTTGCGATGTATGTCAAAGAGTAGGAAAGCCTTCTAGAAGGGATGAGATTCCTTTGGCATCACAATTAACATTACAAGTACTCAAGAAATGGGCCATTGACTTTGTGGGACCTATTAACCCACCAAGAAAGCTCACATGAGCTCGATACATTATCACTACTATAGAGTATTTGACTAGATGGGAAGAAGTAAGAGCAGTTAAGGACTGTAGTGCATCCACAACTGCACAATTCATCTTTGAGGATATCATAACCAGATTTGGATGCCCAAAGATTCTTATGACTGATCAAGGCACATACTTCATCAACAAAAATATTGAATCCTTGACTCAGGAGTTTGAAGTTCACCATCAGAAGAGCACACCATACCACCTATAGGCGAATGGTATAGTCAAATATTTCAATAAGATCTTGGAGACAACGCTGAATAAGATTTGTAGTGTCAACATAGATGATTGGGATCTGAGAATTCCAGTAGTATTATGGGCCTACATAACTACTTGCAAAAAGTTAACAATGTAGACCACATTTAAGTTAGTTTATGGCTTGGAAGCAGTGGTACCTATGGAATACTTGGTTCCTAGTTTAAGAATCGCAACATTTATAGGTATGGATGACACCGACGATGTTCAAGATAGGCTTGCGTAATTTCTGGAACTGCAGGAAGAAATTTTCATTACAAGATTTCATCAACAGGTAAAAAAAGAATGAGAGAAGGCTTACCATGACAAACATATCAAGAAGAAAGCATTTAAGTAAGGAGATTTGGTACCATTATACGACAACAAGTTCATGAAACATCCAAGGAAGTTCATGACACATTGGCTCAGACCATTCGAAGTTGCCTATGTTACAGAAGGAGGGTCTGCACAGTTGAAGACCCTTAATGGAGAATGCAAATAAGGTTTGGTAAATGGGAGCCGATTGAAATTGTATTATGACAACCAGGTGCCTCACAACTCTCAGTGAAAGAAAAAGAAGAAGGGTCTAGGTGCCAGGTGCAGTTGAAACTGGGTACCAGACACATAAAAGAAAGTATGCACATGATAGGGGGGGAAAGAGAAGAGAGCATGGGCTGCTCCGCGCAGTCTATAGTCAAATTAGTACAGAAGGCTCAGTCTTCCAGTGACTCGAGACGAGTCACATGTGAGTTTTGGGGGCTTGTTGGCCCTTGGTTATGTATTAAGGAAGAAAGCACATACTAAGGAAGAAGAAATACAAAGTACAAACTAATCAGAAGGCACATTAACTGAGAAAGGGTCGAAGTGGTTAAAGAAGCAGAAAAGAAGGAGCAAAGTAAAGGAAAATCTAGTCGTTGGAAGAGAAGATCGAGGAAGATAAAGAAGTAAATAAGATGGATCATGTACAACTCAATAAGTGGAAAAAGACATCAACGGGTGCTTTGGAGCACCTCATGGAAAATAAGGAGGAATAGGCTGGTGAAGCCCTTAAAACACGGGTCAAGTGGACCTAGGGTTTTGGATCTAGGGTTTTGACACCTAGGCTCTAGTCTAAGGTTGTGTCAGAGTCATGTAATGTATAAATAAATGTCTAGAAGAGTCAAGCGGGTGGGTCTTTTTGGTTTCTATCATTATTGTTGAGAATGATATTGAGAAAGAAGTGTATTGCTGTAAGAGCATTCTGTATTCTGGATCTTCAGCTGGGTGCGAAGATCAACCCTGCAGTTGGGTGCGCAGGGAGGGGAGATAAAGAGAGAAAGAGAGAGAGATCTACAGCTAAGTGCACAGATAGAACTATATGTTTTCATCTAATATATCAAGAAACACAGTTCTGTGGACATATCCCTAGGGAGAGGGTGAACCACATATATCTTGTTGTTCTTTGTGATTGATGTTGTGTTATTTGCTATTTGTTATACTTGTATTGCATTGTTGTGTTAAAGATAGATGATATAGTTAACTTCGCGAAGATAAGTGCAATACTGTTAAGGAGTCTCTTTGTTCTATTGCATTGTTTTTCTGGATTCACTTTGCATTTCCTCTAGTTGTAGACACATGTGTCCTACAACCCCCTATTTCTACTTCGGGTGAGACTGCATCTACTTTGCAGGTGTTTCCGAAAGGGCCAGTAGTTAGGGTTTGTTGGTGCGTTGTTAGAGTTCAACCCCGGGTCTGGCCCTGTGCCAACAATGCTTATGAAATGATTCAAAAATTCCTTCCATACCAAATTTTTTTAGGGAAAATGAAGAGGGATGCAATTCCATTACAATCTATAATAGAGAGCAACTATTTGCACAATGGGGCCTGGACGTGATTAGTCCAATAAGTCCAAAGTCGAGTAAATGACATGGTTACATTATCACTGCAATTGACTATTTAACCAAGTGGAAATAAATTGTTGCTTTAAGAAACATTGACTTAGAACAATTGATTCTTTTTCTAAAAGAAAATATCTTATCCAGATTTGGTGTACCAGAAAAGTTCATAACGAACAATGGTTCAATCTTCATTGGGTCAAAGTTTACAAATTTTTGTGGAGAATATGGAATCATCATGGGACAATTTGTTGGATTATTGAGAGGGGCGGTGAATCAGTGATAGAGAAATTTAATCCTTTTTAACCATATAATCCAAGTGTTATATCAATGTAGCATAATCATCCAATAAATGCAGAGTAAATAAGCAATGAACAAATGAACAATCATACACATACACAGTACACCAATGTTTTACGTGGAAACCCAAAGCAGAAGAAAACCACATAATTTTTTTTCTTATATGTCTTGAACAATTACATTCATTGGAAGTACCAACTTCCTTTGTTTTCCAGCTGCAACTAGAAGGAGGCTCTAACCCCCTAGTTTCTCAGGCTACAACCTAAGGGAAGCTCCAACTCCCCAATTCTCTAGCTACAACCAGAAGGAGGCTACAACCACCTATGTTCTCCAGCTACAACCACCTATCCTTGCCCCGTCCAACCACCCTGACGTATAAGTAGAATGATGGAACCACTATCACACTATCACTGTCAGATATACTATTGCAAACCTGTACCAATCAACCTATAATTAACCTGTACCATAAACAAGTGCATCAACCATGCACCAACTTGTACAAAACCTGTACCATGAAAAAGTGCATCAACCATGCACCAAACCTTTACAAAACCTGTACCATGAACAAGTGCATCAACCATGCACCAAACATGTACAAAACATGTACCATGAACAAGTGCATAAACCATGCACCAAACCTATAAAAATAACCTATCACAACAACCTGTCCAAACAACCTATCACAACAACATGTCTCATCAATCTTATCAACCAAATTAGATCTACTCACCAAGACAAATCTCAAAGATGTGCATCAACCAACCATAACACAACAAATCATAATCATCCCCAAGATCAATATGTGCTTCTAATAATATACCAATACAAGTATGCTACATCATCCATAAACCATGTGTCAACAATACTACTAACAAGTGCCTCCAACCATGTACCAAGTATGTAACAATCATGTATCAACTACTCATCAAATATGACTCRTCAAGATGTACCAACATCATCAACTATACACCTCATGTATGTGCCAACTCATCAACTACTTGTCTCAACCATGTACCCAACATGTACCTTAACCAAAATCCCTCATCAATTTCATCATCCAAATATGATTTGTAACTCTGTAATAGACCTGGTGTATATGATCACATATCTGCAAACCTTCCTTAACTTTCACAACAAGAGACTAGCATTTTCATCAAACTTTTCTTTAGTCTCATATGAGTAGTTTGGGATTAGTCAACAACCCTAACTTGAAATAATCATAACTATGTGCCTGTAATGAATAAAGATATGAAAATAGTACATAATGTTATTCATTTTGTTTTATGAAATTCCTTCAGGTGTCACTACTTGGAACCTCTTAGAAAAGGAGTTATAGCAAAAATGGCATACCTTGTTGAATTCTGGATTATTCTATAGAGCAACCTTGTAGAGCATGCCCCACACAAAATATTTGTTGAATGGATCTGAAAATGTTACACATAATACTATAGACTGTACTCTAACCAAAAAAAATTGTCTTACTGAATTTGGATCTGTTATGAAGAAGTTATGACGTTTTTACCCGAAACACTTATTTTAGACTAGTTTCAGGACTAGCCACAAACCCTATTTTCCACAGAGTGTAACTCCAAAAATACAATGACCCACAAGCTGAAATTTTACCAAGCTAAATTTTTTACCACAGATACTTGGATATGTTTCCTCAATGGAATATCAATTTCACGGTCTGAATCATTCTAGAAAAAAGTTATTTTGAAAATGGTGAGATGACCTGTAAATAACATACCTTAAAAAGCATCATCAAAAGAATTTATCCTCCCTTGAATTCCGGCCTTCAGAAATGGAATAACATGTACTATCCATCTATAATAGTCTTACCTTCAAATGTATTAAAACTCATACCATTAAACATGAAACAACCTTGGGTCCATTACCCAAACCTTTGTGCAACCAGAATTCGCTACCGGACTTTCTCCAAGGGTTGACATCAATATACAATATCACTCTCTAATAGTCGACATAAATGACAACCAAAAATCCATCAACCTAAGCCAATTGTTTGACAATTCCCCCCTTTGGCATTGATGGCAACACCAACATTGATGGCAAAGGAAATAATCTTTATCAATGTTTCTATCTCTCCCCCTTTGACATCAATGGAAAAGGGTATCTCCCTTTGGGGCTTCTCCCCCTGACCCAACTCTCCTTAGGTATGCTCCCCTGTCTACATGCCTTTGATTTTTCTTTGTGTTTATAATCCTCTAATTACTCTCTTTCCCTTCATATGAATAATATCTCCCCCTTTGACAAAGGGTATCACTCTAAAGTCATATCGCTCATTCTTCCCTTATGACATTCACTCCCCTTGGAAACATGCCTCTATGCTCTCTCTCCAAGCATTTACCTTTGCATATGATAAATATCTCCCACTTTGTCCTGTTTATGGTGCTTCCTCGTGAACATCTAAGACATATAAGATAAGCATTCAAAAGCATTCATTTTGGAGTAGAAATTACTCCTAGTCTTTGGCAAAGATACTCAAGGGATTCCCATGGAAGTGATTTTGTAAATATGTATGCCACTTGTTCTTTTTTTCCCACATATTCAACTTTGATGTTCTTCTCTACAACATGTTCCTATAGAAAGTGATACTTTATTGGAATGTGCTTCGTCTTGGAGTGCATCACCGGGTTTTTTGAGATACTGATGGCACTTGTATTATCACAATAGATTGGAGTGGGCTCATCATACTCAACCTGCATATCTATCAAAGTTTGTTTCATCCATAGAACATGTGTACAACATGCTACTGCTGCAATATAATATGCCTCGGTTGTATATAAGGATACTGATGATTGTTTCTTGCTTAGCCAAGATACTAAACACTCACCCAAGTAGAACGTTGCTCCACTGGTGATTCATCGATCATCAATGCAACCTGCCCAATCTGCATCTGTGTAACCAATAAGTGATAGATCCTTTCCTTTTGGATACCATAATCCAAACTCTTCTGTTCCTTTGAGATATCTGAAAATCCTCTCCACTGCTAATACATGTGATTCCTTTGGTGCTGCTTAAAATCATGCTACTTGTCCAATTGCCTGCATTACATCTAGTCTGGATGCTATCACATATAGTAAGCTACCAATCATTGACCTGTATTGCCTCTGGTATGTATACTTTGAATCATCATCTTTGCTCAACTTGCAACTGGTTTGCATAGAAGTGGTAACTAGTTTGCAATCTTCCATTCTGGACCTCTTTAGCATTTCTCTAATATACTTAGTTTGAGAAATAAAAATTCATTGGTTTCTTTGACATATTTGAAAACCCAAAAAGAAGGATAGTTCTCCAAGTAATGACATTTCAAATTCATTTTGCATATCCTTTGCAAATTTATGGCTTAACCTGTCATTAGTATTTCCAAAACAATATCATCAACTTAAATTTCAATTAATAAAATATTACCTTGAGTTACCTTGATGTAGAGGTTGTTGTCTGCACTTCCTTTCCATAGTTCGTAGGGAGTTTTGTCATTGTTGTTTCTGAGCATTAATATGTTTTGAATGTGAATTGATGTATGCACTGCAAGTGTCCAAAAAATATCTGTCAATTTGGAATCCATTAGCATTGTTCAAGCCATTTCTTGTATAATTATCATCCATTATGATAATGTTCCTTTGTCTCTGAACCAATCTATGAATCCATGCTCTCAGCCACTATCATATATCTTTCCAAATCTACTAAGTGTTCTTACGAATCCATCTCTGTCCATACCGTCCAAGACTCTACTTGCACAACTATCCATAATGCTAACCCATTTATCAGTATACTATCATGAAGTCTTGATTAATCTATCAAACTGTACTTCCACTAACTGATTGCTCTGAATATGTCTTCTCAAATTCTGCAAGCTACTCGAAGGATGGTTCTTTGGTCTGTCACAACTATTGCATAGACTCCCCCTATATAATATTCATATTACTTGGGAGTCTCTAAGCCGGATGGCTCAGAACAATTCCTACTCTGATGTGTATTCATCATCATCTTCATTGGTATATTCATTATCTCTCTGAGCTCTGACTTCTTTCTTTCTGTCTGTGGATTCATCTTTCACTACAATGCCTGAAAGTACAATCTCTTGAACATGTTCCTTATTTACATCTCCTTCCTTTCTTTCAGTTATTTTCCAAACCTTTCTGTATTTGACATCTTTCTTTTTCTCTGTAGAATTTTCTTCATCTCGTTTTATTGCCAATCTTGGGATCTCTGGTACTTGGCCTTTGTTCACCCATTCTTCCTATTTTCTTATCCATATTTTCTTATATCTGATATCAATATTCTCTTTCATGGAAGTATCGACCATGCTTCTACAATCACTGGCTATGTGTCCATATTTATGGCATTTGTAACACTCAATGTTATGTGCGACCACATAGGCACTTCTTGCTTGAACATTTCTTTTATAATCCCTGCAATCTGCAACCTTATGTCCAAAGTTAGTACAATAAAAACAATGACCATAAAATAAATTTTCATACCTGGGAGTGAATGATCTTCTTTGTGGTGTAGTCCTTCTGAATTTTTGCCTTGACTGATCATGATCATGATTGAAGCTTCTTGCTCGCTTGAACATGGATGGTCTTCTTGAAGATGTATCTTCAATAGTTTTCTTAGATTCTGGTTGACCATGATTCCTTCCTTTGAGTACTTCTTCATAACTCTTTCTATTTTATTCATTCTTCTTTTCTAGCAACCTAGAGTGCTTCTCTTCATTCTCTATAACTGATGTGGATGTTTCTATCTCTTCAACGTTCTTGTTGAGCTTGACAATTTTACTTCTCAATGTGATAACTTCTTCTTCAAGCTTCTCAACCTCTTCTTGTTTCTTCATTATCTGAGACTTCATGACTTCTTATGTTCTTTTCGCTTCTTCAAGATGAATTTTCAATGTGATTATTTCTTCTTCAAGTCCTTTCTCTTCTTGACCAAACTCTGCCTCAAGCTAGTTTAGATCGTTAGTTCTTTCCTTAAGATGATCTGTCAATATCTTCTCTCTCATTTCTGCTTCTTCCTTATGTGTTGCTATGTTGGTTTCCAAACACTGCTTTTGATATTCAAGATTTTCTTTGATTTTTCTAGCTTCTTTTATCTAAGTTCTTAAGTTCTCGATGACTTGTTGGGATTCTTAAAAAATGTGAACACTTTCCTTTTGTTTCATCAATTCTTTCTTGAGTGAATTGTTTTCTTCTCTTAGTTCATCTAAAACACTAATTAATTCATCTTCATGATTGTATTCCTTTTCAATTATTTTTTCTGTCTCATTTCCTTCATGGCATTCTATTTCAAGATTTCCACGTTTTTCACAATTAAAACAAAACAACATACATGTGGTGATTATGTACTCTTCATCTTTTGAATCTGCTTGACATGGTGAACATAATTCTTCTTGATTTGTATCTGCATCTTCTTTGACATTTTCTGAATCTGTGATGGGTGAAGAATATATGTCATGTAACTTATCCCAAAGTTCTTTTGCTAATGAACATTTACCAACCTTTTCTCTTACCGGATCAGGTAATCCTTCTCAGATGAAATCCATTGCTATTTTGTTATTCTTCCTCAATTCCTTATTGGCTGTAGTTTTTGTCCTTTTTGAACTATCATATCTTGTAACAATTGATAGCCAAATACAATGTCCCTGTGCCTGTAAAAATACTTCCATCCTTATGCTCCACATCTCATACTTAAAACCATTCTGACCATTAAACATTGGTACTCCTTTCTCAGAATAATCCATGATCTCCTTCCAATAGTTAAAATGTTTCCTGAAGGAACTGGCTATGATACCAATTGTTGGATTACTCAGAGCGGGGGTGAATCAATAATAGAGAAATTTAATCCTTTTTAACCATATAATCCAAGTGTTATATCAATGTAGCATTATCATCCAATAACTGCAGAGTAAATAAACAATGAACAAATGAACAAGCATACACATACACAATACACCAGTGTTTTACGTGAAAACCCAAAGCAGGAAAAAACCAATTTTTTTTTTTCTTATAAGTCTTGAAGAATTACATTCATTGGAAGCACCAACTTCCTTTGTTTTCCAGCTGCAACTAGAAGGAGGCTCCAACCCTCTAGTTTCTCAGGCTACAACATGAGGGAAGCTCCAACTCCCCAATTCTTTAGCTACAACCAGAAGGAGGCTACAACCCCCTATGTTCTCTAGCTACAAACGGAAGGTGGCTACAACCACCTGTCCTTTCCCCATCCAACCGCCCTAACTTATAAGTAGAATTATGGAACCACTGTCACACTATCATTGTGAGATAGACTGATGTAAACCTGTACCAATCAACCTGTAATCAACATGTACCATAAACAAGTGCGTCAACCATGCACCAACCTGTACAAACATGTACCGTGAACAAGTGTATCAACCATGCACCAAACCTGTACAAAAACTGTACCATGAACAAGTGCATCAACCATGCACCAAACATGTACCATGAACAAGTGCATCAACCATGCACCAAACCTGTACAAATAACCTGTCACGACAACCTGTCCAAACAACCTATCGCAACAACCTGTCTCATCAATCTTATCAACCAAATCAGATATACTCACCAAGATCAATCACCAAGACAACTCTCAAAGATGTGCATCAACCAACCATAACACAACAAATCATAATCATCACCAAGATCAGTATGTGCTTCTAATAATATACCAATACAAGTATGCTACATCATCCATAAACCATGTGTCAACAATACTACTAACAAGTGCCTCCAACCATGTACCAATTATGTACCAATCATGTATCAACTACTCATCAACTATGACTCATCAAGATGTACCAACATCATCAACTATACACCTCATGTATGTGCCAACTCATCAACTACTTGTCTCAACCATGCACCCAACATGTACCTTAACCAAAATCTCTCATCAATTTCAACATCCAAATATGATTTGTAACTTTGTAATATACCTGGTGTATATGATCACATACATGCAAACCTTCCTTAACTTTCACAACAAGAGACTAGCTTTTTCATCAAACTTTTCTTTAGTTTCATATGACTAGTTTGGGATTAGTCAACAACCCTAACTTGAAATAATCATAACTATGTACCTGTAATGAATAAAGATTTAAAAATAGTACACAATGTTATTTAGTTTTTTTTATGCAATTCCTCCAGGTGTCACTACTTGGAACCTTTCAGAAAAGGAGTTATAGCAAAAATGACATACCTTGCTGAATTTTTGCTTATTCTAGAGAGCGACCTTGTAGAGCGTGCCCCGCACAAAATATTTGTTGAATAGATATGAAAATGTTACATAGAATACTAAATAATATACTATAACCAAAAAATGTTGTCTTACTAAATTTGGATATGTTATGAAGAAGTTATGACGTTTTTACCTAAAACACATGTTTTAGACTAGTTTCGGGACTAGCCACAAACCTTTCCACGGAGTGTAAATCCAAAAATACAACAACCCACAAGCTAAAATTTTTACCAAAAATACTTGGATATGTTTCCTCAATTTCCTATCAATTGCATTGTCTGAATCATTCTAGAAATTTTTTTATTGTGAAAATGGTGAGATGACCTGTAAATAACATACCTTAGAAAGCATCATCAAAATTTTTTATCCTCCCTTGAATTCCGTTCTTCTTTTCTTCACCTTCCCTCTGAAATTTGGCTTAGATATCCTTTGGTTACCTCAGTCACCTATATATATTCAATATTCTCAAGTGTGATGTAAAACGAGAGAGCCTTGCCTCTTATTTATACTCTCCAAGTAGCTTCCTTAGAAGCATTTTCTAGGTCACTTAACCCATTTCTAGGTCACTTAACCCATTTCAAGGTCACTTAATCCATTTCTAGGTCACTTAACCTATTTCTAGGTCACTTAATCCATTTATAGGTCACTTAACCTATTTTCCTCATTTTTAGGGTTAACCACTTTCCATAATTAGAAAGTTCTCCATTACTTTATCATTTAAATATTCCTCCTTGACTTTGTCACCTCACTTTATCATTTAAATAATCTTCTTTGATTTTGTCACTTCACTTTATTATTTAAATAATCCTTCTTGACTCTGTCACTTTACTTTATCATTTAAATAATAATTTCTTCTTTGCAAGCTCTTTGACTTCTTTGACCTTTTGGGGCTTCAAGCCAACATATGAGCGTCCTCCAACTTCGTAAGGCCATAACTCTCAAACCGTGAAGAGTTATGTGACATTCCACATACCACAAGAAATGACATGACATGTACTATCCATATAGAATAGTTTTGACTTCAAATATATTAAAACTCATACCATTATCCATCAAACAAACTTGGGTCCATTACCCAAACCTAGGTTCTCCAACTTCACATGGCCATAACTCTATAACCGTGAGGAGTTATGTGACATTCCACATACCACCAGGAATGGAATGACATGTACTATCCATATAGAATAGTATTACCTTCAAATATATTAAAACTCATACTATTATACATGAAACAACCTTGGGTCCATTACCCAAACCTTTGTGCTACCAGAATTCGCTACCGGACTTTCTCCAAGGGTTGACATCAATCACTAAGGGTTGACATCAATCTAAAATATCACTCTCCAATAGTTGACATCAATGAAAACCAACAATCCATCAACCTAAGCCAACTGTCTGACACAATCATCCAACTATTACACACAAGGAAATGGTTTGGCTGAGTCAACAAACAAAACATTAATTCAGATTCTCAAAAATACAATTGAAGCCAACCATAAAAAATAACATAAGAAATTAATAGATGTACTCTAGGCAAGCCGCCTTACTCCAAAGGATATCATTGGACAATCCCCATATACCTTAGTATATGGAAGATAAGAAAGGTTACCATTACATTTGAAATTTAATGCCTTAGTCCTTGCTAGAAATAATGAAGATGCATAAGAGAAATCACCAATACATAAAAGATATCATGAACTTCTGCAACTCGAAGAACAAAGAGAACAAGAAATAATGGCAATGAACCAAATACAACAAGTGGTCAAAAGGTATTTTGACAATATTACTACCTCAAAATATTTTCAAAAAGATCATTTGGCTCTGTTGTGGAACAAATTAAAAGAAAAACCATATTTTCACACAAAATTTGAAGCTCTTCGGATTGGTCCATACCGGATTGAGAAGGAAATTTGTTACAATTCTTATTTGTTGAAGGATATAAAAGGAACAATTCAACCATTACCCATCAATGGGAAATATCTTAAGCATTTCCTTTGTTAAATCTCCCAAGCCAAAATCTATACAGAATATTTTTGTACTCCTTTGTATATTCTTCATTAGTATATCTCTCTTTTCTTTTTTTCCTTTTTCCTTTGTTTTTCGACTTCATTCACCCAATGGAAGAAGATTCTAGATTCTCAACAACCTAGAGGGGGTCACTGTCCCATAGTTGGAGCCAAATTTTCATCAACATTTCTTGATCAACGTTGGTACGTACATATCCATACTTAGTATTTTTCCTTTTCTTCCCATATTCCTTGTACATTATTTACTTAGTCATTTTTCTCTTTGAAATGCAGGTTGTAGATTAGACTACCATCAAATTCCAAAGTCCATAAACCCACAAATCATTAAGTATATACTTAGTCACTTTCACGAATCCACACTTAGTTGTTTTTAAGTTTCGCGGGAGTCCTGTTGCGGGAGACCAATCTATCCCTATCTTGTAAATGTCACATGTCCCACAACCCGCAACACTCAGATGACCTTTTTACTTTTGCATCCTCCAAACTGCATTGTTTACCTTTTATACTTAACTGATTTTCTTGATTATGGACTTGGGACAAATTTCCCCTCCATTTAACTTTTTCCCTCATGCTCATGTCCCACAATCCACATTCTTGTGTTCTCGAAAACGACCCATCTACTTTTGTGACCTGCATAACGACCTCTTCTCATACTTAGTTTATTTTATCATTGTAGATGTGGGAGTCACCCATTCTTACCTTTTCAATTATCCATGTCATGTGTCCCGCATCCTGCAATCCCACATCCACCATATTGCACTTTCCGTTTCCCTCTTTGCACTTCCATACTTAACCATTTTTCATCTTCCACAACATCACATCACCATTTTCGATCACATTTATTTCCCCTCCACCACATCCGCTTCCACTTGTGTGAATCTAATACTATTATTAAAGGGGCGAATATTTCATAAAGATTTATAATAAATTCTAGATCTTAGCGTGCAAGTTGACAACTTTGAAATAAGAGCTATGGTGGTTAATAATCAAGGAAATACATGGTGAATTTAATAAATGGTTAATACATCATGATGTAAAAAGGTTATATCGACAATAGTGCCACCTATTCGTAAGAAGAGAAAGTAGTGTAAATATATGCCAAGTAGAAGAAAGGACTTGTATTGTGGAGACACACTTAACACTCTCAGATGAGAAGATCACGAGTTCTAGTGGTCGCAAGATTACAAGTGGTATTTGGCTCTCCATCTCATCGAGAAGGAAGCAAACCAAGTTTGAAGCTTAGGCATAACACTGGTTGGTTGTGTGCCTAAGGTGAAAGACTTCAAAGAATTAGTTCTATGGTGCGTAGACAAATTCAATATTGGAAGAAGAATAATTCAAGTTCAGGGGAAGCTTCCAATCTCCTTGACTCCCTAAATTTTCATGAGAATGTTGCGACTCCCAAACCCCACTATGCAACTCAAGAATGAGGAAGTAGATGAATTTCTTAAAGAACACGAAGGAGGAGCAGAGCTCCTAAAGAACTGTCTTGCCAGTCCAAGAGCTGATAGCAATTCCGCTCACATTGAGACAAGTTCTTTGAAATATCCATACAAATAATTCACCTGACTTTTTCCCTGTATAGTTGGATTGGAGTCCATGGCCTCTGTACCAAAATACATTGTTTATATTCTTCACTTTGTTGTTCATGAAGACGCCCTAATTGACTGGGGCCAAATTATTTCAAATAAAATATCATTTCAACTGGGTGGTTTGAGAAAAACCCAAAAATTCTATGTGACTTCTTATTTGCTATATGCTATATCCTACTGCCACATCTTCAAAGACTTGCCGAGGGTAAGGAGTTTTTATTTCAAGGTAGAACCAATTTCTGTCTGGTACTTGGCTTTATGGAGATATAAATCTCAATACAATTTCTACGCGGTTCATAATAGTTTTATTTTTTATTTCAAAAAATTGATTTTTGGTCCTACTACATCGAGACTATCACTAGAGGCTGCCTCCTTTCTTGCTAAGAAAGGAATTTTTGAGACTATGGAGGATTTCAGTTTTTTGAGACTATTCAGTTTCCAAGGGAAACCCTTCTTGCTTCGTTGTTATGTATATGATGGAGTCTTTGTCATCTAAGTTTGCATATAGTATAAATACTAGGAACACTTCTTCAATGAAAAAATAAAGAAGTAGTTCATTCCACTGCCCTGGAGAGTTGGGGAAGTTGTTGTCAAGCATATTTCTCACTTTGATAAATTCGCAGGTCAGTTTGATCAACTTGGTTTGAATGAATCTCAATGCATTGATGGTTTCGACCCTAAGGACCTATTTTCTAAACACATGTCTCTGGTGGGATAATCTTCTTATTTTTGTAAGACTGAACAATTTGAAGAAGGAGGAGAAGACAATCAAAATCTCCCCTAGGCCTCAATTGAAGAAGCCCTTAATGGTGTTGAAGAATTGGTTGGAAATAATGAGTGCTACAGACAAAAGGGAAGAGAGGAAACAAGCAAAAACCCTAATTCACCCAGTGTTTCACAGAGAGGCACTTATGTAAAAACAAAACTTAGAAGTAGTGGTCTAGAACCAAGAAAAACACCACCCATAAATTTAAATGACGGTGGTGATAAAGACCCCATGAAGAAAAAATTGGAAAAATATCATGTTGTATAAAATCCTATTAAAAGAAAGAGAAAAAATCAGAAAATGAGACCGGAGATACCTGCAATTGAGAAAATTCCCCAAGCTATGGATGTATATGAAGTGATATAAGAACCCAGTTGGTCAAAGCAAAGATTGTTGGAAACTAGAGAAATTACTGAGGCTTTGGTTACCCAAGAGCCATAAATTTTCGAAGAAGGATCTATCGCACTTCACCACATGACCTACCATAAAAAAATACAAGAAATTGTTAATAGAGAAAGTTAACATGAAAAATAAGAAAGGTTATGAAAAATAGAAATTAGAGATTGATTTTGAGGGGCTTACACCCTAAAAAATCGTACAATTTCACGAGGCGGTTGGGAAAGCACTAAAAGAATCCATTTTTGATATTGAGAAAGAAAATTTAATTTTAAAACAAAGAATAAAGGAATTGTAGAAACCTCTAATTCTAAAACCATTGTTTGCTAAACCTTTAA
>ML785079.1:8343-23157 GCA_009831015.1 Picea engelmannii | reverse complement strand
ATAATATAATAAATATCAATAATTATAAAAAAGTTTTTAAAATTTGTAATTATTGTATGATATTATGAGAGAGACTACCAATTTTAAAACATAGAACAAGCTTGAGAATGTAGGTTTTAGATCATTAAAATATGAATACATATTGACTTCTTATGGTTTGCAAATTAAATATGTATTGATAAACTTCCAACATATTGATTTGGAGGGTTTATTTGCTTTGCACATGCTTTTAGATATTTTTGGAAACTTAACAATCCTTTGTCATATTGTCTTGTCCAATTGCTTTCATTTAGAAAAATATCAAATTTCCTTTAAAAATTTAATACAAACACATCACAAATGTGATTGATATACTTTCAATGTCCTTACGAAATTTAATACTAGCCCAATCACAAATGTGCATAAATATGTAAAATAAAAATATCATATTATTGTGCCTTTTTTAATTGTCATTTAACTCTATCAATCATATAAATAACAATCTAAGTCAATTTTAAAGGTGATGCATATGGGTTATACATAACAAGCTAAGTCAATTTTAAAGGTGATGCATATGGGTTATACATGTATTCATTGTTGGCAATACATTCCAAACAATTGTTCATCCACATTACTCATTTGCAATTTGTTTTATAAGCACTATTTGCAATTTGTTTTTTAAGCACTAGATTTATTCACTTGCATTTACAAAAAATTAAGCACAAACAATTATTTGTTTTCACCCAACCGTTTTTGTTTTTGTCCAAGTTATATTGGGTGATTTTTTATATACAAAATGAAGTTCACTTCCGTTTTACAAATAAGATTGCAATTTTTAAGTGTATGTCCATAAACTTATCACTTGAAAACAATGACAGCCTATTAGTTATAAATCTTTGTTTAGATGTTTAGATACACCACTTTTAACATTTACAAGTTAGAGTACATTATTCTCTTTTTCAATTCTAAATATTCACATTATTTTACTCATAACTATTTTCTAAAAAATATATATTATTTTCATTTCACTATTTTAGATCTAAACTTTAGGGATCAAATGGTTGTGATAATGGGTTTCTTGTACCATAAATAAACAAGTGTTGCATGGCAGCGTAGTCTCTGCCAGGTTGGGATGGGAGTAAATGCGACCTAGTATAGACACATGGCTAGAAAGTTGAAATATATGTGGTTTGCATGCAAAACATAGTGTTCCCGAATTACTTCTTCAGAAAAAATATACAAAATTATCAACATTTGAAAGGTTGTTGGACACAAAATTTTTAGCATTACCAAATTAGTTATATTTAAAACAAGGGTTCCTGGACACAAAAGAAATTGAAATTTATGAAATGATAGGTTCCTGGACAACATAAACTATACATACCAAAAATATAATTTTATAAAGTAGATATTTAGTTTTATACATATGAAATATGTACTTTTATAATGGATTGTGGGTTGTCGGGCTGACGGGCTCAAAATTGGGTCTCTGATGTTCTCTGTGATACAAAAATTTAGAAGCAGAGTTGTAGACTATAGAAATTTATCAGAAATTAATAAATTATACATACAAAATATGTACTTTTATAAAGTAGATATTTAGTTTTATACATACGAAATTTGTACTTTTATAAAGTATGGGGATGAGATATTATAGAACATGCACGAAGCCCTCATTGGATACTTAAGCCAGTTTTTGGATAGCGGGTTCTCGGGCTGGCGGGCTCAAAATTGGGGCTATGATGTTCTGTGCCCTACAAATAGCACTGAAAGTTCCGCGATATACAAAATGAGACGCAGAGTTGCGGACTATACAAATTTACCAGAAATTAATAATGTCTGTTACATATTTGTGGAAATTACATGAACATTTAAAAGCATATAATAGAATAGTAATAACATGTCTTACATTTAGTTTGCTTTAAAACTAATGCTTTTCTTGGACAAATATATATATATATATATATATATATATATATATATATATATAGCATTTCTAAATTAATTTTCTTTGCACACGTTTTAAAGAGCATGGACGAAGCCCTCATTCCATACTTAGTCAGTTTTTGGATCGCGGGTTCTCAGGCTAGCGGGCTAAAAAATGGGCCTCTATTGTTCCATGCACTACAAATAGCACCGAGAGTTCCGCGACATACAAACTGACAAGTGGACTTCCGAACTATAAAGACTTTTTATAAAATAAATAATGTTCGTTACATATATCTGGAAATTACATCAACATTTAAAAGCATAGAATAGAATAGTAATAACGTCTGTTACATAGTTTCGTGGAGGAAAAGACAAAGAAATTAGCATTCCTGAACTAGGTATAGGTTCCTAGAGACCCAAAAAAGTTAGCATACAATAGAATATTAACAACGTCGTTAAAGACAAAAAAAATGAGCATACAATAGGATAGAAGAAATGTAGAAGATCTAAATTAGTTTTCTTTGGAACAAACAAGAAAGGTTGCTGGAAACCCAAATTTTAGTATACAATAAAGGCATTGTTGAATCAATTTTCTTTGGAATTTATCAAAAATTAATAATGTTTGTTACATGTTTTTGGAAATTTAAATGCGTTTGTCATAGAGACTGGGATTGGGGCTCTCGCAGACCATAAAAAAAAATAAGTACAAGAATTAGGAAAGTCGAAAGAAGAAGTGCGCGACGATAGAGAGGAAGACCTGGAAAGAGGAAATTGGAAGTTATGAGTCTTTGGTTACAATTTTCTATTTAAAGAGGTCATAAGTGGATTGATAAAGAAAATAAGATGATTGCATAGACTTAAACTGGATTGATAAAGAAAACAAGATGCCAATATAGACTTACTATGAAGCCGATGCATTTTTGTTGCTGTCGTTGATGGTCAGTGGAGTCATGTTGATCGGTTGTTTCCCTTCCTAGATGAGGCTTTCCATTCTCTGTTGGAACCATTCTTCGATGTAGCATTTCATGAGGTCTGTGTTGATTTCATCCCAGATTTCTATGTCGTAAAGGTCGTTTTCTAATTTTCTTAGATCCATTGAAATACTATGCAGACTCTGTTCAATTTCTTCATTGTGTGTCGCATAGTCCAGTACCCAGTGCTCGTGGTCATCTAGACGATATGTTGTAAAACTTTTTGAAAGACAACCCCTTTAAAATATCAACTTGTTCATGGAAGGCTTCTTTGGTGATTGACAAGGATTTGAGAATTAAGTTTGGATCTTGAACCTCATTGGTAGTTCCGGCTAAGTCCATCTACATCAGGCTTGTGAATAAATCTTCCTTTTCTGATATGACTTGTTTACATGATTTGACAATGGCCTCCAGGTTGTTAACTTTCTTTTGCCAGCATGCTTTTATTTTTTTGGTCCACTTTGGGGAGGGGAGTTTCTCTTGTCTTCTTTTCAGTTCCGATGTGTTGACGACATAGTTGGCAAAAGGGGCCAATACCTTATCACAAAAATGCTATTCATTTTTTAAATTGGCCTCAAAATGTTGCATGAAATCATTGGCCTTCTTTCCGAAGGAAACTAAATTTTGCGATGTTTCCCAGGCTTCAGTAAGTAGCTGTATTCTTTTGTTGATGTTATTCTCTACAATGGCTCTAGAGCATGCAATGAGGGTAGATGATTCTTTCATCTGGGCTGCAGTGGTAGCAAGAACGATTTTTTCCAAAGGACTGGAAAATTCTAGGGTTGCAATGAAAGCCTGCTCATATTCGTTGAGGCGGTCTTTCAGATTGGCATTTTCCATCTCAATTCCTCCAATGGAATCATGAAGAATTTCACCAGTTACTTGGTGAAATGAGGATATTTGGGACGATCACATTTCCCTAAAGTTAGTCTCTGCGCGATATTTGCCTTTTCTGTTTGTTACATATTTATTTTCAATGACCATACTTTTAGATTGGCTGTCAAAAATAACGCTCTAGATTACGAAGGATTCATCTACATCAAAAAAGTCGGTCTCAGATATTTCCATCGATGATGATCGAATTTTCTGCATGTGCTTAGTTTCAATTTCAAGTTGCAGTTTTCCACTTTCAATTTCGGGTTCCTCTGCCTGCCCTGCATTGTTTTTTCTCTTCTTCGCCAGTGGAATTTTGTGAGAACTATCAATATTTATGTGAGGAGGGTTCTTATCTCCTCCTCCATTGGAAGATTTCTGGGTTTCTTTCTTACTGGGGTGGACCGTCGAAGCGATGCTCCGTGATGTGGTGCTCTTGGGAGTGCTGGCAGGGGACTGGGTACTCTTCTCGCTAGATACTTTTTCTGTGTTGTTTATACAATTCAGTCGCACTTTGCAATGTCTATGTGTCACAATCGACAAAAGAAAGATTATTGTCGACATTGTTTCTGTCTTGGGTCAGGTGTCTATGGATAAAAGAGATGTTAAAGAAAATAACCAGTAAATGTTCTTGAAAAATGCCATTAGGGTCGAACCCTTTTAGCCTTTCAGCGTAGGTTAGGTTCAATTTCTTGAAATGGGAGGAAAACTAGTCAATTTTGTTGATGTTTTTATACACGAAGTCTCCGACTTTCTAGGGCGGAGGAATGAACTGTTTTTTTTTCTTGTCATGGAAAAAATGCAACCAGTGGTTATATTGCCTTGCTATTTCTGCAACAAACATCTTGTCCGTGATGTGGCATGGAAGGAAGACAAGATTTTCCTTAGAGCCAAAGACCATGAGGACACTGTGATTTTCCTCTTGCTCAAGTGTGCCCTTCCTGTTCAAAAAATTGGTTGCATGGCCAGACATCCGCGGAGCATCCTTGCCTAACAATAAATCTTTGAAAATTGAGACAAAGGCATTAAAAACTTCATAAAAACATGCCTTGTGCCTCCACAGGGCCTTGTACCAGAATGTTAGTGGGTCAAATCCACAGTTTATTTTATTGGAAAGAGAAAGTTTTGGAAACGGGCAACAATGCACAATTGCAAAAATTAAGTAGGATGACATATAAAATTTATTCAATTCTTTGAATTGTGACAACTAGGAATAGAGATCAATGGAAATTAGCTTCCCCCAATCGAAAATGTATTGTTCCTTGACTGTGAAATACACAATATAAATAATTATATGGGAAATGCTTGTCGTGGATGCCTGTCCTGTTATTCTTATAAACAACCAAGCAATTTCCCGGAATGGATTTCTAAAGGAACTTACTTGCAACCTTGTGATATCTTCAAGAACTGTTGTCGAGTCTTTGAGGAAGTCGGCTAAGATTTCCATCCCATTATCATGTTTTTATAGAAACTACTTGTAGTCTTGTCCTCTGAATGTTAATTTTGGCTTTGACAATTTTAACATCTCGCAAAAGACCTGAGGTGAAAAACAAACAAGAGAATGGTTGCGCATTGGAATAATTATTTGGCCTGGAATATATTTTTCGGCGCACCAAGAGACCACCTCCTTACAGTAAAAAACCTCAGGGATGCAACCTGCATGAGTGATTCCAGAGGTCCAAATCACTTCGTTCTGGGTAGAATGGGATGAATAGTAAAAATATGCCCTAGACCACTGGAAGTTCTGGTCCTCGTGTGCGAACATATTTACTGTATCTCCACAAAACTGTTGTCGACCTGCTGCCATAAGTCTACAAGAACGTTTGTTTGCTCCAGATGATGAATGAAATGAAAAGTTGGAAGGGGTAATATAACCCTGCAGAAATTTTGGTCCAAAGCGTGTGAATGGGAGATGTCCTCGAGACTTTTGTTGATTAATGACAATTTGGATAGTTGTTGCATGATGCATTGTTAACATTAAAAAATAGTAATTGCATACATAGAAAATGCGAACATGGCAGATATTGCAATCAATGATTAATCATTGTAGATTTCTTCAGTAGCCCAACACGACGACGCGTGTTCGAGATGAACAATCGGAAGGGACAAAATAACTCTCTGCACATCTGCGTTTAATGCGTAATAATGGGAGATCTCCTTGAGAGTTTCGCCCATCAATGACAATGTTGACGGTTCCTGCATGGTTAGTTGTTAGCATGAAAGGTTTCTAATTGAATAGTAAGAAAGTACAGAGGTCATGGGAACGAGAAAAAAACAACTACAAAATAGGGTTGCAAGGTACAATCGTTGAAGGTGAGGGCGGGAGGGTCAAATTGTATGTATTAGAACTTTTTGAGTGCAATGTGCATAACAACGAAGAGGGTATGGTAGGACAGCTGGAAGGACAGGAAGTTAGTGGGGATGGAAGGAAGCGAGAGATACTTTGAAACATTTATGATCTGTGGTGGAGTGAAGCTTGCAAGTTCGACGAGCCCACGTTGGAATTGTAGATCACGAAAGTTTTGAGTGAAAAATGTACATGATGTAACAAGAAGTAGAGTTCGAAACCGTGAACCCGCCAACCATGGACATAAAATTGGCCAAGTATGGAAAGCAACAATGGTTGGTCGGATTCATCTTCTGATTATATAGATGGAGATAAAGATATGTCAACCCGCCAACGCTGGAACCCGCGATCATAGAAAGGCGACTAAGTGTATAACCACAAAGCGATAATACAAGGGAAGAAGAAAAGGGAGAAAGGACCAACGAGTTGGCGGTGGAATTGTAAATCACAAATTTTTTGAGTGCGATATGTATACCACGAAACAAGAAGCAACAAAGTTTGAATGTGCCAACCCGAAACACTGACTAAGAATTGGAGATTTCGTGAACAAGTGAACAGGGGGATCCAAAATAGGGTCACAAAGGTTTGCCCAGAACATGTGAGGGCCCGACGGTCAAATTGTATCGTTCAGAACATTTGAATGCATAATCTGTAACATGGAAGAGGGGATGATGTGGAAACCCGGTAGTCAATTTCTATATTGCAAAGGGTTGGATGCAAACTGTTTGGTATTACTGTGTGCAGTTGTCAGTTGTAAGAGTCACTAGTAAGAGCATAACCAATGTATATTAGGAAGCACATTTGTGAACCATGGTATAGTGAAGCTTGGGAGTTTGAGGAGTCCGCGGAAGAATTGTAGATCACAAAAGTTTTGAGTGCAAGATGTACCTCACGGAACAAGAAGAAGCAAAGTTCGTGACTGCCAACCCAACAACCGCGACCATAAAATTAGCTAAGTATGGAAAGCAATAGCGGCTGGTTGGGTTCCTCGTGTGATTATATAGATGGAGATAAAGATGTCAGCCAAAAGAACGCTAGAACCCGCGATGATAGAAAGGTGACTAAGTATATAACCAGAGAACCATAATACAACAAAAGAAGAAAAGGGAAAAAGGACAAAGGAGTCGGTGGTGGAATTGTAGATCGCGGAAATTGAGTACAAGATGTGAACCCGATAGTCAATTTGTATATTGCGGAGGGCCAGATACCAACTGAGGCAACGACAGATACTTTGAAACATTTGTGAACCATGGTACAAGAAATCTTGATTCCAACCTGAAACAGTATCCAAGATTTGCACATTTCGTCAATCCGGAAACAGGAGAATCCAAAACAGGCTGACAACGTCTCTGCAGAAGACGCAAGTCCTCGACGTTCAAATTATATCATTTCGAACATTTGAATGCATAATTTGTAACATGGAAGAGCCGATGATGTCGGGATCCAGTATTCAATTTGTATATTGAGTAGGGTGCGACGCCACCTATTTCGTACCTCTGTGTCCAGTTGTCACTACTAAGAGCTAATTTAGTATTGAAAATAATTTTTTAGATACTGTTAGATACTTCATAGGGATTAGCATCCTTAAACAATGGCAATCTCCACCCCACCAGCCCTGCATTCCGTGTGTCAATTTGTATATCGCGAAACTAGAAGCGTTGTCAGGATGACACACAACAATAGAAGTGCAATGTTGAGTCAGCCAGCTCGCAGGTCCACTTGTCAATTTGTATATCGCGAAATTCTGGGTGCTATTTGTAAGACGCACAACAATGGAAGCCCAATTGTCATCCCACCCACCCGAGAACCCGTGATCCAAAATGTCGCTAGATATGGAATGCGGAAGCCTTACATGCTCTATAAGATATCATGTCCATACTTTATAGTCCCATAATACACGGGAAGAAAAAAAGGGAGAAAGAACGAAGCAACTAGCAGTGGAATTGTAGATCACATAAATTTTGAGTCGAAGACGTATATAACGAAACAAAAAGGAACAGAGTTCAATTGTGCCAACTCGACAACTGCGGGCATAAAATTCACCAAGTATGAAAAGGAACATTGGGTGGTCCAATTTTCCATGAGAGGATATAGATGGAGATAAAATTGGCGCCAACTCAACAACCATGAACATAAAATTAGCCAAATATGGAAAGCAACAACGATCGGTTGGGGTTGCACATTTTGTGAACCCGGCAACAAGAGCATCCAAAACAAGCTGCTAAGGTGTCTGCAGAAGACGTGAGGCCCCAACATTCTAATTGTATCGCTCTGAACATTTGAATGCATAATCTGTAACACGAAAGAGCAGATGATGTTAGAATCCGGTAGTCAATTTGTATTTGGTAGTATAGTTACATACTTAGTCGCGTTTCTATGATCGTGGGCTCCAACATTGGCATGTTGACATATCTTCATCTCCATCTATATCCTCACATGGAGAATTGGACCACCCGCACTTTGTTGCTTCTTGTTCTGTCATCTACATGTACCACTCAAAATTTTCGTGATCTACAATTCCACTGCGAACTTCTCCATCCTTTTCCCCTTATTTTCTTCCCGTGTATGGACTATAAAATATGGACATGATATTTTATAGAGCATGTATGGATTCTGCATTCCATACCTGGCTACATTTTGGATCACGGGTTCTCAGGTGGGCGGGCTCAAAATTGGGCCTCCATTGTTCCGTGCCCTACAAATAGCACCCAGAAATCCGCGATATACAAATTGACAAGTGGACCTGTGGACTGAACATCTATATAATCACACGACGAATCCGGCTGACCGTTGTTGCTTTCCATACTTAATTTTATGTCCATGGTTGCCGGTTTGGCGCCAATTTCATCTCCATCTATATCCTCGCATGGTGAATTGGACCGCCTGTTGTTCCTTTTCATACTTAGTGAATTTTATGCCCGTAGTTGCTGAGTTGGCGCAATTGAACTTTGTTTCTTTTTGTTCCGTTATATACATTTTCCACTCAAAATTTGTGCAATCCCAACTATTTCATACCTCTGTGTCCAGTTGTCACTACTAAAAGCTAATTTAGTATTCAAAACAATTTTTTAGATACTGTTAGATACTTCACAGGGATTATCATTCGTAAACAATGGAAATCTCCAACCTGCCAATCCCGCATTCCATGTGTCAATTTCTATATCGCGAAACTGGGAGCGTTGTTTGGAGGACACAGAACAATAGAAGTGCAATGTTGATTCCGCTAGTCTGCAGGTCCACTTGTCAATTTGTATATCGCGGAATTATGGGTGCTATTTGTAGGGCACGGAACAATGGAGCCCCAATTTTGAGCTCACCCAGCCGAGAACCCGCGATCCAAAATGTTGCTAGGTATGGAATGTGGAATCCGTACATGCTCTATAAAATATCATGTCCATATTTTATAGTCCCATAATACATAAGAAGAGAATAAGGGAAAAAAGATGGAGAAGTTCGCAGTGGAATTGTAGATCACGAAATTTTGAGCGGTACTTGTAGATGACGGAACAAGAAGTAGCAGAGTTGAATTGCGCCAAATCGACAACTGTAGGCATAAAATTTAGTAAGTATGAAAAGGAACAGTGGGCGGTCCAATTCACCATGCGAGGATATAGATGGAGATGAAGATATGTCAACACACCAATGTTGAAACCCGCGATCATAGAAACACAACTAAGTATCTAACTAGAAAGTGATAATACACAGGAAGAAAACAAGGGAAAAGTATCTCGTCGAAGAACATCTAGTGTTCGATTATTAATGTAAATGCTTTCAAACCCCTGCTGAGTTCTCACCAGTCAAGGCATAAATTGCAGATGACAAAAGTATCTTTCGTACCACTGTGTCCACTTGTCACTCGTAAGAGAATTGTTGATGTATATCAAGAAGGACGCGAAGTTGCTGGGGATGGAAAGCAATGACAAATACTTTGAACGAAGTTAATGTATACGAGGAACCCACGGTGGAATTGTAGATCACGGATGTTTTAAGTGCAAGATGTATATACCAGAACGATAAGCAGTTGGGTTCGCAAGTGTCGGCCCCACAACGACGACCATAAAATTGGCTATGGAAAGGAACAACGGTTGGTCGGCTCCATCGTGTGAGGATATAGATGGAGATGAAGACATGTCATCCTGCCAACACTGGAATCTGATACCATAGAAAAGGCACTAAGTATATATCTAGAAAACAATAACGATCCAGAAGAAGAAAAGCCCAGTTTGTATGCGTCAATCCAGCAACCGCGACCATAAAATTGCCTAGGTATGGAAAGGTACAACGGTTGTTCGGATTCATCATGTCAAGATACAGATGGAGATGAAGATATGTCAGCGCGCGAACGCTGCAACCAATGCAACTACCCATCATAGAAAGATGACTAAGTATAAAACCAGAAAGCCATAATGGACGAGAAAAGAAAAAGGGAAAAGAGATAAGTATCTGACAATCGAAAAAACCCTTTTTTTTCCATTTATTAATGACAATGTTTTCGAACCCCTGCTGGGTTCTCACTAATAAAAGCATTAACTGCAAATCATTGAAGTTCTTTGGCTGCAATATGTATATGACGGAATAGGGGACATAGGTGTTGGGTACCGTGAACCCGGGGCCTTGTGCCCAGATAATTGGCTAAGTATTGGCCAAGAGAAAGGTTTGATATCTATTTCAATAGTATTCATACTAGTATCTATCAATGGAGAAAGTTTTCATATTTATCTGAATAGTATTCATACTAATATATATTAATGGATTGTTTCTGTTTCAAATGCAAATGATCTCCCAATTTGCAAGATGCTCTTCAGTTCGCAAGTTTCGTTGAAACCACGAAAATTTTGATTGCAAGATGTACATAGTGCAACAAGGAACATGAATTTGCATTGTGGTCTCAACGAGATAAACTCCTTATCATTTATTCATCTTGTATTTCTTGCAATGACATGAGCAAACACCGGCTCTTCATAAACATCAATATATAAATTAAATTAAATGCAATCAATATTTGGTGTGACTTAAGTAATTAAAGCATAAATTGCAGACTACAGAAGTTCTTTGGCTGCAAGATGTATATGACGAAACAGGGAACATAGTTGTTCAATACCGCAAACCCAAACATAATTGCCTAAGTTTTTTGTATTTATTCCAATAGTACTAATATTACTATATATGCACAGATATTATCAAATAGAAGAAACTAAAATATATCCAACATATTGAACAAGAACATTGCGTCAACAGTTAGGCCGCTTATGAAAAATTATTCTTAAACGTAAAATGTAAAGAAATAACAGACCAGTCTTTATTTAGATTGAAGTAGTGGGCAGCAGAAAGAAAAGCTCGTCGTTCATGTTTAACGACACAGGGGAACAAGGTACAAAATATAATTAAAACAAATACCAGAAATTGAAAAATACTGAAATATGTACATTGATGAAGCTTCTTCACATTTTTCTTGATGTTCAAACTCTTTATTCGTAAAAAACGAGTTGAATATCAATTTAGGGTTTTGTACTTAATCGGTGCTGCCAACTATATTTATCCCATTTTTTACAATACCTTGTCTCTTCCAGATATGGCTTGCTTGCAATGGTTGCTTATTCAACATTCCATTCTTTGTCAAGTATTAATTTCCCTCTGTTGTCGAAAAGTTGGGGTTTAAGGTGCTTTCCTTCCAATGTTCATGATCCTTGACATTTGAGACAACTTAGAAATGCGATTGAGGACGATTTGAAAGTGGATGGAGTCATTTTATGTCACAACAACTATGGCACGGGAAAAAAATTCAAGTACATAGTGACTGGTATTCTCCCTGTATTCGATCATTGTTTGGTTGAAAATCCTGCCCAAGGATTTGTATGTTGAACTTCTTTGTTTTATTACAGTAAATTGGAAGAAAAGTTCAACCCAGATGCAAAATGAAAATCTGTTTAGGTACATAACTTCTTCGGCCAACAAAGGTGTGCCAAGTGCATCAAATGCTACAAAACACACCAACACAAGTCTGGCAAGTGTATCAAATGATGCAGATGGCATCATGATATATCTTTCCTCATAGTGGTGGAGGTATGGCAGCCCACATAAAGGTTTGAAATATTCAGAGGTGACGCCAAATATGTGGAGTTTGCAACTACATCCAGAGGAAACCGAACAAACTTTGACAAGTCAAGTCGGTTACCAGACCCACATGTAGCTCATCAAACTTTGAAATATAAACTTTTGTAGTGATAATATGCCATTTTATCCACCCATATAGTTTTTGTTACCCGTGTCTGGTTACATTCGCAAATGGAACAATATTTTGCGTCATTTACAAACATGACAGGCCATTTTGCAAGCCACTATAAATGCGTCGCCCCCGAGGAAAACAAATTCTTCTGTGATCTGTACAATTCGATACACTTGCCAAATCTGTGTTGTTGGAAGAAGCTATATGCTTAAACAAAGAATTATTTTGCACACGATCTCAAAATCCATTACAATTCCCAGCAAGAAAACAAAGAAGTTCAACAAACAAATCTCCAAGCAGCCTTTTCAACAAACCAAAGCATCGAACATAGGGAGAACACCAACCAGAACATACTTGTTCTTTTTTTTTCGTCCTCTCTAAGTTTCTCTTGTATAAGAGAGTTGTTTTTACTCAAAGCTCACGTCACATATAACTAGACTCTCTTCTTTCATCTGCCCCTCAATCACATCTCTAACTTGTCTTACATGTCCATGACTAGGAACATTAGAACGAAGGCACCCTAAAGCACAACTCTTTGATGATAGAGAGAAATGACAACAAGTATTTAAAAGCAACGTTGGATAATCTTTCGTAGATTTTGTCTTGATTTGTTTTAATGACAGTTGTTCTCGATATTTTCGCTTATTAATGCCAATCTTTTCGAATATGTACTCTGAATATTGACTAGCAACACGTATTAAAATTCCCATATCCGAGCAGATTCTCAAATATGACATCTAAGATATGCACAATATTAAAGAGGGACATGACATGAAGGCTTCTGTGGGTGACACGTTCGTGAACTATGCTGAAACTTTCAAGAAAACTAAAACTGGACTAGCAAATATATATATATATATATATATATATATATATATATATATTTGCAAATTCAAAATGCAGGCAAAAAGAAATTACCAGATCCCATAATATTTGCCTGCCTATTTATTTTAATGGGAGATGTACTCGAGCTTTGCAGTTATTAAAGCCCATCTTTTCGAACCTGTTTGGTCGATTCTGACTTTTGAAAGCATATTTAATGTGTATTGGGAAGCGCTGAAGGTAGCGGGGATGGATCCCTATGTAACGGACAACACTACTATTTTCCTGTGTTTTTGTCCACGAGCGTATGTAAAACGTACTTAAAGAAAAGTAATTCGAGAATGCTAATTTTTTTGGACATGAGCCCTTGAAATTCAAATAGTCTGCAAGTCCCATTGTCAATTTCTATATCGTGGAAGTATCTGTCTTATTTGTAGGACATAAAACAATAGAAGCCAAATTTAGAGCACGCCTCCTCGAGAACGTGCGATCCAAAAAATGCTTACTATTTCTTTTTTGTGTTTTTGTCCACCAACGTATGTAAAATGTACGTAAAGTAAACTATTTCGAGAATGCTATTTTTTTTGGACACGAGACCCTTAAAACTCAAAGAGTCCGCAAGTCCGATTGTCAATTTGTATATCGCAGAACTCTACGATTGTCAATTTTCAGCTGGCTACCCTAAGAACCCGTGATGCAAAATCTGGCAAATTATGGGATGAGGGCTCCGTGCATGCTTTATATATCTACTTTATAAAATTACATATTTCTTATGTTTAATTTATGCTATGAAGGAAACCTATAATTTCATAAATTTCAATCTCTTCTGTCCATGAGCCCTTCTTTAAAAGAAAACTAATTATGGAATGTTAATGTATACATTGAACATGAGCTTGCGAAACTCCCCGTGCTATTTGCAGGGCACAAAACAACATAAGCCCAAATTTCAGCCCGCCACCCCGAGAACCCACGATCATTAACTTATGTTGTCCAGGAAACCTATAATTTCATAAATTGCATTCTCTTCTGTCCAGGAGCCCTTCTTTTAAAGAAAACTAATTCGGGAAAGCTAATGTATACACTGAACATGACCTGTCATAGTTCGAAAGAACCTATTCGCGAACCTGCGTCCATAAAACTGGCTAAGTATGCAGTCGAATGACGGTCGATCGGAATGACCACAAAAACGCGAGAAACTATAGAGTGAGAAACACAGTTTAGAAAAGGAAAATAAAAGGGAGAAAACAGTTAAATCTCCCACACAACAAAATGCACTCTCATAACTATGAAACTATAGCAACACATAATCCATGGAGAAAGCATTGACAACTATGAAATATACTTTGAGGCCAATAAACTCTGCTTCAACGCGCAAGAGATGCAATTTACATCGCCTGCAATTTTTTAGTCTGTTATTTTATCTTAATAGTATTTTATGCAAACTCAACTGTAAAAAAATGTAACTAGAGATCCAACTGCAGATGCAACATCCCAACATTGCAAACCCTGGGCAAACAAGAACAATGTAATGTCCCCACTTTGGGACATCATCACAGGGCAGAGACTTATGATGACCAGAGTAGCCAGATGGATGTTATAGCGAGTACATGGGTATTTGAGAAGCATTGTGGGGTCCAGTTGGCATTTATCATCATATTCCATCATTA
>ML785078.1:434350-460629 GCA_009831015.1 Picea engelmannii | reverse complement strand
GGGTACTCTTCTTCCCCCTCATCCCCCAATCCGCAAAGGGGCCACGCACACACACAAGCATAAATACTCTAGCTCCGAACCTGCCTCGCAAGGTAGAGCCACCACTCTCTCTTAAGATGTGTATCCTAACTATCACAAGTAAAACTAGTCAAAAATTATGCAGCATAACTTTACCCATAACCAATGTGATTATTTTTCCCATTTAGGCCAATTGTTTTATAGAATTTCTCCATGACACATCCCCACTTGCATAATTAATTCACTTTTTAATTAAATAATTTAGAATTGTTTCCCCCCTTACACTTGTAATCCTCTCCCCTAAGTTGCACAAGTAAATCCACAATTTATTTTAATAAAAGTCAATTTCCCTCCCCTTCCTAAAAGTGCTCCTTAAATCACTCCTAGTTGTCACTTCATTCCCCTTACTTCCAATTAAATATTGACGCCCTACTAAATCTGAGTTGAGTTAAAATATGATTCTTCTCCTAGCTAGATTAGTGTTAACTAGACTCTACATACCTTTCTATGAATATACATTCTTTCAACTTTATTCTATTCTTACCTTAAATTCCAATTTGGCAATTTATTGCACAAATGTGTATTGAATCAATATTTAAGTTTATTTTATTTTTCTTGATTTCTTAAATTGATTTACTTCATCCCCTCATTATTTAATTTATAATTTATTTTTAGTCTTTTTAATAACTTAGACTTATGTTTTTTTTAATAGGCTTTAGAATTTCATTTAGGGATTCATAAGTAATCATTTCAATCCTTAATTAATTAATTAAATTGGGAAATCCTCAATATTTTAGAAGGTTTAATTCTTCTCTCAAGGTTTTCTAGGCCACCTAGATTCACTGAATCAAATTTTATTTACATGATGTGCCCTTAAAGACACACTTCGTGCTCCAAGGGTTCCACTCGCCTTTGATTCAATTTTTTAATCACGCGACATGGACTTCAAGCCACACTCCATGCTTCAAGGATGTCACTCATCTTTGATTGGTTTTGGTAGCTGTCCAACCCTTGGAGTCAACAATCCATTTCGATGACCTTGTGAGAGACTAAGGGCTTCTAAGGAAGAAGGACCCTTACTTATGGCGTGCCCCTTAGAAATCTTCATGAGAGACTGTCTTAGTAATCCCTCATGACATCGTGTAACTCTCGAACTAGGTAATCGTTAACCTACATTTGGAGCCACGCCGAGAGTGCTAGTAGGTTGTGACAGGGATGCAGCCACACCTATCCCTCAATATCTAGTTTATGTGCATGGCCCCTTTACTCCTTATGTGAGTCATATTAGCAAGAATTTGTCATCTTGTATTCATTAACAAAACACTTTCAAAGATCCATATACAACATCATAATATAATCGATAACATGTAACAGATGTGTATGTGAAATACTCAAACCAATACAATCCACTCCTTTACTCAATTCAGAATTCGAGGAGGTCCATTGATGTCATCGACATCCACAATCTGTCAAGTGTCCTGCACACTCATGAATACTTGTCAATAGCATATGTCAATGCACATATATAAAATAACATAAAATCATAATCCATCAACATCATCATAAGAATCCATTAGTGAAACAAATAACCATGTACTATAACTAGATCACTTGCACACAAGTGTCCTCAAAAAATGAGTCAATAACATGTGCTCTCAATACCAGGATGTTACATACACCCCCTCTTATTTTAAACTTCATCCCGAAGTTTCACAATGTATCAAAATGCAGTAAATAAAGTATCATACAAGATCTATATGTCTAATCTATCAACAAGTAAGGAAACTTCCAGTGCATATCATATGCATCCTCCCATGTAACTGAGTGTGGACTATAATTGTCCCATTGGACCTTCACCCGATCGACTGTTAGACGTCGTAGCTGTCAAATTTCATGGTCCAAAATGTGGATTGTCTTCTCTATTAGTGCACCCTTGTCCGACACCTACAAAGAACTCATGTCAATCACATGTGTAGGATCACTAATATAATGTCACAAAACAGATACATGAAAAACATCATGCATATCCCTCAAGGAGTCATGAAAGGATAGTCGATAGTCCATAGGTCCTTTATTTTTTACAACCTCGAAAGGCACCACAAACATAGTAGAGAGTTTATCCTTTCCGAACTTAATCAAACTCTTGTGAGGTTTCACCCATAAGAAAACTCGGTTGCCAACTTCATAAGTGCAGTCAATGCGATGCACATCCAGATAACTCTTTTGTCGATATTGTGCCTCTTTAATTATTTGTCTTATCGTTTTCATTTTATCTTCCATTTCATAGATCACTTCTGATCCTACCAGGACCCTATCCTCAATTCGATCCCAACTCAATGGTGTACGACACGGTCACCCATAAAGAAACTCAAATGGTGCCATCTTAATGGTACTTTGATATCTTTTGTTGTACGCGAACTCTACTAGTGCCAATAACTCTTCCCAATGCTTTTGTTGGTTTATCACATACATACACAACATATATTCCAAATTTTGGTTCATTCTTTCTATCTGCCCCTCTTTCTTAGGGTGATATGTTGTACTAAAGTTCAGTTGTGTCCCCAAGGACTCTTGGAAACTGGTCTAAAAATGTCCTGTAAACATCGATCCTCTATCAGATATGATCATTTTTTGCACACCATGTAACCTCACAATCTCGCTGCTAAAAAATATAGCTATGTCTAGCACTTGATATATCATACGCATAGGGATAAAATGTACATTCTCTGTCAGAGTGTCACCTACCATGAGAATCGAGTCGTGCATCCTTGCCATCAGTGGAAAACCAACAATAAATTCCATCGAAATGACCTCCCATTTCAATTCCAGAATAACGTGTGGAAGTAGTAATCCTACCAGATGTCTGTGTTCAGCTTTCACTTGTTGGCATTCTATACATTGCGCCATGTAACTGAGTATGTCTTCTTTCATTCCTTTCCAGAATAATAAGGTCTTAAGGTCTTCCCTCATCTTTGTGAGTCTTGGATGAGACATGCACACTGCTTGTGAGAGATCAAGGGCTTCTAAGGAATAAGGACCCTACTTTATTGCACACCTTTTAGAAATCTTCGGGAGCGACTGTCTCAGTTTTCCCTAACGACATCATATAATTCTATAACTAGGTAATCATTAACCTACAATACGATCCATGATGGGAGTGCTAGTAGGCTATGACAAGGATGTTGCCACACCTCTTCCTCAATATTTGGTATATGTGCATGAATCCTTTACTCTTTATGTGATTCATATTAGGAAGCATTCATCAACCTACATTCATTACAAAAACACTGTCAAAGATCCATATACAACATTATAATATAATCAATCATATGTCACATATTCATAAATGAAATACTCAAACAATACAGTCCACTCTCTGAATCAATCTGGAATCCAAGGAGGTTCATTGATGCCATTGATATCCACAATCTGTCAAGTGTCCTGCACACTTAGGGAAACTCATCAATAACATATTTCAATAGGCATATATCAAATAACATAAAATCATAATCCTTCAACATCATCATAATAATACATAAGTGAAACAAATAACCATATATTATAACCAGATCACTTGCATGCAAGTGTCCTCAAAGAATAAGTCAATAACATGTGCATGCAAGAGTGGGATGTTACAGTTGTGATTACAAAATTGTCTCAAGGAGAGGGAGACAAGGGTGTTGATTATTTGGTTTGGTTTTCATTGATGTCAACCCTTGAAGAAATTTTGGTATCGAATTCCGGTAGCACAAAGGTTTCGGTAAAGAACCCAAGTTTGTTTGATGTATAATGGTATGATTTTTAATATATTTGAAGGTAATACAATTCTATATATATAGTACATGTCATTCCATTTCTGTTGGTATGTGAAATGTCACATAACTCCTCACAGTCAGATATTTATGGCCATGTGAAGTTGGAGAACCCTCATGAGTCATCTAGAAGCCCCCAAAGATCAAAGTAGTCAAAGTGGTTGAAAATAAGACACTATTTAAATAAGAATATTCTAGTTGGATAGTACATGTCATGCCATTTCCGGTGGTATGTGGAACATCACATAAGTCCTCCCGGTTAAGTTGGAGAACCCTCATGAATCATCTAGAAGCTCCAAAACGTCAAAGTAGTCAAAGTGGTTGCAAAGAAAAAATTATTTAAATAATAATGTTAATGGAGAAATTACTAAGTGGAAAAGTGGTTAGAAATGGGTTAGCCCTAAAATAAGGAAAGTTGTTTAAGATGGTTAGAAGGTAACCCCTTGAGGAAGCTACATAAAAGTATAAATAAGAGGCAGGGGTCACTAATTTCAATTACACTTGAGCATATTGAATATTTATAAGTTATTGAAGTAATCAAAGGATATCTAAGGCGAATTTCATAGGTAAGGTGAAGTAATGAAAGTTGAAATTCAAGGGAGGATAAATTATTTTGATGATGTTTTCTAAGGTATGTTATTTACAGGTCATCTCACTATTTTCGAAATAATTTTTTTTCTAGAATGATTCAGATAGTGAAATCTGGAGGCCTTTGAGTAAACCTATCCAAGTGGCTATATTAAAAATGTCACCTTGTGGGTCGTTGTATTTTTGGAGTTACACTTTGCTGAAAATAGGGTTTGTGGCTAGTCTTGAAACTAGTCTAAAACAAGTGTTTCAGGTAAAAATTTCATAACTTCTTCATAACAGATCCAAATTTAGTAATACCAAATTTGTTTTTTAGAGTACACTCTGTAGTATTCTATGTACCATTTTCATATCAATAAAACAAATACTCTTTGTGGGGCATGCTCTACAATCACCCTCTCTAGAATAAGCCAAAATTCAACAAGGTATGCCATTTTTTCTATAAATCCTTTTCTAAGAGGTTCCAAGCAGTGAAACCTATAGGAAATGCATAAACGACAATGAAGAACATTTTGTACTATTTTCATATCTTTAATCATTACAAGTACATAGTTATCATTATTTCAAGTTAGGGTTGTTGACTAATCCAAAATTAGTCATGTGAGACTAAAGTAAAGTTTGATGAGAATGATAGTTTATTGTTGTTAAAGTTAAGGAAGATTTGTAGGTATGTGATCATATACACCAGGTCTATTACAGAGTTACAAATCAGATTTGGATGATGAAATTGGTGAGGGATTTTGGTTGAGGTACATATTGGGTACATGGTTGAGACAAGTAGTTGATGAGTTGGCACATACATGAGGTGTATAGTTGATGATGTTGGTACATCTTGATGAGTCATAGTTTATGTGTATTTGATTCATGATTGGTACATATTTGGTACATGGTTGATGCACTTGTTGATGGTAATAGTTGAGGTACAGGTTGGTGCATGGTGTTAGAAAAATAGAACCGTGGAGCAATAAAATAAAACAAATGTGGAAACAAAACACAGAAGATACACAATAAATAGAGACACAGATTTACGTGGTTCACCTAGTGTGGGCTACGTTCACCAGAGAAATTGCCAGGTCCTTCCTTTATTATTATCCAGCATATGAAGGGATAAAACCTACAACAAACCCGTTGTAACTTCATCTTCTCTCTCTCACAGTCTCTTATCTCAAAATACAATAATCACCATTCACCATAGTTGCAATACACTTCCCTCATAAAATAGGGTTGCCTTCTACAAAAAAAAACCCTAACATAATCTCTATCATTAGATCTGTGACCTTATAAGGAACGGTCCAGATTTACAATGAAATTACAATATACATTTACAAGAAAATTTTTCCTTCGGGGATTGGGGGCCCGCTTGCCCCTAGACCCCCTAGCTGGGGGGATAGCCCCCCCCAAACCTCGCAGAGGGGGTGCCCCCCCTCTGAACTCCCCCATGTGGAAGAGTGTACATACTTCTAGGGTGTAAATACTTCATGGGGTATAAACATGGCTGAAAGTAAAAGACCTCTAAATCAAGAAGATAATCAGGCTCCACAACCAACACATGGTTGATGCACTTATTTATGGTACAGGTTGATTACAGGTTGTTTATGGTACAGGTTGATTACAGGTTGTTTGGTGCATGTTGATTGGTATAGGTTTACAACAATATATCTCATAGTGATAGTGTGACATTGGTTCCATCATTCTACTTCAATGCCATGGAATTTAGATGGGGCAAGGATAGGTGGTTGTAGACACCTTCCGGATGCAGCTGGAGAACACAGGGGTTGTAGTCTCCTTCTAGTTGTAGCCATAGAATTGGGGAGTTGGATATTCCCTCAGGTTGTAGTCTAAGAAGCTAGGGGGTTGGAGCCTCCTTCTAGTTGAAGATGGAAAACAAAGGAAGTTGGTGCTTCCAATAAATGTAATTCTTAAAGACATATAAGGAAAAATATTATGTGGTTTTCTCCTGCTTTGGGTTTCCGCATAAAAACATTGTTGTACTATGTATGTGTATGATTTATCATTTTTTCATTGTTTATTTAATCTAAAACTATTGGATGATAATGCTACATTGATATAACACTTGCATTTTATGGTTAAAATGATTATATTTCTCTATAACCAATTCACCCCCCTCTCAGTAATCCAACAATTGGTATTAGAGCAAGTTCGTTCAAGAAACAATTTAACCATTGAAAGGAGATCATGGATTATTCTAAGAATGGGGTACCACTATTTAATGGTCAGAATGGTTTAAAGTATGAGCAATGGAGTGGAAGCATGGATTTTCTTTTACAGGCACAGGGGTATTATGTTTGGATGTTAGTCGTTACAGGATATGATAGTTCAAAAAGGGAAAAGACCTCAACCAAGAAAGAATTGAAGAAGAATAACAAAATAAAAATGGATTTCATCTGGGAAGGATTACCTAATCCGGTAAGAGAAAAGGTTGGGAAATGTTCATCAACCGAAGAACTTTGGGAAAATTTACACGATATATATTCTTCACCCATTGTAGATTCAGAAAATGCCAAAGAAGATGAAGATATAGATAAATAAAAAATATGTTCACCATGCCAAATAGATTCAGAAGATGAATAGTATATAATCAATATTGGTATGTTGTTTTTCTTTAATTGTGAAAAACATAGACATCTTGAAATAGAATTCCATGAAAGCAATGAGACATAAAAAATAATTGAAAAAGAAGACAATTATGAAGAAGAATTGATCAATTATTTAGATGAACTTAGAAAAGAAAGAGAAGAAAAAAAGTCACTCAAGAAAGAATTGATGAAACAAAAGGAAAGTTCTCACATTTTTGAAGAAGCCCAACATGTTATCAAGAACTTAAGAACTCATATAGAAGAAGCCAAAAAGATCAAAGAAAATCTTAAAGATCAAATACAGTATTTGGAATCCAACATAGCAACATAGAAGGAAGAAGAAGAAATGAGAGAAAATATATTGACAGGTCATCTTAAGGAAATAAATAATGATCTCTAAACCAGCTTGAGGCATATTTTGGTCAAGAAGAGAAAGGAATTGAAGAAGAAATAATCACATTAAAAATCCATCTTGAAGAAGCGAAAAGAACAGAAAAAGTACCGAAGTCTCAAATAATGAAGAAAGCGGAAGATGTTGAGAATCTTGAAGAAGGATGTAATGAACCTCATAATACCATACAAAAAAAAAAATTGTTTACACAATTTACTGGGCAGAAAGGAATCCATTAGCGATAAGAATTCTACTATACAACTCTGATATAGAACTTTATCATAGAATTTACTTTATATATAACTCCTAAATTATCCTTACCACATGTTGTTCAAAGTATGTCATTGTGACTTACCTTGATTGAGAAGGTTACAATGGAAAGCCCCAAGGCTTTAGCAAAAATAACTAAAACCTTTAGGCGTAGGGACTAAAATATTAAAGTAAACTTTACACAATCCATACTATACTCACCCTATTTGGCATAAGGTCTCCATACTATACTCATGCCCAAGTGTTCTCAAAACTTTTCTCCTAGGGAGATCTCTTTGGTTCCTACCAACTTGGCCAAGGGTCGGGTTAAGGACCGATGAATGTCACAATCCTCCAGGTCCTGGTCATTTAAAGGATCATAACTCGAATACTGGTTGAATTGAAAGCTCGATGTAGTGTCACTAGTGGTCCTACGACAACAAGAATCCAACCATTACCTAAGACCTATCACAGAGGTTATGGAAGCGGAATTCCTCATATAGGAAAAAAATTCCCTGTCAAGGTATTAAAATCTTTGCAACCATCATTAAGGAAGTCCACTGGTCATACTAAAATCGCTTGGCATACTTGATGTGTCACGCTGACCTTGCCCTGGTCACGTGGCTCACCCGTCCTTCACACTATCCATAATTAATTTGAGGCGACAAGGCATTGTTTAGGTTTTGAGAGGGTTCAGTGTTTGTTATTCTGAGTTATTTCTTTTCTTTTGGAGAGGTTCTGTGTGTCGAGGGGTTTAGAGGTGGCGATTGTGGCCCTGGTGGTTGCATCCATCTAGTTGCAGATGACATGTCTTACATTCCAAGTAAGTTCTTCTCTAAACTTCAAACATTAATACCCTGGTTATTTCAATAGGAATATTATATTTTTTTTGGAACAATTTGTCCGTGCCAAGTTATTGTTCTGTGTTCTCCCTCATTTTCTTCCTGTGGAATTCTTCTTTTGTCAAACTTTCTTGTATTACATCCGGATCCATCCTTAACCCTGTTGCAATGGCCTTTTCCTTGAGGTTGTCAATGATTCTCTTATATTTACTGTGAAGGATAGTTAACCCTACCTATCCAGGTTTGGGATATAGGGTTTTGTAACTCTTTGTCCTAAACCATAATTCATATCTAAGTATTCGTGAATCCAAGGGAAGTATTTATTCCAGTGTTAATTACCAAAATCTTGGCCAGAGCATTCTCTGCATTTAATTTATTGACCTAAGCGATTCTATGAAAAGGGGTTCAGATAGACTAGACTCATAGTCAGGGTACTCCTAGTTTGAAAGGGTGGATTAAGCTATATTTCGCCTAAAAATGCACATTCTTGTTGTTCAGATACACAGTGAAATTCAGATTTGGTTGATTACTGTACTTCCATTATTAAAGAATATTGTGTAAAGAATTTTATTTTACTACAACTATATCATTCATTTTAAGAGCTGAAACATATCATTAATGATGGTCCATGTTTTGATGTGAGGGTACCCATTAATATGTATTGTTTCCTTCACCCACGACCCTGTATGACTATCCAGATGGAAAACATCAAGGAAAGGATCGTGTGCCGCGAGTTCAGAAGTTAAGTAAAGCATTGGTATGATGTATTTATATACATTTTCACATAAATCATGTTCTTCTTACATTGTCTTCATATAAGAGTTTACTAATCATCGTGTATGGTGGTTTCCTCCAGGTTTTCATCTATCTAAAGGTCCTGGCTGCTCACCTACGTACTCGGCATAAAAAGGTATATGAGTTCCCTTTCATAACCCTTAAGGAGTTAGAACCATCCATGTTGCAACTGAGATGTAGTCATCAATATCATTTCCCTCAGTTTTCCTATCGGCTTGGGAAGGGAAAGAATTTCCAAAGTAACTTAAACCTTTGGGCTGCAATTATTATAATACAATACTTTATGTACAGGTTTTTTCTTGGTCTTTTGTTCAAAGTAAATGACTGTTTTAATCATTCACCATGTGGATCTCACCCTACCTCGAAACCTGGTTACCAGGGCTATATTGTTCGAAATGTTGGTACGAATTATAATATACCATATTGTTTTGTTTCCTTTCGACCTTTCCTATGTTTAATGTCAATAATCCCAACTGGAAAGAAAATGGCAATATTTGTTTGGACTCAGCATGGATAGACATAATGATTCAGATTATATCACAATTCTGTCTTTATTCTAGAATACTATATATATATACATTCTCGTGAATCGTTTGATGTTTATGCTATGTTGCGTATGCCTAATTCCAAACCGTCCACTGTCACGATCTCCGAGTGGACAGTTTCACATATGTGCTCATATTTAATGGGTTTTTTTGTAATTTACTCCATATTGTGTATATTCCTTCAATTGAGGTCCTTTTTATTATGTATGAAAGGAACACAAAGATTAAAAGTTCTATCATCTTGTGATTTAGGTTCAGCATAATTCATCTTCGAGTTCTCATTCTTATGAAGTAATTTACTATTGTATTATCTTATAATGAAACAACAAATTATTCAGTTTAATTTGGTACTGTAATAAATTTTACAGAGGGTTTTTCAAGACCTTACGATTTAGAAGTTCCTTTATATGAGAGGCAGTTGATATCCTAGCGGCATAGTTGCTTGTTCAAAATATTGACAGTAACTTTTTGTATAAGTGTGATTCCTGTTGCAGTCATTAAATCTTTATTTAACAAAGACTACACACTGTAAATGTATCTATATTCATTACATATCGAGATATAACTTGATGGAAATTACATGTATATACTTCCTCAAATTTCCACTCAAGTATAGATATATTTGCTTACTATTTCAACTACAGAAGTAAAAGTACACTTGTGATTAGATCTAATTCTTCCTAGCTCATTCGTACATAAATAGTTCTATCCAGAATTTCAATTACAGGGATAATCTTACACCCGTAGGTAGATCTGTTCCTTCTTGAAGTTCATTCATATTTAAATACTTCTGCCCAATAATTTTAACCACAGAATTAGACATACACCAAATCTTTCAAGTTATTTTCAATAGATCATTCTTCCTAGAATTCTAGTCTAGAATGCCCCATTCTAGAAAATTTGGTCTTTGATTATAAACTCCATACAACGAACAAATGTCCTACATGGGAATTATTTCATCTTAACCCAAACATAGCATCATATCGGACATACAAAATCATTCAAAACATAGAAGGATAATATTTAACATATCTGAATCCAATCAATGGAAAGACAAATGGAACATCCACGTTCCTCCCAACCATAGAATAGGGTAGCCAAAATCACTTGCCCGATTCACCCCCTAGCTTGACCATGAATCCATGAGGGAAAACTTAGAAAACTCCTCCTCAACAATGCCCTTCAACTCCAACAGATTCCTCTTGCCTCACACTTGATCAGTAGTGTTCATAACAGCAAGAAAACAAAATAAATAGTCTCTTTTTCCCCAACATACTCGGTAGCGTCCTGCCTCCTCACATATGCTATTTAACAAAATAAATTCTTTTGCCTAGGTCTTTCTTCCCCCCTTGGGAATTTTTGTATCTTCTAAATCCCTGATATTTAGGGGCTTCCCATGGCTAAATATCTGATTTGCCACTTGTAATAGTCATCCCAGAGGTAGTTCCAACATGTTCCCCACTCATGGAGTCATGGCAGTTGATTTTAACATGGTTGTTCCATTTGTTCTCCTGCAATCAATATACAATATTCTATTTTCATACAAGTGTCAAGTCAAACAGTTGGTTGGGTCAAATTAGATCTCTGCCCAATAGTCATAATAATTAATTACAATTGTCAAATTCAAAATATGGAATTGCCATAAATGGAAAAAAATTTCCAAATTCGAATTTACTAAAAATATAATAATTTCCAACAAATTTTAAATCTCAAAAATATTTTATTTTTTGGGATGTCACATCCTTTCCCCCTTCAATAAAACATTATCCTCAATGTTCATTCCTTTCTTGGAACATGATTGGATGAGATTTATGAAAATCTCCCTCCAACTCCCAAGTGGCCTCCCTAGGACTAAAGTGCTTCCATTGGAAATTTACCTAAGTGAGGAATCTGTTCCAAAGTGTTATTTCTCTTCGGTCCAGAATATGCAGGGGTTCCACCCGGAACTCACCTTCGGGTTCCACTTGCACCAAGTTCCAATCAATCATATGAGTAGGGTCATGAACATAATTTTTCAACAGAGAAACATGAAATACATTATGAATTCTTAAATTAGTTAGAAGTGAAAGTTGGTATGCTACGAGTCCAATTCGAGTTAGTATCTCGAAGGACCCACAAAACCTGGGTGCCATCTTGGCACATTTTCCTAACTTCAACGATATTTTTTGGGCTTTGACCTTCAAATAAACATGGTCTCCCACTTGAAATTCTAAGTGTCTCCTTTTCTGATATGCATAGCTCTTATGTCTGTCCTGTGCTTCTTTTAAGTTCTGTTGTACCTTCCTTACCATGTTCTCCATTTCTTGGAACATCTCTGGTCCAACCATGAGTCTGTCTACAGAGTTATCCTAGCTAATTGGAGTCATACAATACCTCGAAAGGGCTTAACTTAGCCGATGTTTGGTACCCATTGTTATATGAAAATTCTACTAAGTGTAGATAGTCTTCCCACTTGTTTGGTTTTGTTCTTACGTACATGCAGAGCATATCCTCTACGATTTGGTTTGTACTTTCGGTCTGTCCATCCGTTTTTGGGTGATAACTTGTACTGAAATTCAAATTAGTATTTAGCCCTGCAAACAATTCCTTCCAAAAAGAGGATGTGAATTTTACATCTCTATCTGAAATCACCATTTTAGGAATACCATGCAGTCTAAAAATTTCTTTCATAAATACTTCAGCAATGTTTATAACTTTAAAAGTAGACTTTACAGGAATAAAGTGTACGGACTTACTGAGTTTATCGATTACAAACATAATAGAATCATTATGTTTTTTAGTTTTTGGCAAACCTATTATAAAGTCTAGTGATATGGTCTCCCATTTCCATTCTGGTACTGGTAATGGCTGTAATAGGCCAGTTGGATGCTGGTGCTCCGCCTTAACCTACTGACAATCTTGGAACCTAGCCAATTATTCTGTTGTTTCTCCCTTCATATTAGGCTAGTAAAATATTCTTCTAAGTGTCGTTATCATTTTCTGGTATCCTGGATGGCTAGAATACGATTTCTTATGCACTTCGTCCAAGACTATTAACTTTAATTCTGTTGAATTTGGTATGTAAAGTCTATTTTTAAATCGTAGTAGTCCCTCCTTATCAATACTTAGATCTGGTTTCTCTGAGTTTCTGGTAATTTTTTGTGATTCTGCCATTATCTTAGTGTAATTTTCATCATTAATACCTTCCATCCTTATTCTTTGTTCCAGATCACTATCTTCCCTGCTGATACTTATTTCAAATAACCCATGAACTCTTCTTCTTAGAGCGTCTACTACCTTATTTTCCTTACCCTTGATATGTCTGACTTCGAAGTCGAATTCGCTCAAGAATGATAACCATCTTGCTTGCCGTGCGTTAAGATTAGGTTGGCTAAAGATATATTTCACGCCGCTATTATCCATAAATAGTAGAATTTTTCTTCCCATTATGTAATGTCGCCACATTTTTAAGGCATGTATTATTGTTGCCAATTCCAATTCATGAGTAACTTAATTTTGTTCATGTTCTTTTAATTTCTGGGACTCATAACAAATCATGTGTCCTTCCTGAGTTAGGATACCACCTAGTCCTTCTTTACTTGCATCAACACATATGGAAAAAATCTTTATCTAGGTCTGCTACGTTCAATATGGGTGTTGTTGCCAATAATTCCTTCATCCTGTTAAAACTGTCTTGACATTTTTGTGACCAGTTAAACTTGGTCCCTTTATTTTGTAATGACATGATAGGGTAAGCTATTTTGGAAAATCCTTTTATGAATCTGCGATAGTATCCAGTGATTCCCATGCATGATTGGATGCCTGCTACGTCATTTGGTACTGACCATTTTATAATGGCTCTTACTTTCTCAGGGTCAATTACAATGCCTTCTGCAGATATTATGTGTCCTAGGTACTATATATTCTTCTGGTAAAAATTTCACTTATCGAATTTAGCATACAGTTGGTGCTTCCTTAAAGTTTGCAAAATGATTCTTAAGTGTTCTTCATGTTCTTCCTTTGTTTTAGAATACACCAGAATATCGTCGATAAATACTAGTACGAATTTGTCTAAGTACTGACTGAAAATGTTGTTCATCAGGCACATAAATGTGGTTGGTGTGTTAGTGAGTCTGAAAAGTATGACTACGAATTCGTAGTGTCCATATCTTGTTTGAAAGGTTGCTTTTCTTATGTCCTCATCTTTTATCATGACTTGATGGTAACCAGATCGTAAATCCAATTTTGAAAAGAATTTGGCCACGCCTACTTGATCGAACAAGTCATTTATCCTAGCTAAGTTGTACTTGTTCTTAATAGTCATTTTATTCAATTGTTTATAGTTGATACATAGTCTTAGAATACCATCTTTCTTTTTCACAAAGAGGACCGGTGCTCCCCATGGTGAAACATTGGGTCTGATATAACTTTTGTCCAACAATTCCTGTAGTTGTATCTTTAGTTATGTCAATTCAAGTAAACTCATTCGGTAAGGTGCTTTCAAGATAGGGGATGATCTAGGCAGTAGGTCTATGGAGACGTCTATTTCCCTTCTAGGAGGTAATTCTGGTATCTCATCAACAAACATGTCTCTAAACTCACATAGGACAGCAAAATCTTCTAGTTTTGGCTTATCTTCTTTTTCTAACAGATTCGTTATTTGGATGGTGTAAACTTGACAACCCTTTCTCACACATTTCTTGAATTGCATTGCTGTGACTTGTAAAATAGTCTTCTAAGTGTCGTTATCATTTTCTAGTATCCTGGATGGCCAGAATATGGTTTCTTATGCACTTCGTCCAAGACTATTAACTTTAATTCTATTGAATCTGGTATGTAAAGTCTGTTTTTAAATCGTAGTAGTCCCTCCTTGACGATACTTAGATCTGGTTTCTCTGAGTTTGTGGTACTTTTTTGTAATTCTGCCATTATCTTAGTGTAATTTTTATCATTAATACCTTCTGTCCTTATTCTTTGTTCCAGATCACTATCTTCCCTACTGATACTTATTTGAAATAACCCATGGAGTCTTCTGCTTAGAGCATTTGCTACCTTATTTTCCTTACCCTTGATATGTCTGACTTCGAAGTTGAATTTGCTCAAGAATGGTAGCCATATTGCTTGTCGTGCATTAATATAAGGTTAGCTAAATAGATATTTCACGCCGCTATTATCCGTCAATAGTAGAAATTTTATGCCCATTATGTAATGTCGCCACATTTTTAAGGCATGTATTACCACTGCCAATTCCAAGTCATGCGTAATATAATTTCGTTCATGTTATTTTAATTTCAAGGACTCATAAAAAATCACGTGTCCTTCCTAAGTTAGGACACCACCTAGTCCTTCTTTACTTGCATCAACACATACGGTAAAATCTTTATCTGGGTTTTCTACATTCAATATGGGTGTCATTGCCAATAATTCCTTTAGATTGTTAAAACTGTCTTGACATTTCTGTGACCAGTTAAACTTGGTCCCTTTCTTTTGTAATGATGTGATAGGGTAAGAGATTTTGGAAAATCCTTTTATGAATCTTCGATAGTATCTGGTGATTCCCATGAATGATTGGATGTATGCTACGTCCCTTGGCTCCGACCATTCTATAATGGCTCTTAATTTCTCAGAGTCAATTGCAATGCCTTCTGCGGATATTATGTGTCCTAGGTATTGTATCTTCTTCTGGTAAAATTGCACTTATCGAATTTAACATACAGTTGGTTCTTCCTTAAAGTTTGCAAAATGATTCTTAAGTGTTCTTCATGTTCTTCCTCCGTTTTAGAATACACTTGAATATCGTCGATAAATACTAGTACGAATTTGTATAAGTACTGACTAAAAATACTGTTCATCAGACACATAAATGTGGTTGGTGCGTTAGTGAGTCCGAAAGGTATGGCTATGAATTCATAGTGTCCATATCTTGTTTGAAAGGCTATTTTTCTTATGTCCTCATCTTTTATCATGACTTGATGGTAACTGGATCGTAAATCCAATTTTGAAAAGATTTTGGCCTTGCCTACTTGATCAAACAGGTCATTTATCCTAGGTAAGGGGTACTTGTTCTTAATAGTCATTTTATTCAATTGTTTATAGTCGATACATAGTCTTAGAGTACCATCTTTCTTTTTCACAAAGAGGACTAATGCTCCCCATGGTGAAACACTGGGTCTAATATACTTTTTGTCCAACAACTCCTGCAGTTGTATCTTTAGTTCTATCAATTCAGGTAAACTCATTTGGTAAGGTGCTTTCGAGATAGGGGCTTGTCAAGGTAGTAGGTCTATGGAGAAGTCTATTTCCCTTCTAGGAGGTAATTTTGGTATCTCATCAGCAAACATGTCTCTAAACTCACATAGAACAACAAAATCTTCTAGTTTTAGCTTATCTTATCTTTCTAACAGATTCATTATTTGGATGGCGTAAACTTGACACCCCTTTCTCATACATTTCTTGAATTTCATTGTTGTGACTTGTCTAACTGATACTGGTTTCGGTATACCTTGGGTTGTTCTAGTAGTGTCACAATCATCTTTATAGTTAAGTGTCTTTGTATAACAATCTAGAACCGCTTTGTGCCTTTCCAACCAATCCATTCTGATTATCATATCATAGTATCCTAGTGGTAGAATATTCATATTTTTTTTTATGTTTTGACCATTTAAGTTAAATTCAAAATCAGAAACAAAGTCAACCACTTTCCTTTTAGTTCATGTTGCGAATTGTACCAACCATGATTTTGCGTGTTTCGTCCTCTTAAGTTTATTTGTCTCTACTACTTCAGGAGTGATATAACTTAACATAGCTCCAGGATCAGTTAAAACAAAAATTCAGGTGTTATTGATTTTACCTTTGATTTCCACCATAGAGGACTGGTGGTCAGTTTGTCAGTCATCAATGGATGCATTAATCTGATGTAGATTCCTACCTACATCACCCACCATCGAAGCTTCCTGTAGATTATAAACAACATTTCTATTTGTCATGCTTAAACGTGGGCAGATATTCCTGAGATGAGGTTCCCCACATTCCCAACACTTTAATGGTTCTCGGTGATTATCCATGAATTTCTTTGTTCCCAGGTTTACCAGTTTACCGCCTCCTTGTGTGCTTGGATGGTTTGCGTGAAAATATTTCCTCCAGAAGATTTGTTTTTCATTCCGATAGGGAGCTGGTTGGTATCCCTTCTTTCATTGATTCATCCATTCTTGTTTCTTATCCTTCCAGGCTTTGGGAAACTCTAACTACTATTTGTATTGATCGTAGCACATTTGTGCTTTCTTGAACACTTCACTCAATGATTTGGGGTTGTCAAATTCAATTCTGTCCCTCTAGGACTACAGTAAACAGCTTAAGAATCGTTGGATTTTTACCTTATCTTATCGGATGTAAGGTACAAGCCTTAATAGTTCCAGGAATTTATTTATAAGGTCTTCCATTATCATCTGTCCAAGTCTTAGTTTGTAAATTTTATTTTTTTTTCCTTTCGTAGTAGCTTTCAGAAAGGTACTGTTTCTTGAAATACTTCTTAAAGTCAGACCATTCCAACTATTTCTCCTTTAGGCCCTTGGCCAATTTCAGGTCTTGCCACCAAATGCTGGCCTTCCCTTTCAGATTGTAGATGGCCATTATGACCTTCATATTACTGGAGTGGTTGTAGATCTGGAAGTATTTCTCGATGTCCAGCAACCATGCCTCAACTTCTTCTTCTGTCTTGGATTCTCCATTGAATGTAGTTGGTTTGATATTTTTAAATTCTCCTTCAAGGTGGTCTACTTGTTTCCTTTTTCTGTCTGTTTTAGTTTTGTCTTCAACTGAAGGTGTACCTTCAGATGAACTGTCTCCTTTTTCTGTTTCCAGTCTTGAGTTCTTGGAAGCTCTCTTGTTGACTTCTTCTTCATTATTATCATCCTTCAGGATTTTCTTGGCCACTATATTGCGTATTAGGACTTCGTTTATCTCTTGTTATTCCTGTTGTGCTTTCTTGAGTTTCTCATTGTTGGCATTGAAAACCTGCAGTTCAACAATAAGATTCCTCATTGTTTCCAACACTTCCTTGGGTGAGCTTCCATCATTGTTCTGTCTTGGATCTTTAGGAGGTCTCTGCTCCGTATTTCCTTCCATCCTGATTTATGCATCGTTCTGAGCTGCCATAATTAACACAAAACAGAAAGTGATTTCTGTTTGTAACAACAAGGTTTATTAGTTTTGCATAAATCACAATATATACTTAAGTGACTAATGCGACCCTGTTCAGGCCCAGTGTTGTAACTTTCTCTCTGATACATTATGTAATGAACCTCATAATACCATACAAAAAAAAACTTTTGTTTACACAATTTACTTGGCAGAAAGGAATCTATTATCGATAAGAATTCTACTATACAACTCTTATATAGAATTTTATCATAGAAATTAGTTTACTATATAACTCCTAAATTCTCCTTACCACATGTTTTTCGAAGTATGTCATTGTATCTTACCTTGAGTGGGAAGGTTACAATGGAAATCCCCAAGGCTTTAACAAAAATAACTAAAACCTTTAGGCGTAGGGATTAAAAGATTAAAGTAAGCTTTACGCAATCCATACTATACTCACCCTATTTGGCATAAGGTCTCCATACTATACTTGTTCCCAAGTGTTCTCGAAACTTTTCTCCTAGGGAGATCTCTTTGGTTCCTACCAACTTGGCCAAGGGTCGGGTTAAGGACCGATGATTGTCACAAGCCTCTAGGTCCTGGTCATTTAAAGGCTCATAATTAGAATACTGGTCGAATTGAAAGCTCGATGTCATGTCACTAGTGGTCCTATGATAACGAGAATCCAACCATTACCTAAGACCTATCACAGGGGGTATGGAAGTGACATTCCTCATATGGGAAATGAATTCCCTGTCAGGGTATTAGAAGTTGTGCAACCATCATTAAGGCATTCCACTAGTCACATTGAAATCACTTGGCTCTATACTCGAAGTGTCACACCGACCTTTCCCTGGTCATGTGGATCACACATCCTTCGCACTATCCATAATTAATTCGAGGCGACAAGGCATCGTTTAGGTTTTGAGAGGGTTCAGGGTTTGTCATTATGAGTTCTTTCTTTTCTTTTGGAGAGGCTTTGTGTGTCGAGGGTTTTAGAGGTGACGATTGTGGCTCTGGTGGTTGCCTCCATCCGGTTGCATACAACATGTCTTAGATTCCGGGTAAGTTCTTCTCTAAAATTCAAACATTAATACCCTGGTTATTTCAATAGGAATATTATAATTTTTTTGGAACAATTTGTCGGTGCCAAGTTATCGTTCTATGTTCTCCCTCATTTTCTTCCTCTAGAATTCTTCTTTTGTCAAAATTCCTTGTATTACATTCGGAGCCATCCTTAACCCTGTTGCAATGGCCTTTTCCTTGAGGTTGTCAATGATTCTCTTCTATTTACTACGAAGGACAATTAACCCTACCTATCCAGGTTCATGATATAAGGTTTTGTAACTCTTTGTCGTGAACTAGAATTCATATCTAAGTATTCGTGAATCTGAGGGAAGTATTTATTCCGAGCTTAATTACCAAAATCTTGGACGGAGCATTCTCTGCATTTACTTTATTGACCTAAGTGATTCTGTGAAAATGGGTTCGGATAGACCAGACTCACAGTCAGGGTAATCTTGGTTTGAAAGGGTGGATTATGCTCTATTCCACCTAAAAATACACATTCTTGTTGTTCACCTACATAATGAAATTATGATTTCGTCGATTACTGTATTTCCATTATTAAAGAATATTGTGTAAAGAATTTTATTTTACTACAACTATATCATCAATTTTAAGAGCTAAAACATATCATTAATGATGGGCCCTGCTTTGATGCGAGGGTACCCATCAGTATGTATTGTCGCCTTCACCCATGGCTCTGTACAACTATCCAGATGGAAAACGTCAAGGAAAGGATCATGTGTCATGAGTTCATAAGTTAAGTAAAGTGTTGGTATGATGTATTTATATACATTTGCACTTAAATCATGTTCTTCTTACATTGTCTTTGTATAAGAGTTTACTAATCATTGTATATGGTGGTTTCCTCCAAGTTTCCGTCTATCTGAAGGTCCTGGTTGCTCACCTGCGTACTCAGCGTAAAAAGGTATACGAGTTCCCTTTCATAACCCTTTAGGAGTTAGAACCGTCCATGTTGCAACTGAGATGTAGTCAACAATATCGTTTCCATCAATTTTCCTATCATCTTAGGAAGGGAAAGAATTTCCAAAGTATCTTAAACCTTTGGGATACAATTATTATAATACAATAATGTATGTACATGTTTTTTCTCGGTCTTTTGTTCAAAGTAAATGAATGTTTTAGTCATTCAACATGCGGATCTCACCCTACCCTGAAATCTGATTACCAAGGCTATCTTGTTCGGAATGTTGGTATGAATTATAATAGACCATATCGGTTTTTTTCCTTTTGACCTTTCCTATGTTTAATGTCAATAAGCCCTACTGGAAAGGAAATGGCGATATTTGTTTGGACTCAACATGAATAGACATAATGATTTGGATTATATTATGATTATGTCTTTATTCTAGAATACTATATATATATACATGCTTGTGAATCGTTTGATGTTTATGCTATGTTGCGTATGTCTAATTCCAAACCGTCCACTGTCACGATCTCCTGGTGGATAGTTTCACATATGTCTCATATTTAATGGGTTTTTTTGTAATTTACTCCATACTATGTATATTCCTTCAATTGGGGTCCTTTTTATTCTGTATGAAAGCAATGCAAAGATCAAAAGTTCAATCAGCCCGTGATTTATGTTCGTCATAATTCGTCTTCGAGTTCTCTTTATTATGGAGTAATTTACTATTGTATTATCTTACAATGGAACAATGAATTATTTAGTTTAATTTGGTACTATAATAAATTTTACAGAGGGTTTTTCAAGACCTTTCAATTTATAAGTTCCTTTATACGAGAGGCAGTTGATCTCCTAGCGATGTATTTGTTTGTTCAAAATCTTGACAGTAACTTTTTGTATAAGTGGGATTCCTGTTGCAGTCATTAAATCTTTATTTAAAAAAAACTACACACTGTAACTGTATCTATATTCATTATATATCGAGATATAACTTGATGGAAATTACATGTACAGACTTGGTCAGATTTCCACGTAAGTATAGATATATTTTCTTGATATTTCAACTACAGAAGTAAAAGCATGCATGTGATTAGATATAATTCTTCCTAGCTCATTCGTACATAAATAGTTCTGTCCAGAATTTCAATTACAGGGATAAGCTTACAGCCATAGGTAGATCTGTTCTTTCTTCAAGTTCATTCATATTTAAATACTTTTGCCCAATAATTTTAACCACAGAATTAGACATACACCAAATCTTTCAAGTTATTTTGCATAGATCATTCTACCTAGAATTCTAGTCCAGATTGCCCCATTCCAGAAAATTTGGTCTTTGATTAAAAAATCCATACAACAAACAGATGTCCTACATGGGAATTATTTCATCTTAACCCAAACAGAGCATCATATCGGATATATAAAATCATTCAAAACCAAGAAGGGTAATATTTAACATATTTGAATCCAATCCACATAAAGACAAAGGGAACAACCACGTTCCTCCCAACCGTAGAATAGGGCAGCCAAAATCACATGCCCGATTCACCCCCTAGCCTGACCATGAATTCATGAGGGCGAACTTGGAAAATGCCTCCTTATAAATGTCCTTCAACTCCAACAAATTACTCTTGCCTCACACTCGATCAGTAGTGTTCATAACAACAAGAAAAAATAAATCAATAGTCTCTTTTTCCCCAACATAATCGATAACGTCCTGCCTCCTCACATATGTTATTTAACAAAACAAATACTTTTGCCTAGGTCTTTCTTCCTCCCTTGGTAATTTTCGTAGCTTCTAAATCCCTTATTTTCAGGGGTTTCCCATGGCCAAATCTCTGATTTTCCACTTGTAATAGTTATCCCAAAGGTAGTTCCAACATTTTCCCCACTCATGGAGTCATGGTCAACTGATTTTAACATGGTTGTTCCATTTGTCCTCCTGCAATCAATATAAAATATTCTATTTTCATACAAGTGTCAAGTCAAATTGTTTGTTGGGTCAAATCAGATCTTTGTCCAATGGTCATAATAATTAATTACAATTGTCAAATTTGAAATTCAGAATTGCCATAAATGGCAAAAGTTTTCCAAATTTGAATTTACTAAAAACGGAATAATTTCCAACAAATTTTAAATCTCAAAAATACTTTATTTTTGGGGATGTCACATCCTTTCCCCCTTCAATAAAACACTGTCCTTAGTGTTTTTTCCTTTCCTGGAACATGATTGGATGAGATTTCTACAAATCTCCTTCCAACTCCCAAGTGGCCTCCTTAGGACTAAAGTGCTTCCATTGCACCTTTACTGGAGTGACGGCTTTGTTCCAAAGTGTTATTTCTATCTAGTCCAGAATACGCAAGAGTTCCACTTGGGACTCGCCTTCAGGTTCTACTTGCACCAAGTTCCAATCAATAATATGAGTAGGGCGATGAACACACTTTTTCAACAAAGAGACATGAAATACATTATGAATTCTTAAATTAGCTGGAAGTGCAAGTTGGTATGATACGGGTCCAATTCGAGTTAGTATGTCGAAGGGCCCATAAAACCTAGGTGCCATCTTGGCACAGTTTCCTAACTTCAATGAGCTTTTCTGGGCTTTGACCTTCAAATAGACATGGTCTCCCACTTGAAATTCCATTATGGTATTGGTAATGGTTGTAATAGGTCGGCTGGATGTTGTTGCTCGACCTTAACCTGCTGACAATATTGGCACCTAGCCAAGTATTATGTTGTCTCTCCCTTCATATTCGGCCAGTAAAATAGTCTTCTAAGTGTCGTTATCATTTTCTGGTATCCTGTATAGCCAGAATATAGTTTCTTGTGCACTTCGTCCAAGACTATTAACTTTAATTCTGCTAAATCTGGTATGTAAAGTTTGTTTTTAAATCGTAGTAGTCCCTCCTTGTCGATACTTAGATCTGGTTTCTCTGAGTTTGCGGTACTTTTTTGTAATTATTGCATTATCTTAGTGTAATTTTCATCGTTAATACCTTCCGTCCTTATTCTTTGTTCCATATCACTATCTTCCCTACTGATACTTATTTCAAATAACCCATGGACTCTTCTTCTTAGAGCTTCTGCTACCTTATTTTCCTTACCCTTGATATGTCTGACTTCAAAGTCAAATTCGCTCAAGAATGCTAGCCATATTCCTTGCCGCGCATTAAGATCAGGTTGGCTAAACAAATATTTCACACTGCTATTATCTGTCAATAGTAAAAATTTGCTGCCCATTATGTAATGTTGCCACATTTTTAAGGCATGTATTACCGTTGCCAATTCCAAGTCATGAGTAACATAATTTTGTTCATGTTATTTTAATTTCTGGGACTCATAACAAATCACGTGTCCTTCCTGAGTTAGGACACCACCTAGTCCTTCTTTGCTTGCATCAACACATACGGTAAAATCTTTATCTGGGTCTGCTACCTTCAATATGGGTGTCATTGCTAATAATCCCTTCAGCTTGTTAAAACTGTCTTGACATTTCTGTGACCAGTTAAATTTGGTCCCTTTATTTTGTAATGATGTGATAGTGTAAGCTATTTTGGAAAATCCTTTTATGAATCTGCGATAGTATCCGGTGATTCCCATGAATGACTGGGTGTCTTCTATGTCCTTTGTGTAAGTTTTAAACCTGCGAAGTAAAGAAATGCATATATATTCTTAAGAAATGCAGAAATTAATCAATGGCTCATACACAGAATACACATAGATCTTTATCGGAAATCCTCAACCGGGAAAACCTTTATTTTTCATTATATCGAATTTCACCATTCTCCATACAATATATACAATGTTTTAAGGTATTCCGTAGATACCAAAACCCTAATCCCTTAATCCGGGATTAATTTACAAATCAGCTAAAAATAGCAAAATCCGCTAAAAATAGCAAAAAACCGCCAAAAATAGCAATACAGAAGGGATCGTCAGACGCAGTCGTCGTATCTGACGCACCCACCCACACACACATGAAAAGAATATAACACATACCCAACACTTTGGTACCAACCATTCTATAATGGCTCTTACTTTCTCAGGGTCAACTGCAATGCCTTCTCCAGATATTATGTGTCCTAGGTACCGTATCTTCTTCTGGTAAAAATCACACTTATCGAATTTAGCATACAGTTGGTTCTTCCTTAAAGTTTGTGAAACGATTCTTAAGTGTTCTTCATGTTCTTCCTTTGTTTTAGAATACACCATAATATCATCGATAAATACTAGTACGAATTTGTCTAAGTACTGAATGAAAATATTATTCATCATGCACATAAATGTGGTTGGTGAATTAGTGAGTCCGAAAGGTATGACTACAAATTCATAAATAAGGTAGAACATAAGGGTTTGGAAAATAACTGAAAGAAAAGAAGGACATGTAAATAAGGAACATGTTCAATAGATTGTAATTTCAGGCATTGTAGTGAAAGATGAATCCACAGACATAAATAAAGAAGTTAGAGCTCAGAGAGATGATGAATCTATCAATGAAGATGATGATGAATACACATCAGAGAAGGAATTCTTCTGCGCCATTCGACTTAGACAGTGCCACGTAACATGAATATTAGACAAGGGGAGTCTATGAGATAGTTGTGACAGACCAAATAACCATCCTTTGATCATCTTATAGAGTTTGAGTAGACAGATGCAGAGTAGTGAGTTAGCAGAAGTATAGTTTCAGAGTTGTATTAGTGAAGACTTCATGAAAGTATAGTAATAAATGGGTCAACATTATGGACACTTGTGCAGTAGAGTCTTGGACAGTATTGACAAAGATGGATTTGTAAGAACACTTAGCAACTTTGGACAGATATATGACAGTGGACGAGACCATGGATTCATAGATTGGTTCAGAGAGTGGTTCAGAGACAAAGGAACATTATGGATGTTAGTTACACAAGAAATCGCTCGAACAATGCTAATGGATTCCAAATTGACAGATATTTTTTGGACACATGCAATGCATACAATATTTCACATTCAAAAAATATTAATGCTCAGAAACAACAATAACAAAACTCCATATGAGCTATGGAAAGGAAGACCAAAAAATGTGAAGCACTTCAGAAAATTTGGAAGCAAATGGTACATCAAAAGAGAAGATGAAAAAATGGGAAAGTGTGAATCTTGTGTGGACAAAGGAGTACTTGTTGGTTACTCAAGTACAAAGAAAAAATACAACTGTTACAATCTGAGATTGAAAAAAGTTGTGGAAAGCATCAATGTAACAATTGATGAATAGGAGGACGAGAATCAAAGGAAGAAGAAAATGAATCAGTGGAACAACTTTATGAAGAAGAAGAAAATGATGAACAAGAAGTAGAAGAGGAATATTAAGAATATCAGACAGTAATAGAAGAGCAATTTCATCAAGTGCCTCAAAATACACCTAGCAAATGAGTACAAAATAATCATCCTTCAGATTAGATTATCGGAAACAAGGATGCACGAGTTGAAACTAGTGAGGAATCCCTTCACGAGAAAAAATGCACCTAGCACTCTTATCTATGATTGAACCAACCAGTTTTGAAGAGGCCATCAAGGATTAATTTTGGAATAAGGCCATGGATGAAGAATTGGATCAAATAGAGAGGAATGACACTTGGGAATTGGTTCCAAGCCCAAAGAATACGAATGTGATTGGCACAAAGTGGGATTTTAGAAATAAATTGAATGAAGATGGACATGTTACAAGGAACAAAGATAGATTGGTATGCAAATGATATGCATAGGTTGAAGGAATCGAATTTGAAGAAACATATTCCCCCGTTGCCAGAATGGAAGCAATCTGATTGCTTTTAGCTTATGCATGCTCCAAGAATATTAAAGTGCATTAGAAGGACGTGAAATCATCTTTTCTGAATGGATAACTTGAATAAGAAGTCTACTTCGAACAACTAGAAGGATTTCAGTTGTAAGAGAATGCAGATTACGTGTGCAAATTGAAGAAAGTATTGTATGGTCTAAAAAAGGCTCCTAGAGCATGGTACTCTATACTGGATAAATATATACATCAATCTTGGTTCAGAAAAGGAAGTGCACACAACAAGCTCTACATCAAGGTAACTAAAGATAGTATTTTATTAATTGAAGTTTATGTTGATGATATTATTTTTGGAAGTAATGATGACAGGTTAAGCCAAAAATTTGCAAAGGATATGCAGAATGAATTTGGAATTTCATTACTTCGATAACTATCCTTCTTTCTGGGTAATCAGATACATCAAAGAAATGAAGGAATTTTTATTTTTCAAAGTAAGTATATCATAGAAATGCTAAAGAGGTTCAGAATGGAAGATTGAAAACCAGTTACCACTCCTAT
>ML785078.1:396628-409443 GCA_009831015.1 Picea engelmannii | reverse complement strand
ATATATATATATATAAAGCATCGAACTTGTTTGTAATTCACAATAGGTATAACAATAGAATATGAAAACTTAGCATATATAGGTTATCAATTTACCGAGTCTTATGGAATAGAATTGAGAGTAACCTTGGAATATATTGTTAAGAATGGAGTTTCTCAAATCATTATAGTATAGAATAATATACCTTAGGTGGAAAGAATTCATTAAGGAAAGGAAGTAAAATAGATTGTTATGGTTGAATAAATGATATAAAAAAAAAAAAAAATGGAATTTAAGATATGTGACAGAACATTTTCATAAAATTTTCACACTATAGAGATCAAGGTAATTAGTGTATGTGAGAGTGTATCCCCAATATTTGTATGCTTTTTTTAATTTTCAACTCTAAATCAAAATCTCTAGTGTATCAACTTAACATCGAAGGGTTTTCATCAATTTCATGTCTTTGAGACTTGTCGAGCGTTTTATTATTTTCTATTCCATCTTCATCATCAAATTTATGTCATTGTTTCATCTGAGTACACTTATTCGATCTTGTATTGTTGTTGTTTCTGTTGTTGTTTATTTAGTTCATCTTCTAATATATGGGGAGTTGTCCTATTAGAAACTTAGGCTACAGAGTAGGAAATCCAGTTTTAGAATCATGTTGAATGTTCCACTATTGGTCTGAGGTTGAATTTTTTGGGAGGAGATGGTGACTGAGAATTGTTATTATGGACATCTATATATGCTCAATGGACAAGGATGTTGTAAAGAAAAGTTTTGGATCCATGGACGGGAGAAGGGGGAAATGATAATGTAGGATGATGTGGTGGTGGTGGGAAAGGGGAGGAGGTAAAGGAGGAAATATGATTCAATAATGGTGAAGATGATGATAACGTGAAGTCCTATGAATCTCCATTGATTCTACTTCTCTAAATTTTCTAAGGGTTGCACCATTTGAGTTGTTGCAAACACATCCCTTGAGCTCATCATGTGTCTCATTAGTTTCCTCCCCTCCATGCATGTTTCCACCATTTACTTATTGTCAACTTTTGAAAAAGAACAATCGATTCCTTCTACCCTCGTCAAAAATAAAAAAAATGTATCATTGACCTTAAACTAATCCCACAACACCCCCGGATGGGGTGACATGCGGCAGCTCCTCACCACCTGGCTCAGCATTGAGCCACAACATAAATGTTGATGGCCACCACCCACCCGCCTAACATTTACGATGGTAGACGGCCATTACAGCCAGTATACAGAGGAGGGACACCTCCCTCATGCGAAAACTCTCGCTCACAGCACACTCAACATGACAGGGTCTATGGATAGCCAGGTGAATCCGGTCTTGGGCAATTTGTATTTTCGAGCGCCTGGACAAAGTTGGTTTTCTCTCGCTTCGGGTTTCCCCGTCGTTTGGGAGCTCTAGTGCAGCTCTGGTTTCCTCTCGTCCTGGCTTACTCTCATCTCACTGCACCCTCTCTGCATTGTTGTATATCCCTTGGCAAACATGACCAGAAAGCGGGGCAGGCCTCGTCGTGGCTCGGCCTGGTACACCCACAAAGCGCAAAGGCAGAGGAAGGAGAAGCTAGAGTGAGCTCTGGCGTTGGCGACCTCCATTCTTCGAAAGAAGGCTCGCGTTGACCAATTGGCTCAACATGCCATCATTGCGGAGACTAGGGTCGTGCGTAGTAGTGAAACCATGGCAATTGATCCTGGAAACAGGTCGGAGGATGGTGAAGCGGATGCGTTCTCTACCTGTTACATGGAAGAAATATCGTTCATGGCAGAATTGGCGACCACCCCAGAATCCCAAGCCATTGCGGCGAACTACCAGGATGGAAGTGGTCTTCAAATCGAGTTGGCAAATGATATCCCTGGGTGCATTGTCGAGGAAATACCATGGATGGGTGACTATAGCCCCACCAGCCATGTTGTGCAGGCAACGTTAGAGGAAGGAACTCGGGACAAAGCTTGCGCCAAAGAGAACGCGGATGAGAACAACCCAGCGAGGAAGGAGGAAGTGGTTGGTGCAGAACTGCAGGAGCTTGAAGCCGAAGATGGAACAACCATGGAAGTGGGGGACGTAGTCCTAGACGACGCAGGTAACAACTTGCATGGTACTTTCCTCCGTGCAGAGCATCTGGCTCTGGTGTTCGAACTCTGAGGCCACATGGCAGACCTGGAGCACAGAGCCCTTCTCATGGGCCAGCGTCTCGACCTGCTCCTTGACGCGTACCCCAATGCTCCAGCAAAGAGGAAGTGCCCTCTCTGTGTGCATGCATTTGCCATCCCAGCTGGGTCCACGTGGCAGACAAGCAAGGGCGACGGGTCACTGGGTATCTAGGATCTTCTATGTTATTTTGTTTCTTTGTTTAATCATGCTACTGTTACATGTTTACTTGGACTATAGCCATCTGTCCCGGTTTCCTCCGGGCAGGACATATGGCAAAACAACTCTCGAAACCATGCTGGTTTATGGTAAAATGACAACATTTTTGGGTGGTTTTTTTCAGACCTATATCTTTGTACATTTTGTCAAAATTTCTTTGATAACTTAATATAGCAGGTTCTACCTTTTTTACTTTAAAAAAAAAAAAAAAACTAATCCCTCAACACAATTCCCCCTCTTATATTAGGAATTAGTTCATTCAACATAACACAATGGATCCATCATTATCATGGCTTGCAATCCTTCATAAACCCTAAGAACATTCAACAAACCATATCATCTTCCACTAATAAAATCATTTACTCTAAACCCACTACAATGAAACCCAAAAAAATATAAATAAACCATCTACCCTTTTGAACATTGATTCTATCCTAAATCATGTACCATCTATCAACCTTGAATGATCCACTACTCAATTCATCCATCTATTAAGTAGTTTTAAAAACAAAAAAAACACAGAGAAATAATAAAAGGAAAAAAAAAATGCACTCACGATATTTCCATGCCTGAAATTGGCTGTCCTTGCACAATGCCATTACTACATCATTGCAGAGTCTGGCTATCCTACAGTCGATTTCCTAGACTTAACAAGAATGTCAATAACATTTAAGTCTTTAACATAAAACAGTTGGGCTCCCAATATTCATCGTCCTTAAGATAAAACGGTTAGGTTCCCAGTATTTTTCCAGGACTATGCACATCCAAATTCATACGCTTCACAAGACTTTGTATGCCTAGAGCTCAGATTATAAGTGTGACATTTCAGATGTTTCTCCTCCCCTCCGGAGGTCATCGAGTTCATTGACCTTGTGATCTCAACAAAACCAGGTAACCAGGTTAATGTAACGTAACGTACTCAGCCACCCAAGAGGTGAACAATAGTAAGATTCGAATAGACGTCCTGTGGGATCGTGACAGTTTGGGTTTTAGACTCAGCAGTGACTAAGAGTTCTTGTCCTAAAAGTGCGCCTTAAAAGGAGGATGTTACATGTTATTGCATAATAGCAGTTAATGGCTCGTTGGATTACAACTGCTGATAAATGGTGATAATTTTAAAAGCCTCAAAAGAAGGATGTTACATGTTATTGCATAATAGTAGTTAATTGCTCGTTGGATTATAAGTGCTGATAAATGGTGATAATTTTAAGTTTACCATATGATATAAGCATTATAAGTGATAAGTGAGTTATAATGTCATGATTATTAATAGTATGAGATAAGTTAATTCTTTATTAATAATAATAATAATAATAATATAATAATTTAAATAAGAGATTTTTTCTTCAATGATTTTATTGGTAAATCTTAAGGAGATATACTTATCTTCTTTTAAATATTAATAAATAAACAATATCTACACTTTAGAACTAAAAAATCCACCTAATCCACTTTATAAAAATGAAAAATATTAGTAATTGTTGTACTTGCATGCTGTTTTACTATGTTGCATTTCCATGGAGCCCGTGTACTTTAATTTGTCAATGACANCAAATATATATATATATATATATATATATATATATATATATATATATATATATATATATAATGTTTTGGCACTTATATTTTCGTCAAACAATATTATGTTTAAAGTTGTACTCTTCAACAATGAAAATAAGTTTTATAAGAAAGTAATACCACAATAATTATGTTTTGATTAAAAATATTTTTTTATACAAAATTTTCTTATAATTTTATAAAATATAAAATTATAAAAATATCTACAAATCTTACAAGATAATATTAAAATAATTTATTAAAAAATATACTATTAATTCTATATAATTGTGAAATCCCATAGTTTAATATTTCACAATTTTTTAAATTGATATAAAAACTTTATATAGAGATATTTCTAAATTTGATATTAAACATCATTGTTTACTTTGAAATATATACACAATTTAATGCTAAAATATAATTAAAAAGTATACAACCATAAATGAGTTTAGTATTTCACATTTTTTTAAATTTTGATATAGAAATTTTACATAGAGATATTTCTAATTGTGCTGAAGCATTTGATATTAAATATCATTGCTTACTTTGAAATATATACAATTTAATGCGAAGATATAGTTAAAAAATATACAACCGTAAATGCTAAGGTGTAAATTGCACATTTGTTCACTATCTTTATATTTCTTATATTAATTAAAAATGAGAATAAAGAAAAGAAAACAACTGACAAGATTCAGCCAATGCCAAATTTACCTAGTGCTCAATATTTTCTCAATAGGTGGGAAATTGGGCATGGTTGTTTTAGTGAAGCGATTCAAAGAAACACAAAAGCTCATTAGTCCACTTGAAATCTTACAAGTGGATCATTTTAAGAGGAAGATTATTTTAATGGTTAGTTGTTAAAAGCTTTATATAGAGCTGCTAATTTCAAATATTCATCATTACATTTGAAGTTTTTTTATTTAAAAAAAAACACAAACAGTGAAATTTCAAATATTCATCATCACATTTAAAGTTTTTTTTATTTAAAAAGAAGCACAAAGAATGAAGTACGTAGTTCCATGATTTCAAACCTAATTATAAAACAAAACATTATTGCATCTAAGAAAAGTGAGATTTAAATTACCTAAAAATCTTGTGGTTATGGGACCGTTTGGTGATCCGTTTTTAGGAGAAGACGCTCTTGCAATATTTAACAAGCCGTGGTTATTTCTTGTGTCTAATAAAAAAAAATTCTCAAACACAAATAAAGTCCTGAGTTGCAGGACAATGGGCATGGTAGATTTAGTGAAGCAGCTGAAACAAACAAGAAAACTCATTATTGGACTTAAAATCTTACAAGTGAAGTCGATTCCTCCAACAAGACAGGACTATTTTGATGGTTATTTGGTAAGAGCTGCAAATTTCAAGTGTTCATCATTTTTAAATTTAAAACTTTTTTTCATTTAAAAATAATACAAAGACGGAGACCCATAGTTTCTAGATTTCAAACCCAAATATAAAACATATCAATTAGTTTCTAGATTTTAAACCCATTTATAAAATACACAAGTATAAAACCCAAAGTCCAATTTTTTTCTCTAGTAAAAATAGTTTCTATCTGTTTGAAAGCTGACAAGTTTAGGACTAGCAGACAACGAAGCTTATTTTATTAATAAACAACTAAATAAATTCGGTCCTTCCTTGGGGATGTGGTTCAGTCCCTTCAAGCTGCACATTAAATTTTAAAGATACGAGAGCGCTTGGCAAGTTTAACTGGGGTAGAACACCTCGCCACAGGGTCGATAATGGTTCATCGTTGATGTTCAATAAATTGTAGAAAAATGAAAATTTGTATTTAAATAAAAATTATTATTGCAATCTTCAATTTTGAAATTTTGAAATTCTAATAATCAATTAATAAGTAGTCAACCAGCCAATAAATTAAAATTATATTTGTTTACAAAATTAAATAAATTATATTTATTTATAAAATTAAATAAATTGAAGTCAGCTTATCGTTTTATTTCAATTTGTGATTGATCATTAAAATCATTGATCCATCTCCATCATATACTATTAAGATGTTGGTAGTCTTTAAAGTTCCCTCATAGTGGGGATGGTGATGGAACATAATATTAAAGAAAACCTATTAATAATTAGTTAACAAATATAAATGAATGAATGAATTAAAATTATATTTATTTAAAAAAAATAAAAAATTATGGAAAAGATTCATGAATTAAAATTGTATTTATTTAAAAAATTAAAAAATTTATGAAAAGGATATATCAACTTAAAAAAAATCTGATGTAAATAGTAGTGTAATATTTGGTTTTACTTTAATTCCCAATCTCATGTGTTATTTTTCATATTTTATTATTTTTATTGGTTATTCTCATTGTTTTTCTTATTAGCGACTTACTACTCTTATTCTATAAACCTCAACAGTCACTCACTGTTTTCCACCATAAAAACTTCTGAAACTGAAACTTTAGAAACCTTATACACAGTTTTTATGCAAATAAATTATGTTAACACTAAAAAACTTAAATTCAAACTATCAATTCTCTTAACATAGGCATTTTGGATAGGGATTGTATTTAATATTCAGTTTCTTGTGTAAATGTATAAATTCATGTAAGCCCGTAGAGGCAAGAACGACTGAGTGTGAGAGACAGAGTGAGAACTTGTCAATTTGACGTAATCTCCAGGCTTTGAATAATAAGACAATCGATGCTTATGCTTGGTGGACGTTTAGGTGAACCACGTGAAACCCCTGTGTTTCTTGTCTGTATAATTGTTAATTATCATATATAAATTGTGTTTTCCGCATTTACAATTCTAACAAGTAGTATCAGAGCTGGTTGGAAAAAAGGCCGTCAAATTTTGAAAGAGCAACAACATTTGTGTGAATTACATCAATTTCTACATCGCCGCAGGTCCTTCCTCTCGAAGAGTGCAACGTCTTATTACTTGGCCTTACTCTCACGCAAAATACTGAAATTGCCGTAGTACAGCTGTGTGGTACAGTGCGGAGACTCCTCTTAAAATAATTTAGATGCCACACTCCAGTGGTAGTAAGAACCAGGAATCGCCGTGGTCCTAATGAATCGGGAGGTGCGGAGTTTTTTGAGATCGCCGCGCTCGAGCTGTAGAGTAAGGTGCGACGACTCCATTAAATAAAAAATACACGTCGATCTCCTTTTTAAAACAATCGTTCCTTCCCGAAAAATTTAAGGTATGGTTTTTTATGGTAGTGGAAAGGGATGAAAGTTTATGTTTTATTTGGAATTTAATATAATATTGGAAGGAGTACCTTTATGTGAGGTGGATCACATGAATGTATTGTTGAAGTCAAGGAAAGGTTAAAGAGTTAAAGAGTGGATATAAAAGGTATATAAGTTTTTAATTATTTTAAATATTTTGGGGTTATTATTTAACTTTATTTATTACTTTTCCACATTTAAAGAGATTTTTTATAAGCAATGGGTATTGGGAGATTTTTTTTTTCTTTTTTGCTTTTGGTTAAGATGTAGACTTCGAAGTTTCAAGAAGAAAACTTCAGCAGTAAAAACAACTGAGCTCTGGAAGCTCAAGATGCGAGATTTACTGGTGCAACAATGGTTGACAGAATGGGAATCAAAAGATATGGATGTGAAATGTCGGATGAGGTTATGTTTAATATCGTAGGAGATGATATGACATCAGGCTTATGGAGCAAGTTGGAAAGTCTATATATGACAAAATCCTTGATGAGCAGAATCTGCTTGAAGAGACAGTTGTACAATTTGCGGATGAAAGAAGGTACAAAAATGGTTGACCATTTAAATACCTTCAATACCCTTATAGTTCAATTGACTTGTATCGAAGTTAAATTTGAAGATGAGGATAAGGCTATTACACTATTGTGTTTGTTGCCTGAGTCTTGGGATAATCTAGTCACCTCTATTAGCTTTAGCTCAAAAGATGTTTTAGATTATGACTCTGTTGTGGGAGCTTTGTTGGTTGAGGAGATTAGGAGAAAATCTAGTAAAGAAACCCTAACTTCAAAGGCGGTGTTGGTTAGAGGTCGAACTAAAGAGAAGAATGAGAGAAACTTTTATCAATCTAAGTCAAGACACAGAAAGGGTAAAGAAAAATGTTGGTACTGTGGAAAAACAAGACATCTCAAGAAAGATTGTTGGAAAAGAAAGGAATCTGAGGAAAACTCTATGAATGAAGCAAATTTGGCTGTAACAAATTCATGTATGATTGATCAATTTTTATCCGTTTCTAGTAATTTACAATATCAACAAGAATGGAAGTTAGATTCAAGTGCCTCCCACCACATGTGCTCACATAGAAATTGTTTCATTTCTTACCAAACTATTGATGAGGGTTTAGTGTTTATGGGAAATGGTATTCCTTGTAAAACTAATGGGGTTGTCAGTATTAGAATCAGGATGTTCGATGGTATTGTTAGGGATTTAACGGATGTTAGATATGTACATGATCTTAAATCAAATTTGATTTCATTAGGAGTGTTGGATTCTTGTGGATATAAGTATACAGGTCAAGGTGGAGCACTCACATTGTTGAAAGGTAGTTTAGTAGTGATGAAGGCAACGAAGGTTGATTACCTTTATAATCTGGAAGGGAGTACTGAAGTGGCATCTGAAGTGACATATGTATCTTATTGTTTATGGCAGAAGCATCAAGGTCATAAGAGCAAGAAAGAATTGCAGATACTAGTAAGCAGAAAATCATTTCTGAATTTCTGCTTGTTTTATATCTCTGCAAGTTATATTAGTGGTATAAAGGGATGTTATTTGTGGGATCCTACTTCTCACAAGGTCATCATTGATTAGTGTTTTAACATCCCCCCTTAATCATAAGTTCGTTCTTGCCTGAAAAAATGCCACTACTTGACAATCACATGTGTCAAGCGAATATTCAGAAGGCTGGTTGAATATGCTCTCTGAACTTTGAAAAGAAAATAGAAGAAGTTGATGTCTTCTACTAAATTGGTGGTTTAAGGTTGACCAAAAACTCATCTAGTGGTTTCAGGATGACCACAAACCAATTTGGTGGTTTCAGGATGACCACAAACCGAATGTCTAGCAGAAGTTGATTCTTCTACTAAATGGCATGGTTTTAAGTTGACCATAAACTAACAAGAGCTGAAGGCTCAAAAATATGAAAATGTAACAAGCAAAACTTCATGTCTTCTACTCAATTGGTGGTTTTAAGATGAACACAAACCATATCAACAACAATATGTTCAGGAACAAGACTGCATACCAAGAACTAGGTTGCATACTTGATCATCTGTTCACAGGCTCTAAATCAAACTTGGAACCTGACTCAAAATCAAACTTGAAACCTGACTCTACTAGATTTCCCCCCTGTCAGGGACAAGTGGTTCCAATTATCTTGACCGTCATTCACAAGTATGGCCAAGAAGAGATCCATCACATCAAACTATCTTCCAGCGGAGTCTTAAGACTCGATCTTCAACTCAGAAGACTGCATCAACTGGGCCCCGATCATACCCTAAATCATCAAATCTTGAAAAACATTCATGTCCATCAACTATAGAAATATCTCCAATCAAGTACGACTGCGCTTGTGTATAAATTCGACGATAAGACTGCTCCAATAATTTGGCTTCCAAACGCCAACGCCAATTACCTAACCATCCAAAATGAAGTTGTTTCCTCTTACTCTTTTGACACCTTACTGAGGGATGATTTGTCTTCCCACAAAATTTGCATGGGTGAAGATCAAAATAGTTTGACTTATCATGGCCAAACCAGTGACAGTGCTTGCACTGTATGGGTTCTTTATCTGACCGATTATCAACATCATCATCAACTATATCCTGTACCTGTTCCTTACCAATATCTGCAAGCTCTATTGTCTTATCATCATTCAAAAAACCTCCACTCATAAAGAAAATAGGTTCGCTATAATTAGGAATATGAAAAAGGTTGTTAGCATCATTTTCATATCCTAGTCCATATCGGTTTCGTTTAAATCGTAATTCTTCCCATGGTCGAACAATACATTTATCCGCAACTTTTTCTGACATAGGGACTTCATCTAACTGATCTTCATGTTTTTCATAACTAGTCAACTGAGCGTCTTCATTCTCATCCTTGATATCATTAAAATCACATTGTTGGTGTCGAAGAAAAATTAACTCATCAGACAACAACTTGTTTTGATGTTTGAACATATCAATCTTCTTGTGCATTACTTGTAAACAAGTAATCATTGTGCTGAGGGTGCACTTGTTTATTGCAATTGTAGATTATGTAGTTGAGTTAATTAATGTGTGCAATATTGTAAATAGTTCTTCAATTCTTTCCATTATGCAGAATATGAAAGAGAGATGCTTGTATGTTGATGCCACAAAATTCAATTTTGTATCCTGCTATGCATGCCAAGAGCAATCGTCTGATGCATAAATGTGTCAAAAACTACAGGATAACCAATGACTCACACAAAGATCCTAAGATGCACACAAAGATCCTAAGATAGACCCCCTTATTCAATTTCGGGTGGGTCAAGAAGACTCCCTATAACTTCCAAAAAACTCCTTATAACACCTTTACAAAAAGTCTTCAAATAAATAACAATCCCTTATAACTCCAATTACAAACAATTTTGTATTTGCAAACATTTTTATAACTCCTTAAATACACATCAAAATCTTCCTATTGCAAAAGCAACACACCTTATAACTCTTTAAATTTCCCTTGAAATAATTTTTTTTATAACTTAATGAAATCACTCATCACTCCCAAATAAAAAAAACTTGTTGTAAATCTTTCATACACTTATTACTCCCAAACAAAAAATCTTGGAAAATCTTTTAAAGTTAACCCTCCATACTTTAATGTTCTTTAGGAAATGTAATGTTCTATAACAATACATGGCTAAATTAGTGGAACCGTAAATTTATATGCCTCTCAACTATTTCACCATATGATGCTTTGGAAATGATGTCATATACCCTTTTATAATGCCAATTAACTATTTCACTGCCTTGGATATTACGTCACATAACCTTTTATAATTTTGAGAGGAGTTTTAAAGGGAAGTTTATAAAATCATAAAAATGAAGATCACCTCATTAATTTCCAAGATCCGTCCAAGTTGAAGTTTCTCTTTTAGCCAACGTTCCTTCTTTTATGTGGATGTTTCTTGCTCAAACGGAGATTGCAGGTCGTAAGGAGATTGCAGGTCGTAAGGGTACTCGTAGGATTAACACCTTGAAGCTCCTCAATAAAACAGATCTATCACATTTTCTAGCGAAGTTTTGTGTCATTAAATAAAACAAAGACGAACTAGATTTTTCTTGCCATTAAATAAAACAAAGATCACTTTTGTTCTTTAGATCATTCTTCTTGCCATTAAATAAAACAAAGATCACTTCTGTGCTTCACATCAGCGCTCCACGCCCTCTTCTCACATGGGTGCTCCATGCCATGCTCAACGAAAGATCCACCTTACCAACAAGCGATCCACCTAGCGAGGAGAGATACACAGACAAGGGTGCACAAAGATGGGTCGTTGACAGTGATCTATCTATGTTCCAATCCTTCCATCAATTCGAGTTTCTGCGCATCGATAGAGAGGAATGAATATCTCCCGCAAGTTTGCACAAACTCAAAGGCATAGGTTTCTAGCTGGCGGTCCTCTCCTCTCACATCGAGTTGGCGGTTATTAACAACGCTCAACGGGAAGCTCCTTTACCTCCTCGGAGAAGCCAACAAATTCACCAGTAGCATTCCTTCTCTCCTCCACGTAAAGGCCGCAAGCGATCTCCCTTTCTCCTTCTCGGCGCACCAACATCGATTTCTCATGGAGCGCAGCGATCCGGTCAGCAAGAACGATCCGCCTCTCACAATTTCCCAGCGGCTCTCATTAACAATGGCTCTGATACCACTATTAGATTCATAATGAAGAAAATAGCAGAAACATAATGTAAATAACTGAAGCAATCAAGAAACTATGAAGAACAGAGATAAATAAACAAAGGCAGAAAAATGCATACTCTATTCATCAATGCTTCTGTAAATCATCATGTACATAGATCTACATATATAATACAAAAGACCATAACTGACATGTAACTGAATAACAATTAGGTTAACTTAACTATCCAACTAACTTATGATTAGTGTTTTAATAGGTGCTTGGCTTCTCTAGGCTTGCAGAAAATGTGATAAACAAAAAGAAGGAGCAAGGTATCAGGTTAATTGTTGTTAAGGTGGAGATTGTTGGGATTTGGTGACAAAGAATTCTTTAAAATGATGGATCTAGATCCTATTATTATGAGTTGGTTACAACCAAATAGACCAAGTTAGAATATGGATAGGGATTGCATTCTTGTATGAATGTATAAATTCATGTAAGCCCGTAGAGACAAGAACGACTGAGTGTGAAAACAGAGTGAAAACTTGTCAATCTGATGTAATCTCCATGAGACAACCGATGCCTATGCTTGGTGGATGTAGCCCAACTTGTGAAATCCCTATGTTCCTGTTTGTAGGATTGTTAATTATCATATGTAAATTGTGTTTTCCACATTTACAATTCTAACAATAACATGCACACTGAGAATATATCATCTCCAAAGTAAAATTATTACCAATTCCAAAGCATGCAATGACCATTGCACAATGAATAATAATTCAAAACATAACAAATAAGTTTTTTCAATATTGTTCTTTCGAGTCCTTTCCGTGGCCCTAACATAACATAACATTTCAGCTCACTAAGCATTAGAACAATTGGGAACATCCCTTCCTCAGCTACCCTCAAGGAAGCTCCGAAGAAACTGTAATTCGGGGTAAGCATCAACGCGTCTCGGTGTCAGTAAACAGATATCTTTCGCTTTAAAAGTTGTAAATTGACCTGCAAATGGACCCTCTATCCATTGCAC
>ML785078.1:370186-390416 GCA_009831015.1 Picea engelmannii | reverse complement strand
TATAAGTCCTCAACGAGACTGTCCCAAGATCTATCCGACAAGTTTAGTCTCATATCAAAGAAAATAAATATTTCTTTACTCAAATAGACTTGATCAGAATTTGAATCTCATGAATTGATCACATTTATGGATCAACTTATCCATATAGTTAACCAATCCTATACTTAGTTTTTGCCAATTATAGAGTCAAACCGGCTCCTAAACTTAGTATTTATGTCTGCTGACTATGAATATACTATCATCAAAGGATCAAGATCTAATTTCTCTCGAATGGACTCAATCTCCTTCAAAATGATCGCCACTTTTATTTTCAATAGTGGAAAAAGGGCTAAAATATAATCCTTTGTCCTCGACACATGCACTACTATGTAACTAAAGGCTCGAACCAACAACTTAACCTAAAGGATTTTATATATGATACAGAACCAAGCCCCAAGTGCTTATATTTTCCTCACCATGTGATCAATGGCTATGATAGAGTGCTTATCCTATTGAACGCCCTTTTCTATAACACTTCCCCCTCACGCATTCACTATATTACCATAACCTTGTGACCGAGAGTTATTTCAATGGTGTTTATCTCATAACTCCTCAATATTTTTAGTCAATGGTCACGACTTAATAAATCATCGAGATATATGGTCTTCATGTTCCAACATGACAGCTTGTTAACTCCTTCCTCATTGCGCACGTAGATCCTATGCGTACATAGTCGGATTAGTCGATGGTCAAGATGAAAGTGTGCTTCCTCATGGTAATTAAAATTCATGCAACTCAATCTGCATTGTTTATCCTCTACCATTGATCTGCCTCCTCAGTGGGTAGTCAGATATCTGACCCCCGTAACTCTGGAAAACCTTGAACTCCCATGGATTTATGAAATTGATGGTCATAACTTAATCAACCATTGAAATGAACAAATCGCATTCACCTAGCCTCTTTTGGATCCAATGGTCTCAATTATTTCTCCAGTTTAACCAATGGTCCAAATCACTTCTACTCCCATCCATTTTCCTTTGACCCACACTTCGATTCCGTGCAAATTTATACTTTTAATGGATCGTTAGTGATAAAACTACCTTCCCAATAGATGGCTAGATTTGTCCCTTGCACCTTTCTCTGTCTCGTTGTAATCAATAGTTACAATTAGTCTTTTGTTGAGTGGATGATCTGTGGGATTTTGGGAATTTGTTCCAATGACTTAGTTCCTTTTCCCCCGGGGACCTGGCACCCGATTGACTTCACTTGACTCTGATTGATGGCTCAAACTCTTCCTGGTAGAATGATCAATGTATATGATTCCTCTGTTTCTTTAGATTTATACAGGGTTACTTACAATTATGTGGAGATTTTGATCCCACTTACAATTTCACAAGACATGATTCCCTCCTAAGATTTTCTATTTGCACTAGCAATAAATCAACAGGTAGACACACAAATTACCAGTATTTACACAATATACATAAATTTTATTCTATCACATGATAAACAAAGGGTTCTCTAAAAAATACTCCTTTAACACTCAAAATCCCTTAGCCTTTATACTCCTTTTATGGCTCAATTTCCTCTATAGTCGACCAACCTTCACTCTAGGCTTAATCTTCTATGCTTTGGCCACCCTTCAATTCATTTATGGCTTAAATTTTTTTTTATACAAGGATTCTAAAACCAATTTTGGGTCAAATCCACAATCCTCTCAACAATACTCATAAGAATCCTCTATATCCTATAATCACTCAGCTCAATTCGAGATCTGCCTTATTTGAGAAGGCTCGATTATATTCCATCCTCACATAACTGAATATATCAATAATTATGAAACAATATCATCCTTCCTAAAAATCACATTCTTCTAGAATACATGTTCATGAGCTTAAGAAAAATACAATATTTCATTAGGGAACCAACCCCCTTAGTAAATTTGAGAGACCCCCTAGGGATAATCCATAGGTCTTGGTTTAAAAATATTTAATTCTCCTAGATCAGACTCCTGAGGTCGAAAAAATTCATGACCTCATGGTCATGTGTTTTCATAGGCTAATGAAGTCCTCCTGGATCCCAAACTTTTGTTTGTAGTTCTCTAAATGCATTGCAATCCTGCTCTTGTTGCATAACTATTTTTTGTTGGTTCATCCTCTACCTTTAATCCAACTTTAAATTTTGATTTGTCATTTTCATTACCTCAAAGATTCTCCATGTAGACTTCTTCATCATCAACCTCCACAAGTCCTCAATTATAAAATCAACTTTTTCTATCCTCACCTCTTACAATATTTTGTTTCCTTCAAAAGCATCTCCTTGGTATTCATATCCTTGTTGTATTTTTTTGTTGCTATTGTCCATTGGGCGCATTACATTCTCATTTCCATATAATTGGCTATTCTCAAGGCTTTGAGAATACTCATGCACACAATAACTCACATTCCCCAATTCCATACTTAAGTTGTAGAATCTTTCTTTCAAATTATGAATTTGAACTTGATTAAAATAACAGATCAAATACAAACTTTTCATACCTTCACTTAACATTTTCCGATCAACAACATCTTGAAAATTCACCTTTATCTCTTTGTACTCCTCTATAGCATAATGCAACATTTCGTCAGTGGAAATATCTTCGAAACAACTTATTGTTTCATTTATATCTCCAACACCTTCAATATATTTATCCTCAAGATATGCACGTGGAAATATCTTCGAAACAACTTATTGTTTCATTTATATCTCCAACACCTTCAATATATTTATCCTCAAGATATGCACAATCTTCCTTCTTATTGCCTTCATGAAGCAATGTGGCCTCAATCTCAAACATGTCATAACTTTGTATGTGCCATCCTTTGTTAACTTGATAATGGAATTCCTCCTTCATCATATCCTTGAAATATTCTGAGTCTACATAACCTTCATCTTGGTATTTTGATGAAGATATCTTCATCAAAAAAACATATTTGTCTTCTTGTCTAATATTCCAATTTTCCACTCACCTAATTGTTGAAGTTTACTTTGTTAGATTACTAAGAGGGGGGGTGAATCAGTAATAGACAAATATAATAATTTTTAACAATAACATGCCAGTGTTATATCAATTTAGCATTATCATCCAATAGTTACAGATTAAATAAACAATGAACAAATGGGAAATCATACACATACATAGTACACCAATGTTTTTACGTGGAAAACCAAAGCGGGAGAAAACCACAACATGTTTTTTCTTATATGTATTTAAGAATCAAATTCATTGGAAGCACCAACTTCCTTTGTTTTCTAGCTGCAACTAGAAGGAGGCTCCAATCCCCTAGTTTCTCAAGATACAACCTGAGGGAATCTCCAACACCCCAATTATATGGCTACAACCAGAAGGAGGCTACAACCCCCTATGTTCTTTGGCTACAACCGGAAGGTGGCTACAACCATGTGTCCTTGCCCCATCCAACTGCCCTAACGTAGAAGTAGAATGATGGAGCCACTGTAACACTATCACTCCGAGATATACTATTGTAAAACTGTACCAATCAACCTGCACCAAACAACCTGTAATCAACCTATACCATAAACAACCTATAATCAACATGTACCATAAACAAGTGCATCAACCATGCACCAACCTATACCTCAACATGTACCATCAATAAGTGCATCAACCATGCACCAAATATATACCAAACATGTATCAAATACACATAAACTATGACTCACCAAGATGTACCAACATCATCAAATATACACCTTGTGTATGTGCCAACTCATCAACTACTTGTCTCAACCATGTACCCAACATGTACCTCAACCAAAATCCCTCATCAATTTCATCATCCAAATATGATTTGCATCTCTATAATAGACCCGGTGTATATGATCACATACCTGCAAATCTTCCTTTACTTTAACAATAAGATACTAGCATTTTTCATCAAACTTTACTTAATCTCACATGACTAATTTTGGATTAGTCAACAACCCTAACTTGAAATAATCATAACTATATACCTGTAATGAATAAATATTTGAAAATAATACACAATGTTCTTCAATGTCTTTTATGCAATTCCTCTAGGTTTCACTGCTTGGAACATCTCAAAAAAGGATTTATAGAAAAAATGGTATACCTTGTTCAATTCTGGTTTATTCTACAGAGAGATCTTGTAGAGCGTTCCCCGCATGGAATATTTTTTGTATGGATCTAAAAATGGTACATAAAATACTAAAGAGTGTACTCTAACCAATACATCTGGTCTTACTGAAGTTTGATTTGTTTTTAAAAAATTATGACATTTTTAACCGAAACACCTATTTTAGACTAGTTTCAAGACTAGCCACAAACACTATTATCCATGGAGTATAACTACAAAAATACAATGACCCACAAGATGAAATTTTTATCATAGATATTTGGATATATTTCCTCAATGACATCCATATTTCATAGTCTAAGTCATTCTATAAAAAATTTGTTGCGAAAATGGTGAGATGCCCTGTAAATAACATACCTTAGAAAGAATCATCAAAAGAATTTATCCTCCCATGAATTTCGGCTTTCTTTACTTCACCTTCCCTATGAAATTCTCCTTAGATTTCCTTTGTTTACCTTAATCACTTATAGATATTCAATATGCTCAAGTTTTTAAAATGAGAGACCCTTGTCTCTTATTTATACTTTTATGTAGCTTCCTCAAGGGGTTACCTTCTAACCATCTTAAACCACTTTCCTTATTTTAGGGCTAACCCACTTCTAATCACTTTTCCACTTAGTAATTTATCCATTAACTTTATTATTTAAATAATTTATTTTGTATCCACTTTGAATTATAGTACACTCATCACTTCACTTTATTATTTAAACAATTTCTTCTTTGCAACCACTTTTACTACTTTGACCTTTTGGGGCTTCTATATGACTCATGAGGGTTCTCCAACTTCACATGGCCGTAAATCTCTAACCGTAAGGAGTTATGTGACATTCCACATACCACTGAAAATGGCATGACAGGTACTATCCATCTAGAATATTCTTATTTAAATAATTTTTTATTTTCAACCACTTTGACTACTTTGACCTTTTGGGGATTTTAGATGACTCATGAGGGTTCTCCAAATTTACATGGCCATAACTCATTAACTGTGAGGATTTATGTGATGTTCCACATACCACAAGAAATGGCATGACATGTACCATCCATAGAGAATAATATTACCTTCAAATGTATTAAAACCCATACCATTATACATCAAAAAACCTTGGGTCCATTACCCAAACCTTTGTACTACCAGAATTCGCTACCGAACTTTCTTCAAGGGTTGACATCTATGACAACCAACCCAAATAATAAAAAATTCCCCCCTTTAGCATTCATGGAAACACTCTGATGCAGTAATGGAGTCATATCACTCATGCTCCCCCTATGACCATCGCTCCCCTTGGAACCATGCCTCTGTGCTCTTTCTCCAAGCATTTTCCTTTGCACCTGATAAATCTCTCCCCCTTTGTCATCAATGGAAAATGTATCTTTCCATCCGAGGATGCCCCCCCTGATTGAACTCTTCCTGAAACTAATATTCCAACCTGAACTATCCTATTTATGGTGCTTCCTCATGTAAATCTAATACATATAAGATAAGCATTCAAAAGCACTCATTTTGGAGTATAAATTACTCTGAGTCTCTAGAAAAGATACTCAAAGGCTTCCCTTGGAAGAAGTTTTGTAAATATGTCTACCACTTGTTATTTTGTGCCCACATATTCAACTCGAATGTTCTTCTCTACAACCTATACTCATAGAAAGTGATACGTTATTGGAATGTGATTTGTCTTGGAGTGAAACACCGGGTTCTTTGAGATATTGATGGTGCTTGTATTATCACAATAGATTGGAATGGGATCATGATACTCAACCTATATATCAATCAAAGTTTGTTTCATCCATAGAACTTGAGTGAAAAATCCTACTGTTTCAATATAATCTTCTTCGGTTGTAGATAAATATACTGATGATTTTTTCTTGCTTAGCCAAGATACTAAACACCCACCCAAGCAGAATTCTTCTCCACTAGTTCTTTGTCGGTCATCAATGAAACCTTCCCAATCTACATCTCCGCAGGCAATAAGTGATAGATCCTTTACTTTTGGATACCATAAGACAAGTTGTTTTGTTCCTTTGGGATATCTGAAAATCCTCTTTACTGCTAATACAAGTGATTCCTTTAGTGTTGCTTGAAATCATGCCACTTGTTCAAGTGCCTGCATTACATCTAGTCTGGATGTTGTCACATATAGTAAGCTACCAATCATTGACCTGTATTTCCTCTGGTCTATAGACTTTGAATCATCATCATTTCTCAAATTGCAATTGGTTTGCATAGGAGTGGTAACTGGTTTTCAATCTTCCATTCTGAACCTCTTTAGCATTTCTATGATATACTTACTTTGAAAAATAAAAATTCCTTCATTTCTTTGATGTATCTGATTACCCAGAAAGAAGGATAGTTATCGAAGTAATGAAATTCCAAATTCATTCTGCATATCCTTTGCAAATTTTTGGCTTAACCTGTCATCATTACTTCCAAAAATAATATCATCAACATAAACTTCAATTAATAAAATACTATCTTTAGTTACCTTGATGTAGAGCTTGTTGTGTGCACTTCCTTTTCTGAACCAAGATTGATGTATATATTTATCCAGTATAGAGTACCATGCTCTAGGAGCCTTTTTTAGACCATACAATACTTTCTTCAATTTGCACACGTAATCTGCATTCTCTTACAACTGAAATCCTTCTAGTTGTTCGAAGTAGACTTCTTATTCAAGTTATCCATTCAGAAAAGATGATTTCACGTCCTTCTAATGCACTTTAATATTCTTGGAGCATGCATAAGCTAAAAGCAATCAGATTGCTTCCATTCTGGCAACGGGGGAATATGTTTCTTCAAATTCGATTCCTTCAACCTATGCATATCATTTGCATACCAATCTATCTTTGTTCCTTGTAACATGTCCATCTTCATTCAATTTATTTCTAAAATCCCACTTTGTGCCAATCACATTCGTATTCTTTGGGCTTGGAACCAATTCCCAAGTGTCATTCCTCTCTATTTGATCCAATTCTTCATCCATGGCCTTATTCCAAAATTAATCCTTGATGGCCTCTTCAAAACTGGTTGGTTCAATCATAGATAAGAGTGCTAGGTGCATTTTTTCTCGTGAAGGGATTCCTCACTAGTTTCAACTCGTGCATCCTTGTTTCCGATAATCTAATCTGAAGGATGATTATTTTGTACTCATTTGCTAGGTGTATTTTGAGGCACTTGATGAAATTGCTCTTCTATTACTGTCTGATATTCTTAATATTCCTCTTCTACTTCTTGTTCATCATTTTCTTCTTCTTCATAAAGTTGTTCCACTGATTCATTTTCTTCTTCCTTTGATTCTCGTCCTCCTATTCATCAATTGTTACATTGATGCTTTCCACAACTTTTTTCAATCTCAGATTGTAACAGTTGTATTTTTTCTTTGTACTTGAGTAACCAACAAGTACTCCTTTGTCCACACAAGATTCACACTTTCCCATTTTTTCATCTTCTCTTTTGATGTACCATTTGCTTCCAAATTTTCTGAAGTGCTTCACATTTTTTGGTCTTCCTTTCCATAGCTCATATGGAGTTTTGTTATTGTTGTTTCTGAGCATTAATATTTTTTGAATGTGAAATATTGTATGCATTGCATGTGTCCAAAAAATATCTGTCAATTTGGAATCCATTAGCATTGTTCGAGCGATTTCTTGTGTAACTAACATCCATAATGTTCCTTTGTCTCTGAACCACTCTCTGAACCAATCTATGAATCCATGGTCTCGTCCACTGTCATATATCTGTCCAAAGTTGCTAAGTGTTCTTACAAATCCATCTTTGTCAATACTGTCCAAGACTCTACTGCACAAGTGTCCATAATGTTGACCCATTTATTACTATACTTTCATGAAGTCTTCACTAATACAACTCTGAAACTATACTTCTGCTAACTCACTACTCTGCATCTGTCTACTCAAACTCTATAAGATGATCAAAGGATGGTTATTTGGTCTGTCACAACTATCTCATAGACTCCCCTTGTCTAATATTCATGTTACGTGGCACTGTCTAAGTCGAATGGCGCAGAAGAATTCCTTCTCTGATGTGTATTCATCATCATCTTCATTGATAGATTCATCATCTCTCTGAGCTCTAACTTCTTTATTTATGTCTGTGGATTCATCTTTCACTACAATGCCTGAAATTACAATCTATTGAACATGTTCCTTATTTACATGTCCTTCTTTTCTTTCAGTTATTTTCCAAACCCTTATGTTCTACCTTATTTATGAATTTGTAGTCATACCTTTCGGACTCACTAATTCACCAACCACATTTATGTGCATGATGAATAATATTTTCATTCAGTACTTAGACAAATTCGTACTAGTATTTATCGATGATATTATGGTGTATTCTAAAACAAAGGAAGAACATGAAGAACACTTAAGAATCGTTTCACAAACTTTAAGGAAGAACCAACTGTATGCTAAATTCGATAAGTGTGATTTTTACCAGAAGAAGATACGGTACCTAGGACACATAATATCTGGAGAAGGCATTGCAGTTGACCCTGAGAAAGTAAGAGCCATTATAGAATGGTTGGTACCAAAGTGTTGGGTATGTGTTATATTCTTTTCATGTGTGTGTGGGTGGGTGCGTCAGATACGACGACTGCGTCTGACGATCCCTTCTGTATTGCTATTTTTGGCGGTTTTTTGCTATTTTTAGCGGATTTTGCTATTTTTAGCTGATTTGTAAATTAATCCCGGATTAAGGGATTAGGGTTTTGGTATCTACGGAATACCTTAAAACATTGTATATATTGTATGGAGAATGGTGAAATTCGATATAATGAAAAATAAAGGTTTTCCCGGTTGAGGATTTCCGATAAAGATCTATGTGTATTCTGTGTATGAGCCATTGATTAATTTCTGCATTTCTTAAGAATATATATGCATTTCTTTACTTCGCAGGTTTAAAACTTACACAAAGGACATAGAAGACACCCAGTCATTCATGGGAATCACCGGATACTATCGCAGATTCATAAAAGGATTTTCCAAAATAGCTTACACTATCACATTATTACAAAATAAAGGGACCAAATTTAACTGGTCACAGAAATGTCAAGACAGTTTTAACAAGCTGAAGGGATTATTAGCAACGACACCCATATTGAAGGTAGCAGACCCAGATAAATATTTTACCGTATGTGTTGATGCAAGCAAAGAAGGACTACGTGGTGTCCTAACTCAGGAAGGACATGTGATTTGTTATGAGTCCCATAAATTAAAATAACATGAACAAAATTATGTTACTCATGACTTGGAATTGGCAACGGTAATACATGCCTTAAAAATGTGGCGACATTACATAATGGGCAACAAATTTTTACTATTGACAGATAATAGCAGCGTGAAATATTTGTTTAGCCAACCTGATCTTAACGCGCGGCAAGGAATATGGCTAGCATTCTTGAGCGAATTTGACTTTGAAGTCAGACATATCAAGGGTAAGAAAAATAAGGTAGCAGACGCTCTAAGAAGAAGAGTCCATGGGTTATTTGAAATAAGTATCAGTAGGGAAGATAGTGATATGGAACAAAGAATAAGGACAGAAGGTATTAACGATGAAAATTACACTAAGATAATGCAATAATTACAAAAAAGTACCACAAACTCAGAGAAACCAGATCTAAGTATCGACAAGGAGGGACTACTACGATTTAAAAACAAACTTTACATACCAGATTTAGCAGAATTAAAGTTAATAGTCTTGGACGAAGTGCACAAGAAACTGTATTCTGGCTATACAGGTTACCAGAAAATGATAACGACACTTAGAAGACTATTTTACTGGCCGAATATGAAGGGAGAGACAACATAATACTTGGCTAGGTGCCAATATTGTCAGCAGGTTAAGGTCGAGCAACAACATCCAGCCGACCTATTACAACCATTACCAATACCATAATGGAATTTCAAGTGGGAGACCATGTCTATTTGAAGGTCAAAGCCCAGAAAAGCTCATTGAAGTTAGGAAACTGTGCCAAGATGGCACCTAGGTTTTATGGGCCCTTCGACATACTAACTCGAATTGGACCCGTATCATACCAACTTGCACTTCCAGCTAATTTAAGAATTCATAATGTATTTCATGTCTCTTTGTTGAAAAAGTGTGTTCATCGCCCTACTCATATTATTGATTGGAACTTGGTGCAAGTAGAACCTGAAGGCGAGTCCCAAGTGGAACTCTTGCGTATTCTGGACTAGATAGAAATAACACTTTGGAACAAAGCCGTCACTCCAGTAAAGGTGCAATGGAAGCACTTTAGTCCTAAGGAGGCCACTTGGGAGTTGGAAGGAGATTTGTAGAAATCTCATCCAATCATGTTCCAGGAAAGGAAAAAACACTAAGGACAGTGTTTTATTGAAGGGGGAAAGGATGTGACATCCCCAAAAATAAAGTATTTTTGAGATTTAAAATTTGTTGGAAATTATTCCGTTTTTAGTAAATTCAAATTTGGAAAACTTTTGCCATTTATGGCAATTCTGAATTTCAAATTTGACAATTGTAATTAATTATTATGACCATTGGACAAAGATCTGATTTGACCCAACAAACAATTTGACTTGACACTTGTATGAAAATAGAATATTTTATATTGATTGCAGGAGGACAAATGGAACAACCATGTTAAAATCAGTTGACCATGACTCCATGAGTGGGGAAAATGTTGGAACTACCTTTGGGATAACTATTACAAGTGGAAAATCAGAGATTTGGCCATGGGAAACCCCTGAAAATAAGGGATTTAGAAGCTACGAAAATTACCAAGGGAGGAAGAAAGACCTAGGCAAAAGTATTTGTTTTGTTAAATAACATATGTGAGGAGGCAGGACGTTATCGATTATGTTGGGGAAAAAGAGACTATTGATTTATTTTTTCTTGTTGTTATGAACACTACTGATCGAGTGTGAGGCAAGAGTAATTTGTTGGAGTTGAAGGACATTTATAAGGAGGCATTTTCCAAGTTCGCCCTCATGAATTCATGGTCAGGCTAGGGGGTGAATCGGGCATGTGATTTTGGCTGCCCTATTCTACGGTTGGGAGGAACGTGGTTGTTCCCTTTGTCTTTATGTGGATTGGATTCAAATATGTTAAATATTACCCTTCTTGGTTTTGAATGATTTTATATATCCGATATGATGCTCTGTTTGGGTTAAGATGAAATAATTCCCATGTAGGACATCTGTTTGTTGTATGGATTTTTTAATCAAAGACCAAATTTTCTGGAATGGGGCAATCTGGACTAGAATTCTAGGTAGAATGATCTATGCAAAATAACTTGAAAGATTTGGTGTATGTCTAATTCTGTGGTTAAAATTATTGGGCAAAAGTATTTAAATATGAATGAACTTGAAGAAAGAACAGATCTACCTATGGCTGTAAGCTTATCCCTGTAATTGAAATTCTGGACAGAACTATTTATGTACGAATGAGCTAGGAAGAATTATATCTAATCACATGCATGCTTTTACTTCTGTAGTTGAAATATCAAGAAAATATATCTATACTTACGTGGAAATCTGACCAAGTCTGTACATGTAATTTCCATCAAGTTATATCTCGATATATAATGAATATAGATACAGTTACAGTGTGTAGTTTTTTTTAAATAAAGATTTAATGACTGCAACAGGAATCCCACTTATACAAAAAGTTACTGTCAAGATTTTGAACAAACAAATACATCGCTAGGAGATCAACTGCCTCTCGTATAAAGGAACTTATAAATTGAAAGGTCTTGAAAAACCCTCTGTAAAATTTATTATAGTACCAAATTAAACTAAATAATTCATTGTTCCATTGTAAGATAATACAATAGTAAATTACTCCATAATAAAGAGAACTCGAAGACGAATTATGACGAACATAAATCACGGGCTGATTGAACTTTTGATCTTTGCATTGCTTTCATACAGAATAAAAAGGACCCCAATTGAAGGAATATACATAGTATGGAGTAAATTACAAAAAAACCCATTAAATATGAGACATATGTGAAACTATCCACCAGGAGATCGTGACAGTGGACGGTTTGGAATTAGACATACGCAACATAGCATAAACATCAAACGATTCACAAGCATGTATATATATATAGTATTCTAGAATAAAGACATAATCATAATATAATCCAAATCATTATGTCTATTCATGTTGAGTCCAAACAAATATCGCCATTTCCTTTCCAGTAGGGCTTATTGACATTAAACATAGGAAAGGTCAAAAGGAAAAAAACCGATATGGTCTATTATAATTCATACCAACATTCCGAACAAGATAGCCTTGGTAATCAGATTTCAGGGTAGGGTGAGATCCGCATGTTGAATGACTAAAACATTCATTTACTTTGAACAAAAGACCGAGAAAAAACATGTACATACATTATTGTATTATAATAATTGTATCCCAAAGGTTTAAGATACTTTGGAAATTCTTTCCCTTCCTAAGATGATAGGAAAATTGATGGAAACGATATTGTTGACTACATCTCAGTTGCAACATGGACGGTTCTAACTCCTAAAGGGTTATGAAAGGGAACTCGTATACCTTTTTACGCTGAGTACGCAGGTGAGCAACCAGGACCTTCAGATAGACGGAAACTTGGAGGAAACCACCATATACAATGATTAGTAAACTCTTATACAAAGACAATGTAAGAAGAACATGATTTAAGTGCAAATGTATATAAATACATCATACCAACACTTTACTTAACTTATGAACTCATGACACATGATCCTTTCCTTGACGTTTTCCATCTGGATAGTTGTACAGAGCCATGGGTGAAGGCGACAATACATACTGATGGGTACCCTCGCATCAAAGCAGGGCCCATCATTAATGATATGTTTTAGCTCTTAAAATTGATGATATAGTTGTAGTAAAATAAAATTCTTTACACAATATTCTTTAATAATGGAAATACAGTAATCGACGAAATCATAATTTCATTATGTAGGTGAACAACAAGAATGTGTATTTTTAGGTGGAATAGAGCATAATCCACCCTTTCAAACCAAGATTACCCTGACTGTGAGTCTGGTCTATCCGAACCCATTTTCACAGAATCACTTAGGTCAATAAAGTAAATGCAGAGAATGCTCCGTCCAAGATTTTGGTAATTAAGCTCGGAATAAATACTTCCCTCAGATTCACGAATACTTAGATATGAATTCTAGTTCACGACAAAGAGTTACAAAACCTTATATCATGAACCTGGATAGGTAGGGTTAATTGTCCTTCGTAGTAAATAGAAGAGAATCATTGACAACCTCAAGGAAAAGGCCATTGCAACAGGGTTAAGGATGGCTCCGAATGTAATACAAGGAATTTTGACAAAAGAAGAATTCTAGAGGAAGAAAATGAGGGAGAACATAGAACGATAACTTGGCACCGACAAATTGTTCCAAAAAAATTATAATATTCCTATTGAAATAACCAGGGTATTAATGTTTGAATTTTAGAGAAGAACTTACCCGGAATCTAAGACATGTTGTATGCAACCGGATGGAGGCAACCACCAGAGCCACAATCGTCACCTCTAAAACCCTCGACACACAAAGCCTCTCCAAAAGAAAAGAAAGAACTCATAATGACAAACCCTGAACCCTCTCAAAACCTAAACGATGCCTTGTCGCCTCGAATTAATTATGGATAGTGCGAAGGATGTGTGATCCACATGACCAGGGCAAGGTCGGTGTGACACTTCGAGTATAGAGCCAAGTGATTTCAATGTGACTAGTGGAATGCCTTAATGATGGTTGCACAACTTCTAATACCCTGACAGGCAATTCATTTCCCATATGAGGAATGTCACTTCCATACCCCCTGCGATAGGTCTTAGGTAATGGTTGGATTCTCGTTATCATAGGACCACTAGTGACATGACATCGAGCTTTCAATTCGACCAGTATTCTAATTATGAGCCTTTAAATGACCAGGACCTAGAGGCTTGTGACAATCATCGGTCCTTAACCTGACCCTTGGCCAAGTTGGTAGGAACCAAAGAGATCTCCCTAGGAGAAAAGTTTCGAGAACACTTGGGCACAAGTATAGTATGGAGACCTTATGCCAAATAGGGTGAGTATAGTATGGATTGCGTAAAGCTTACTTTAATCTTTTAATCCCTACGCCTAAAGGTTTTAGTTATTTTTGTTAAAGCCTTGGGGATTTCCATTGTAACCTTCCCACTCAAGGTAAGATACAATGACATACTTCGAAAAACATGTGGTAAGGAGAATTTAGGAGTTATATAGTAAACTAATTTCTATGATAAAATTCTATATAAGAGTTGTATAGTAGAATTCTTATCGATAATAGATTCCTTTCTGCCAAGTAAATTGTGTAAACAAAAGTTTTTTTTTGTATGGTATTATGAGGTTCATTACATAATGTATCAGAGAGAAAGTTACAACACTGGGCCTGAACAGGGTCGCATTAGTCACTTAAGTATATATTGTGATTTATGCAAAACTAATAAACCTTGTTGTTACAAACAGAAATCACTTTCTGTTTTGTGTTAATTATGGCAGCTCAGAACGATGCATAAATCAGGATGGAAGGAAATACGGAGCAGAGACCTCCTAAAGATCCAAGACAGAACAATGATGGAAGCTCACCCAAGGAAGTGTTGGAAACAATGAGGAATCTTATTGTTGAACTGCAGGTTTTCAATGCCAACAATGAGAAACTCAAGAAAGCACAACAGGAATAACAAGAGATAAACGAAGTCCTAATACGCAATATAGTGGCCAAGAAAATCCTGAAGGATGATAATAATGAAGAAGAAGTCAACAAGAGAGCTTCCAAGAACTCAAGACTGGAAACAGAAAAAGGAGACAGTTCATCTGAAGGTACACCTTCAGTTGAAGACAAAACTAAAACAGACAGAAAAAGGAAACAAGTAGACCACCTTGAAGGAGAATTTAAAAATATCAAACCAACTACATTCAATGGAGAATCCAAGACAGAAGAAGAAGTTGAGGCATGGTTGCTGGACATCGAGAAATACTTCCAGATCTACAACCACTCCAGTAATATGAAGGTCATAATGGCCATCTACAATCTGAAAGGGAAGGCCAGCATTTGGTGGCAAGACCTGAAATTGGCCAAGGGCCTAAAGGAGAAATAGTTGGAATGGTCTGACTTTAAGAAGTATTTCAAGAAACAGTACCTTTCTGAAAGCTACTACGAAAGGAAAAAAAAATAAAATTTACAAACTAAGACTTGGACAGATGATAATGGAAGACCTTATAAATAAATTCCTGGAACTATTAAGGCTTGTACCTTACATCCGATAAGATAAGGTAAAAATCCAACGATTCTTAAGCTGTTTACTGTAGTCCTAGAGGGACAGAATTGAATTTGACAACCCCAAATCATTGAGTGAAGTGTTCAAGAAAGCACAAATGTGCTACGATCAATACAAATAGTAGTTAGAGTTTCCCAAAGCCTGGAAGGATAAGAAACAAGAATGGATGAATCAATGAAAGAAGGGATACCAACCAGCTCCCTATCGGAATGAAAAACAAATCTTCTGGAGGAAATATTTTCACGCAAACCATCCAAGCACACAAGGAGGCGGTAAACTGGTAAACCTGGGAACAAAGAAATTCATGGATAATCACCGAGAACCATTAAAGTGTTGGGAATGTGGGGAACCTCATCTCAGGAATATCTGCCCACGTTTAAGCATGACAAATAGAAATGTTGTTTATAATCTACAGGAAGCTTCGATGGTGGGTGATGTAGGTAGGAATCTACATCAGATTAATGCATCCATTGATGACTGACAAACTGACCACCAGTCCTCTATGGTGGAAATCAAAGGTAAAATCAATAACACCTGAATTTTTGTTTTAACTGATCCTGGAGCTATGTTAAGTTATATCACTCCTGAAGTAGTAGAGACAAATAAACTTAAGAGGACGAAACACGCAAAATCATGGTTGGTACAATTCGCAACATGAACTAAAAGGAAAGTGGTTGACTTTGTTTCTGATTTTGAATTTAACTTAAATGGTCAAAACATAAAAAAAAATATGAATATTCTACCACTAGGATACTATGATATGATAATCAGAATGGATTGGTTGGAAAGGCACAAAGCGGTTCTAGATTGTTATACAAAGACACTTAACTATAAAGATGATTGTGACACTACTAGAACAACCCAAGGTATACCGAAACCAGTATCAGTTAGACAAGTCACAACAATGAAATTCAAGAAATGTATGAGAAAGGGGTGTCAAGTTTACGCCATCCAAATAATGAATCTGTTAGAAAGATAAGATAAGCTAAAACTAGAAGATTTTGTTGTTCTATGTGAGTTTAGAGACATGTTTGCTGATGAGATACCAAAATTACCTCCTAGAAGGGAAATAGACTTCTCCATAGACCTACTACCTTGACAAGCCCCTATCTCGAAAGCACCTTACCAAATGAGTTTACCTGAATTGATAGAACTAAAGATACAACTGCAGGAGTTGTTGGACAAAAAGTATATTAGACCCAGTGTTTCACCATGGGGAGCATTAGTCCTCTTTGTGAAAAAGAAAGATGGTACTCTAAGACTATGTATCGACTATAAACAATTGAATAAAATGACTATTAAGAACAAGTACCCCTTACCTAGGATAAATGACCTGTTTGATCAAGTAGGCAAGGCCAAAATCTTTTCAAAATTGGATTTACGATCCAGTTACCATCAAGTCATGATAAAAGATGAGGACATAAGAAAAATAGCCTTTCAAACAAGATATGGACACTATGAATTCATAGCCATACCTTTCGGACTCACTAACGCACCAACCACATTTATGTGTCTGATGAACAGTATTTTTAGTCAGTACTTATACAAATTCGTACTAGTATTTATCGACGATATTCAAGTGTATTCTAAAACGGAGGAAGAACATGAAGAACACTTAAGAATCATTTTGCAAACTTTAAGGAAGAACCAACTGTATGTTAAATTCGATAAGTGCAATTTTACCAGAAGAAGATACAATACCTAGGACACATAATATCCGCAGAAGGCATTGCAATTGACTCTGAGAAATTAAGAGCCATTATAGAATGGTCGGAGCCAAGGGACGTAGCATACATCCAATCATTCATGGGAATCACCAGATACTATCGAAGATTCATAAAAGGATTTTCCAAAATCTCTTACCCTATCACATCATTACAAAAGAAAGGGACCAAGTTTAACTGGTCACAGAAATGTCAAGACAGTTTTAACAATCTAAAGGAATTATTGGCAATGACACCCATATTGAATGTAGAAAACCCAGATAAAGATTTTACCGTATGTGTTGATGCAAGTAAAGAAGGACTAGGTGGTGTCCTAACTTAGGAAGGACACGTGATTTTTTATGAGTCCTTGAAATTAAAATAACATGAACGAAATTATATTACGCATGACTTGGAATTGGCAGTGGTAATACATGCCTTAAAAATGTGGCGACATTACATAATGGGCATAAAATTTCTACTATTGACGGATAATAGCGGCGTGAAATATCTATTTAGCTAACCTTATATTAATGCACGACAAGCAATATGGCTACCATTCTTGAGCAAATTCAACTTCGAAGTCAGACATATCAAGGGTAAGGAAAATAAGGTAGCAAATGCTCTAAGCAGAAGACTCCATGGGTTATTTCAAATAAGTATCAGTAGGGAAGATAGTGATCTGGAACAAAGAATAAGGACAGAAGGTATTAATGATAAAAATTACACTAAGATAATGGCAGAATTACAAAAAAGTACCACAAACTCAGAGAAACCAGATCTAAGTATCGTCAAGGAGGGACTACTACGATTTAAAAACAGACTTTACATACCAGATTCAATAGAATTAAAGTTAATAGTCTTGGACGAAGTGCATAAGAAACCATATTCTGGCCATCCAGGATACTAGAAAATGATAACGACACTTAGAAGACTATTTTACAAGTCACAGCAATGCAATTCAAGAAATGTGTGAGAAAGGGTTGTCAAGTTTACACCATCCAAATAACGAATCTGTTAGAAAAAGAAGATAAGCCAAAACTAGAAGATTTTGCTGTCCTATGTGAGTTTAGAGACATGTTTGTTGATGAGATACCAGAATTACCTCCTAGAAGGGAAATAGACGTCTCCATAGACCTACTGCCTAGATCATCCCCTATCTTGAAAGCACCTTACCGAATGAGTTTACTTGAATTGACATAACTAAAGATACAACTACAGGAATTGTTGGACAAAAGTTATATCAGACCCAATGTTTCACCATGGGGAGCACCGGTCCTCTTTGTGAAAAAGAAAGATGGTATTCTAAGACTATGTATCAACTATAAACAATTGAATAAAATGACTATTAAGAACAAGTACAACTTAGCTAGGATAAATGACTTGTTCGATCAAGTAGGCGTGGCCAAATTCTTTTCAAAATTGGATTTACGATCTGGTTACCATCAAGTCATGATAAAAGATGAGGACATAAGAAAAGCAACCTTTCAAACAAGATATGGACACTACGAATTCGTAGTCATACTTTTCAGACTCACTAACACACCAACCACATTTATGTGCCTGATGAACAACATTTTCAGTCAGTACTTAGACAAATTCGTACTAGTATTTATCGACGATATTCTGGTGTATTCTAAAACAAAGGAAGAACATGAAGAACACTTAAGAATCATTTTGCAAACTTTAAGGAAGCACCAACTGTATGCTAAATTCGATAAGTGAAATTTTTACCAGAAGAATATATAGTACCTAGGACACATAATATCTGCAGAAGGCATTGTAATTGACCCTGAGAAAGTAAGAGCCATTATAAAATGGTCAGTACCAAATGACGTAGCAGGCATCCAATCATGCATGGGAATCACTGGATACTATCGCAGATTCATAAAAGGATTTTCCAAAATAGCTTACCCTATCATGTCATTACAAAATAAAGGGACCAAGTTTAACTGGTCACAAAAATGTCAAGACAGTTTTAACAGGATGAAGGAATTATTGGCAACAACACCCATATTGAACGTAGCAGACCTAGATAAAGATTTTTTCCATATGTGTTGATGCAAGTAAAGAAGGACTAGGTGGTATCCTAACTCAGGAAGGACACATGATTTGTTATGAGTCCCAGAAATTAAAAGAACATGAACAAAATTAAGTTACTCATGAATTGGAATTGGCAACAATAATACATGCCTTAAAAATGTGGCGACATTACATAATGGGAAGAAAAATTCTACTATTTATGGATAATAGCGGCGTGAAATATATCTTTAGCCAACCTAATCTTAACGCACGGCAAGCAAGATGGTTATCATTCTTGAGCGAATTCGACTTCGAAGTCAGACATATCAAGGGTAAGGAAAATAAGGTAGTAGACGCTCTAAGAAGAAGAGTTCATGGGTTATTTGAAATAAGTATCAGCAGGGAAGATAGTGATCTGGAACAAAGAATAAGGATGGAAGGTATTAATGATGAAAATTACACTAAGATAATGGCAGAATCACAAAAAATTACCAGAAACTCAGAGAAACCAGATCTAAGTATTGATAAGGAGGGACTACTACGATTTAAAAATAGACTTTACATACCAAATTCAACAGAATTAAAGTTAATAGTCTTGGACGAAGTGCATAAGAAATCGTATTCTAGCCATCCAGGATACCAGAAAATGATAACGACACTTAGAAGAATATTTTACTAGCCTAATATGAAGGGAGAAACAACAGAATAATTGGCTAGGTTCCAAGATTGTCAGTAGGTTAAGGCGGAGCACCAGCATCCAACTGGCCTATTACAGCCATTACCAGTACCAGAATGGAAATGGGAGACCATATCACTAGACTTTATAATAGGTTTGCCAAAAACTAAAAAACATAATGATTCTATTATGTTTGTAATCGATAAACTCAGTAAGTCCGTACACTTTATTCCTGTAAAGTCTACTTTTAAAGTTATAAACATTGCTGAAGTATTTATGAAAGAAATTTTTAGACTGCATGGTATTCCTAAAATGGTGATTTCAGATAGAGATGTAAAATTCACATCCTCTTTTTGGAAGGAATTGTTTGCAGGG
>ML785078.1:354773-369727 GCA_009831015.1 Picea engelmannii | reverse complement strand
TAAATACTAATTTGAATTTCAGTACAAGTTATCACCCAAAAACGGATGGACAGACCGAAAGTACAAACCAAATCGTAGAGGATATGCTCTGCATGTACGTAAGAACAAAACCAAACAAGTGGGAAGACTATCTACACTTAGTAGAATTTTCATATAACAATGGGTACCAAACATCGGCTAAGTTAAGCCCTTTCGAGGTATTGTATGACTCCAATTAGCTAGGATAACTCTGTAGACAGACTCATGGTTGGACCAGAGATGTTCCAAGAAATGGAGAACATGGTAAGGAAGGTACAACAGAACTTAAAAGAAGCACAGGACAGACATAAGAGCTATGCATATCAGAAAAGGAGACACTTAGAATTTCAAGTGGGAGACCATGTTTATTTGAAGGTCAAAGCCCAAAAAATATCGTTGAAGTTAGGAAAATGTGCCAAGATGGCACCCAGGTTTTGTGGGTCCTTCGAGATACTAACTCGAATTGGACTCGTAGCATACCAACTTTCACTTCTAACTAATTTAAGAATTCATAATGTATTTCATGTTTCTCTGTTGAAAAATTATGTTCATGACCCTACTCATATGATTGATTGGAACTTGGTGCAAGTGGAACCCGAAGGTGAGTTCCGGGTGGAACCCCTGCATATTCTGGACCGAAGAGAAATAACACTTTGGAACAGATTCCTCACTTAGGTAAATTTCCAATGGAAGCACTTTAGTCCTAGGGAGGCCACTTGGGAGTTGGAGGGAGATTTTCATAAATCTCATCCAATCATGTTCCAAGAAAGGAATGAACATTGAGGATAATGTTTTATTGAAGGGGGAAAGGATGTGACATCCCAAAAAATAAAATATTTTTGAGATTTAAAATTTGTTGGAAATTATTATATTTTTAGTAAATTCGAATTTGGAAATTTTTTTCCATTTATGGCAATTCCATATTTTGAATTTGACAATTGTAATTAATTATTATGACTATTGGGCAGAGATCTAATTTGACCCAACCAACTGTTTGACTTGACACTTGTATGAAAATAGAATATTGTATATTGATTGCAGGAGAACAAATGGAACAACCATGTTAAAATCAACTGCCATGACTCCATGAGTGGGGAACATGTTGGAACTACCTCTGGGATGACTATTACAAGTGGCAAATCAGATATTTAGCCATGGGAAGCCCCTAAATATCAGGGATTTAGAAGATACAAAAATTCCCAAGGGGGGAAGAAAGACCTAGGCAAAAGAATTTATTTTGTTAAATAGCATATGTGAGGAGGCAGGACGCTACCGAGTATGTTGGGGAAAAAGAGACTATTTATTTTGTTTTCTTGCTGTTATGAACACTACTGATCAAGTGTGAGGCAAGAGGAATCTGTTGGAGTTGAAGGGCATTGTTGAGGAGGAGTTTTCTAAGTTTTCCCTCATGGATTCATGGTCAAGCTAGGGGGTGAATCGGGCAAGTGATTTTGGCTACCCTATTCTATGGTTGGGAGGAACGTGGATGTTCCATTTGTCTTTCCATTGATTGGATTCAGATATGTTAAATATTATCCTTCTATGTTTTGAATGATTTTGTATGTCCGATATGATGCTATGTTTGGGTTAAGATGAAATAATTCCCATGTAGGACATTTGTTCGTTGTATGGAGTTTATAATCAAAGACCAAATTTTCTAGAATGGGGCATTCTAGACTAGAATTCTAGGAAGAATGATCTATTGAAAATAACTTGAAAGATTTGGTGTATGTCTAATTCTGTGGTTAAAATTATTGGGCAGAAGTATTTAAATATGAATGAACTTCAAGAAGGAACAGATCTACCTACGGGTGTAAGATTATCCCTGTAATTGAAATTCTGGATAGAACTATTTATGTACGAATGAGCTAGGAAGAATTAGATCTAATCACAAGTGTACTTTTACTTCTGTAGTTGAAATAGTAAGCAAATATATCTATACTTGAGTGGAAATTTGAGGAAGTCTGTACATGTAATTTCCATCAAGTTATATCTCGATATGTAATGAATATAGATACATTTACAGTGTGTAGTCTTTGTTAAATAAAGATTTAATGACTGCAACAGGAATCACACTTATACAAAAAGTTACTGTCAATATTTTGAACAAACAACTATGCCGCTAGGATATCAACTGCCTCTCGTATAAAGGAACTTCTAAATCGTAAGGTCTTGAAAAACCCTCTATAAAATTTATTACAGTACCAAATTAAACTGAATAATTTGTTGTTTCATTATAAGATAATACAATAGTAAATTACTTCATAAGAATGAGAACTCGAAGATGAATTATGCTGAACCTAAATCACAGGATGATAGAACTTTTAATCTTTGTGTTCCTTTCGTACAGAATAAAAATGACCTCAATTGAAGGAATATACACAATATGGAGTAAATTACAAAAAAACCCATTAAATATGAGCACATATGTGAAACTGTCCACTCGGAGATCGTGACAGTGGACGGTTTGGAATTAGGCATACGCAACATAGCATAAACATCAAACGATTCACGAGAATGTATATATATATATATAGTATTCTAGAATAAAGACAGAATTGTGATATAATCCGAATCATTATGTCTATCCATGCTGAGTCCAAACAAATATTGCCATTTTCTTTCCAGTTGGGATTATTGACATTAAACATAGGAAAGGTCGAAAGGAAACAAAACAATATGGTATATTATAATTCGTACCAACATTTCGAACAATATAGCCCTGGTAACCAGGTTTCGAGGTAGGGTGAGATCCACATGGTGAATGATTAAAACAGTCATTTACTTTGAACAAAAGACCAAGAAAAAACCTGTACATAAAGTATTGTATTATAATAATTGCAGCCCAAAGGTTTAAGTTACTTTGGAAATTCTTTCCCTTCCCAAGCCGATAGGAAAACTGAGGGAAATGATATTGATGACTACATCTCAGTTGCAACATGGATGGTTCTAACTCCTTAAGGGTTATGAAAGGGAACTCATATACCTTTTTATGCCGAGTACGTAGGTGAGCAGCCAGGACCTTTAGATAGATGAAAACCTGGAGGAAACCACCATACACGATGATTAGTAAACTCTTATATGAAGACAATGTAAGAAGAACATGATTTATGTGAAAATGTATATAAATACATCATACCAATGCTTTACTTAACTTCTGAACTCGCGGCACACGATCCTTTCCTTGATGTTTTCCATCTGGATAGTCATACAGGGTCGTGGGTGAAGGAAACAATACATATTAATGGGTACCCTCACATCAAAACATGGACCATCATTAATGATATGTTTCAGCTCTTAAAATGAATGATATAGTTGTAGTAAAATAAAATTCTTTACACAATATTCTTTAATAATGGAAGTACAGTAATCAACCAAATCTGAATTTCACTGTGTATCTGAACAACAAGAATGTGCATTTTTAGGCGAAATATAGCTTAATCCACCCTTTCAAACTAGGAGTACCCTGACTATGAGTCTAGTCTATCTGAACCCCTTTTCATAGAATCGCTTAGGTCAATAAATTAAATGCAGAGAATGCTCTGGCCAAGATTTTGGTAATTAACACTGGAATAAATACTTCCCTTGGATTCACGAATACTTAGATATGAATTATGGTTTAGGACAAAGAGTTACAAAACCCTATATCCCAAACCTGGATAGGTAGGGTTAACTATCCTTCACAGTAAATATAAGAGAATCATTGACAACCTCAAGGAAAAGGCCATTGCAACAGGGTTAAGGATGGATCCGGATGTAATACAAGAAAGTTTGACAAAAGAAGAATTCCACAGGAAGAAAATGAGGGAGAACACAGAACAATAACTTGGCACGGACAAATTGTTCCAAAAAAAATATAATATTCCTATTGAAATAACCAGGGTATTAATGTTTGAAGTTTAGAGAAGAACTTACTTGGAATGTAAGACATGTCATCTGCAACTAGATGGATGCAACCACCAGGGCCACAATCGCCACCTCTAAACCCCTCGACACACAGAACCTCTCCAAAAGAAAAGAAATAACTCAGAATAACAAACACTGAACCCTCTCAAAACCTAAACAATGCCTTGTCGCCTCAAATTAATTATGGATAGTGTGAAGGACGGGTGAGCCACGTGACCAGGGCAAGGTCAGCGTGACACATCAAGTATGCCAAGCGATTTTAGTATGACCAGTGGACTTCCTTAATGATGGTTGCAAAGATTTTAATACCTTGACAGGGAATTTTTTTCCTATATGAGGAATTCCGCTTCCATAACCTCTGTGATAGGTCTTAGGTAATGGTTGGATTCTTGTTGTCGTAGGACCACTAGTGACACTACATCGAGCTTTCAATTCAACCAGTATTCGAGTTATGATCCTTTAAATGACCAGGACCTGGAGGATTGTGACATTCATCGGTCCTTAACCCGACCCTTGGCCAAGTTGGTAGGAACCAAAGAGATCTCCCTAGGAGAAAAGTTTTGAGAACACTTGGGCATGAGTATAGTATGGAGACCTTATGCCAAATAGGGTGAGTATAGTATGGATTGTGTAAAGTTTACTTTAATATTTTAGTCCCTACGCCTAAAGGTTTTAGTTATTTTTGCTAAAGCCTTGGGGCTTTCCATTGTAACCTTCTCAATCAAGGTAAGTCACAATGACATACTTTGAACAACATGTGGTAAGGATAATTTAGGAGTTATATATAAAGTAAATTCTATGATAAAGTTCTATATCAGAGTTGTATAGTAGAATTCTTATCGCTAATGGATTCCTTTCTGCCCAGTAAATTGTGTAAACAATTTTTTTTTTTGTATGGTATTATGAGGTTCATTACATCCTTCTTCAAGATTCTCAACATCTTCCGCTTTCTTCATTATTTGAGACTTCGGTACTTTTTCTGTTCTTTTCGCTTCTTCAAGATGGATTTTTAATGTGATTATTTCTTCTTCAATTCCTTTCTCTTCTTGACCAAAATATGCCTCAAGCTGGTTTAGAGATCATTATTTATTTCCTTAAGATGACCTGTCAATATATTTTCTCTCATTTCTTCTTCTTCCTTCTATGTTGCTATGTTGGATTCCAAATACTGTATTTGATCTTTAAGATTTTCTTTGATCTTTTTGGCTTCTTCTATATGAGTTCTTAAGTTCTTGATAACATGTTGGGCTTCTTCAAAAATGTGAGAACTTTCCTTTTGTTTCATCAATTCTTTCTTGAGTGACTTTTTTTCTTCTCTTTCTTTTCTAAGTTCATCTAAATAATTGATCAATTCTTCTTCATAATTGTCTTCTTTTTCAATTATTTTTTATGTCTCATTGCTTTCATGGAATTCTATTTCAAGATGTCTATGTTTTTCACAATTAAAGAAAAACAACATACCAATATTGATTATATACTATTCATCTTCTGAATCTATTTGGCATGGTGAACATATTTTTTATTTATCTATATCTTCATCTTCTTTGGCATTTTCTGAATCTACAATGGGTGAAGAATATATATCGTGTAAATTTTCCCAAAGTTCTTCGGTTGATGAACATTTCCCAACCTTTTCTCTTACCGGATTAGGTAATCCTTCCCAGATGAAATCCATTTTTATTTTGTTATTCTTCTTCAATTCTTTCTTGGTTGAGGTCTTTTCCCTTTTTGAACTATCATATCCTGTAACGACTAACATCCAAACATAATACCCCTGTGCCTGTAAAAGAAAATCCATGCTTCCACTCCATTGCTCATACTTTAAACCATTCTGACCATTAAATAGTGGTACCCCATTCTTAGAATAATCCATGATCTCCTTTCAATGGTTAAATTGTTTCTTGAACGAACTTGCTCTAATACCAATTGTTGGATTACTGAGAGGGGGGTGAATTGGTTATAGAGAAATATAATCATTTTAACCATAAAATGCAAGTGTTATATCAATGTAGCATTATCATCCAATAGTTTTAGATTAAATAAACAATGAAAAAATGATAAATCATACACATACATAGTACAACAATGTTTTTATGCGGAAACCCAAAGCAGGAGAAAACCACATAATATTTTTCCTTATATGTCTTTAAGAATTACATTTATTGGAAGCACCAACTTCCTTTGTTTTCCATCTTCAACTAGAAGGAGGCTCCAACCCCCTAGCTTCTTAGACTACAACCTGAGGGAATATCCAACTCCCCAATTCTATGGCTACAACTAGAAGGAGACTACAACCCCTGTGTTCTCCAGCTGCATCCGGAAGGTGTCTACAACCACCTATCCTTGCCCCATCTAAATTCCATGGCATTGAAGTAGAATGATGGAACCAATGTCACACTATCACTATGAGATATATTGTTGTAAACCTATACCAATCAACATGCACCAAACAACCTGTAATCAACCTGTACCATAAACAACCTGTAATCAACCTGTACCATAAATAAGTGCATCAACCATGTGTTGGTTGTGGAGCCTGATTATCTTCTTGATTTAGAGGTCTTTTACTTTCAGCCATGTTTATACCCCATGAAGTATTTACACCCTAGAAGTATGTACACTCTTCCACATGGGGGAGTTCAGAGGGGGGGCACCCCCTCTGCGAGGTTTGGGGGGGGCTATCCCCCCAGCTAGGGGGTCTAGGGGCAAGCGGGCCCCCAATCCCCGAAGGAAAAATTTTCTTGTAAATGTATATTGTAATTTCATTGTAAATCTGGACCGTTCCTTATAAGGTCACAGATCTAATGATAGAGATTATGTTAGGGTTTTTTTTTGTAGAAGGCAACCCTATTTTATGAGGGAAGTGTATTGCAACTATGGTGAATGGTGATTATTGTATTTTGAGATAAGAGACTGTGAGAGAGAGAAGATGAAGTTACAACGGGTTTGTTGTAGGTTTTATCCCTTCATATGCTGGATAATAATAAAGGAAGGACCTGGCAATTTCTCTGGTGAACGTAGCCCACACTAGGTGAACCACGTAAATCTGTGTCTCTATTTATTGTGTATCTTCTGTGTTTTGTTTCCACATTTGTTTTATTTTATTGCTCCACGGTTCTATTTTTCTAACACCATGCACCAACCTGTACCTCAACTATTACCATCAACAAGTGCATCAACCATGTACCAAATATGTACCAATCATGAATCAAATACACATAAACTATGACTCATCAAGATGTACCAACATCATCAACTATACACCTCATGTATGTGCCAACTCATCAACTACTTGTCTCAACCATGTACCCAATATGTACCTCAACCAAAATCCCTCACCAATTTCATCATCCAAATCTGATTTGTAACTCTGTAATAGACCTGGTGTATATGATCACATACCTACAAATCTTCCTTAACTTTAACAACAATAAACTATCATTCTCATCAAACTTTACTTTAGTCTCACATGACTAATTTTGGATTAGTCAACAACCCTAACTTGAAATAATGATAACTATGTACTTGTAATGATTAAAGATATGAAAATAGTACAAAATGTTCTTCATTGTCGTTTATGCATTTCCTATAGGTTTCACTGCTTGGAACCTCTTAGAAAAGGATTTATAGAAAAAATGGCATACCTTGTTGAATTTTGGCTTATTCTAGAGAGGGTGATTGTAGAGCATGCCCCACAAAGAGTATTTGTTTTATTGATATGAAAATGGTACATAGAATACTACAGAGTGTACTCTAAAAAACAAATTTGGTATTACTAAATTTGGATCTGTTATGAAGAAGTTATGAAATTTTTACCTGAAACACTTGTTTTAGACTAGTTTCAAGACTAGCCACAAACCCTATTTTCAGCAAAGTGTAACTCCAAAAATACAACGACCCACAAGGTGACATTTTTAATATAGCCACTTGGATAGGTTTACTCAAAGGCCTCCAGATTTCACTATCTGAATCATTCTAGAAAAAAAATTATTTCGAAAATAGTGAGATGACCTGTAAATAACATACCTTAGAAAACATCATCAAAATAATTTATCCTCCCTTGAATTTCAACTTTCATTACTTCACCTTACCTATGAAATTCGCCTTAGATATCCTTTGATTACTTCAATAACTTATAAATATTCAATATGCTCAAGTGTAATTGAAATTAGTGACCCCTGCCTCTTATTTATACTTTTATGTAGCTTCCTCAAGGGGTTACCTTCTAACCATCTTAAACAACTTTCCTTATTTTAGGGCTAACCCATTTCTAACCACTTTTCCACTTAGTAATTTCTCCATTAACATTATTATTTAAATAATTTTTTCTTTGCAACCACTTTGACTACTTTGACGTTTTGGAGCTTCTAGATGATTCATGAGGGTTCTCCAACTTAACCGGGAGGACTTATGTGATGTTCCACATACCACCGGAAATGGCATGACATGTACTATCCAACTAGAATATTCTTATTTAAATAGTGTCTTATTTTCAACCACTTTGACTACTTTGATCTTTGGGGGCTTCTAGATGACTCATGAGGGTTCTCCAACTTCACATGGCCATAAATATCTGACTGTGAGGAGTTATGTGACATTTCACATACCAACAGAAATGGAATGACATGTACTATATATATAGAATTGTATTACCTTCAAATATATTAAAAATCATACCATTATACATCAAACAAACTTGGGTTCTTTACCGAAACCTTTGTGCTACCGGAATTCGATACCAAAATTTCTTCAAGGGTTGACATCAATGAAAACCAAACCAAATAATCAACACCCTTGTCTCCCTCTCCTTGAGACAATTTTGTAATCACAACTGTAACATCCCACTCTTGCATGCACATGTTATTGACTTATTCTTTGAGGACACTTGCATGCAAGTGATCTGGTTATAATATATGGTTATTTGTTTCACTTATGTATTATTATGATGATGTTGAAGGATTATGATTTTATGTTATTTGATATATGCCTATTGAAATATGTTATTGATGAGTTTCCCTAAGTGTGCAGGACACTTGACAGATTGTGGATATCAATGGCATCAATGAACCTCCTTGGATTCCAGATTGATTCAGAGAGTGGACTGTATTGTTTGAGTATTTCATTTATGAATATGTGACATATGATTGATTATATTATAATGTTGTATATGGATCTTTGACAGTGTTTTTGTAATGAATGTAGGTTGATGAATGCTTCCTAATATGAATCACATAAAGAGTAAAGGATTCATGCACATATACCAAATATTGAGGAAGAGGTGTGGCAACATCCTTGTCATAGCCTACTAGCACTCCCATCATGGATCGTATTGTAGGTTAATGATTACCTAGTTATAGAATTATATGATGTCGTTAGGGAAAACTGAGACAGTCGCTCCCGAAGATTTCTAAAAGGTGTGCAATAAAGTAGGGTCCTTATTCCTTAGAAGCCCTTGATCTCTCACAAGCAGTGTGCATGTCTCATCCAAGACTCACAAAGATGAGGGAAGACCTTAAGACCTTATTATTCTGGAAAGGAATGAAAGAAGACATACTCAGTTACATGGCGCAATGTATAGAATGCCAACAAGTGAAAGCTGAACACAGACATCTGGTAGGATTACTACTTCCACACGTTATTCTGGAATTGAAATGGGAGGTCATTTCGATGGAATTTATTGTTGGTTTTCCACTGATGGCAAGGATGCACGACTCGATTCTCATGGTAGGTGACACTCTGACAGAGAATGTACATTTTATCCCTATGCGTATGATATATCAAGTGCTAGACATAGCTATATTTTTTAGCAGCGAGATTGTGAGGTTACATGGTGTGCAAAAAATGATCATATCTGATAGAGGATCGATGTTTACAGGACATTTTTAGACCAGTTTCCAAGAGTCCTTGGGGACACAACTGAACTTTAGTACAACATATCACCCTAAGAAAGAGGGGCAGATAGAAAGAATGAACCAAAATTTGGAATATATGTTGTGTATGTATGTGATAAACCAACAAAAGCATTGGGAAGAGTTATTGGCACTAGTAGAGTTCGCGTACAACAAAAGATATCAAAGTACCATTAAGATGGCACCATTTGAGTTTCTTTATGGGTGACCGTGTCGTACACCATTGAGTTGGGATCGAATTGAGGATAGGGTCCTGGTAGGATCAGAAGTGATCTATGAAATGGAAGATAAAATGAAAACGATAAGACAAATAATTAAAGAGGCACAATATCGACAAAAGAGTTATCTGGATGTGCATCGCATTGACTGCACTTATGAAGTTGGCAACCGAGTTTTCTTATGGGTGAAACCTCACAAGAGTTTGATTAAGTTCGGAAAGGATAAACTCTCTACTATGTTTGTGGTGCCTTTCGAGGTTGTAAAAAATAAAGGACCTATGGACTATCGACTATCCTTTCATGACTCCTTGAGGGATATGCATGATGTTTTTCATGTATCTGTTTTGTGACATTATATTAGTGATCCTACACATGTGATTGACATGAGTTCTTTGTAGGTGTCGGACAAGGGTGCACTAATAGAGAAGACAATCCACATTTTGGACCATGAAATTTGACAGCTACGACGTCTAACAGTCGATCGGGTGAAGGTCCAATGGGACAATTATAGTCCACACTCAGTTACATGGGAGGATGCATATGATATGCACTGGAAGTTTCCTTACTTGTTGATAGATTAGACATATAGATCTTGTATGATACTTTATTTACTGCATTTTGATACATTGTGAAACTTCGGGATGAAGTTTAAAATAAGAGGGGGTGTATGTAACATCCTGGTATTGAGAGCACATGTTATTGACTCATTTTTTGAGGACACTTGTGTGCAAGTGATCTAGTTATAGTACATGGTTATTTGTTTCACTAATGGATTCTTATGATGATGTTGATGGATTATGATTTTATGTTATTTTATATATGTGCATTGACATATGCTATTGACAAGTATTCATGAGTGTGCAGGACACTTGACAGATTGTGGATGTCGATGACATCAATGGACCTCCTCGAATTCTGAATTGAGTAAAGGAGTGGATTGTATTGGTTTGAGTATTTCACATACACATCTGTTACATGTTATCGATTATATTATGATGTTGTATATGGATCTTTGAAAGTGTTTTGTTAATGAATACAAGATGACAAATTCTTGCTAATATGACTCACATAAGGAGTAAAGGGGCCATGCACATAAACTAGATATTGAGGGATAGGTGTGGCTGCATCCCTGTCACAACCTACTAGCACTCTCGGCGTGGCTCCAAATGTAGGTTAACGATTACCTAGTTCGAGAGTTACACGATGTCATGAGGGATTACTAAGACAGTCTCTCATGAAGATTTCTAAGGGGCACGCCATAAGTAAGGGTCCTTCTTCCTTAGAAGCCCTTAGTCTCTCACAAGGTCATCGAAATGGATTGTTGACTCCAAGGGTTGGACAGCTACCAAAACCAATCAAAGATGAGTGACATCCTTGAAGCATGGAGTGTGGCTTGAAGTCCATGTCGCGTGATTAAAAAATTGAATCAAAGGCGAGTGGAACCCTTGGAGCACGAAGTGTGTCTTTAAGGGCACATCATGTAAATAAAATTTGATTCAGTGAATCTAGGTGGCCTAGAAAACCTTGAGAGAAGAATTAAACCTTCTAAAATATTGAGGATTTCCCAATTTAATTAATTAATTAAGGATTGAAATGATTACTTATGAATCCCTAAATGAAATTCTAAAGCCTATTAAAAAAAACATAAGTCTAAGTTATTAAAAAGACTAAAAATAAATTATAAATTAAATAATGAGGGGATGAAGTAAATCAATTTAAGAAATCAAGAAAAATAAAATAAACTTAAATATTGATTCAATACACATTTGTGCAATAAATTGCCAAATTGGAATTTAAGGTAAGAATAGAATAAAGTTGAAAGAATGTATATTCATAGAAAGGTATGTAGAGTCTAGTTAACACTAATCTAGCTAGGAGAAGAATCATATTTTAACTCAACTCAGATTTAGTAGGGCGTCAATATTTAATTGGAAGTAAGGGGAATGAAGTGACAACTAGGAGTGATTTAAGGAGCACTTTTAGGAAGGGGAGGGAAATTGACTTTTATTAAAATAAATTGTGGATTTACTTGTGCAACTTAGGGGAGAGGATTACAAGTGTAAGGGGGGAAACAATTCTAAATTATTTAATTAAAAAGTGAATTAATTATGCAAGTGGGGATGTGTCATGGAGAAATTCTATAAAACAATTGGCCTAAATGGGAAAAATAATCACATTGGTTATGGGTAAAGTTATGCTGCATAATTTTTGACTAGTTTTACTTGTGATAGTTAGGATACACATCTTAAGAGAGAGTGGTGGCTCTACCTTGCGAGGCAGGTTCGGAGCTAGAGTATTTATGCTTGTGTGTGTGCGTGGCCCCTTTGCGGATTGGGGGATGAGGGGGAAGAAGAGTACCCCTAGCGTTGGTTGGGAGGTAATGATGAAGTCTCAATTATTAGCAAGCGGGAGAATGGAAGGAATCATCAAGTGTCAAAGAACATCTCCAAGCCCAGTTCCATCAGTGACGATATTCTCTTGAGATTAATTTCTAATGATATTTGATTATATATGTATATTTTATTTATTTCTCCGCAACTGTAGTAAAAAATCTGATATCGATTTTTTAAGTTATCATGATGGTTGCTTATTATAGAATAAATGTTTTATCGAGATTTAACTTTTAAAATTTAAAAATATAATTCTATAGTATCTTAATTTTTTATCTTCCATTTCCAACACATAGGATTATTCTTAGTTATCTGTTTAATGATACTAACTAGAATATATTTGAAAGTAAGTTAGGGATTTCAGTACAAATTCGTTGGGTCCTTCTTGGAATACCAATTGAGAAATCTTCATGTTATGCCCTTGTATTTGTTTTTACAATCCAATGTCTCCCAATAGCCATTGTTAGTTGGTCAATCTTTAATATTCTCTAATTGATTTCCTACTACTAGATCCTCGATGTAAAATTCCTCCCGGACATTGTCCTTATTTGTTTATCGAAGGAGTTGATTGTTAATTGTGGAAATTGAGTAGAAGTTTTTCTTACTTTTCCTTGGATTCCACCCCACTAATCATTACTTACTCTACATTTTTGTATGCCTGGAATATGCCCAGCAAATATTATAAACGAAGCTATGATTTCTTGGATTCCACTCATCTAATTGTTACTTACTCTACGTTTTTGTTTTCTTAGAATATGCCCAATGATTCTCCTCACTGAAGTTGTGATTTGCTTGGATTCTACTTAGCTAGTCATTACTTACTCTGTGTTTTTGTTTTCTTGGAATATGCCCAACAATTCTCATCACTTAAGTTTTGATTTTCATGGGCTTTCACTTAGCTATTTCATTACCTACCTCTGCACCTTAATCATGGCAAATTGCCTTACCTTCGTGCCTTAAGAATGACGAATTTCCTTACCTCTACACCTTAATCATGGAGAATTTATTTCCTCTGCTACTGCATGGAGTACCCTGTGTTTTCCTTCACCCAACATACCAAGCGAATTACATAAAATTCCTCTTCAATTTGCATAAGATTTACCCAACCTTCTTCATGAAACTGACCTAAGACTTTACCTGGAATTTAATCAGCGCAGTCCACTAAACCCACTCAACGATTTTACATGGGATGCACTATGCATGTGCATAAATCTGACTTTGAGATCCCTTAATATGTCCAATAGGTTGTTCAACCCTTGTCAAATGGTTGTGCAAGGAACAAATCCTTGAGTTCTCCTTTGTCTTAAAAGGGGTTGGGTTCTTCTTTTAATTTTTGAAAATTAATTTAAGTTAGGGATGAATTCTTATATCTGAAATGCCTTGATGACAAAACATACCTATTATGGACATAGATTGATTTCAATCTAAAAGAAAATTTAGGTGGGAGTGTGTGTGTGTGTGTGTGTGTGTGTAACCTAGATTCCTTATGTAATATTCAAGTGAACAAAGAAGGTTATTTTGTTCAATCGTCATGGCTAACGATAATTCTAAAATGTGAACTCTTAGGACTCTCTAATTAAATGATAATTGTCTTTAATTATTTCGTTAGTAGTTTAACAATGATGGTTAGAGTAGACCCCATGTATTTCCCGGATATTCACTTGTTCTTTGGTAATGTTTCAATATCATGTTTCTTGTTCTCTTACTCACTCGCACATAAATTTGTTGAAGGAAGTGTTGAGTAATTTAGTTCACTCCTTGTTGTGGAATTGGGGTTGGATTAGGGTTATCCACCAAGAAGGGATTGAATGGTATTAATACATCATTCAACTGTGTAGACTTAGTTGGAGATCTCTTTAAAAACCCTATATTATCTTTATTATATGTATAATTTCTCACCCATCATGTGTGTTAGCAAGCCATTATAGGAACATAGGCCTTAGATGGTTATATCACTTTTCGAGTAACACTGTTAGAAAGGAAGGAAGTGGTTCTTAGGTTAGTCGTGGGCAACTTGAATATTTGATGTGTCTATTAATGTCAAATAGAATTACAATATTGTGTTTAGATCTCTACATGATGTTAAGCTTGTAAATATGTTATTGTCCTTATGTCCTTCCTTAAGTAATTTCCTCTCATTCTTGTATTATTTTATCGAAGAAGATTTTAAGTTTAGTAAATTATATCTTGCATCACAAAGAATGAATGGTTGGTCTTCATCAATGAATCTACTCTTGAATTACCTTTGATTCATTATGTATTTAGCTTACTCATGCACCTTCATATAATGTTGATGTGTTATTAATTAAGTGCTTAGATTACTTGTGTGCCTTTAAATAATTTTGATGTGTGATTAATTAAGTAATTAGATTAGTTGTGCGCTTGAAAATAAAGTTGATGTATGACTGTTTTAGTAACTAGGTTTCTCTTGCGCCATTACTTATGTGAATGTATGATTGTTTTAGAATTTTTTTTACCTTGCGCCATGAAAATAAAATTGATGATTACTCTTT
>ML785078.1:309606-329490 GCA_009831015.1 Picea engelmannii | reverse complement strand
GAAGCGTTGATGCTCACCCCGGAGTATTCATAGCTTCCTGGACGAGGAATATAGGAAAACTGAGAAAGGGATGTTCACATTAGTTTTAATGCCTAAAGAGCTGAGATGTCTAAGATGTTATGTTATCGAAGGGCCTGAAAAAGGATTTGAAAGAACAATAATGAAAAATCTTAGCTATTTTGTATCTCAAACTTATTTCTCTTAAAAATCTCCTTTATTTTGTATCTCAAACTTATTTCTTATATTTTGAATCATTATTGTTGAATCATTATTGTTGGAAAAAAGTTAATTTCTACCTAACCCGAAGCTTCCACCAATTTCGAGAGAGCTCTATTGTCATATCCACCGACAATCCACCAACGCTCCAAGAATCTTCTGCACGCTTGAGAGTTTTCTAAAAACCTTTATTTATAGAGACATATATAAACATTTCGATCAAGCAATAAAATTACTTTTGTGAATTATTTGTCTGTATTCTGCTTCTGACCCCTTCAATTATCCATTTTGCAATGGTTATTGCATTTTATGGAATTGATGAAATCAGAATTTCATCAATTCCAAAGCATTACAACTAATGTGAACACCCATTACTCATCTTCCCTATATTCCTAATCGAGGAACCTCGACGCTTCCCGATTTCAACTGTACTCCTGGGTGAGCCTCAACGCTTCCCGATTTCAATTAACAGATATATTTTTTAACTTTAAGATTTGTAATTCGCCTGCACCTGAACCCTATTCCCATAGCACCTGGAAAGCACAAACACATTTTCATGTTTTTCATATATTGTGAGAATAGCGGTAAACCTGCCATCAGATAATATACCCTGTTACAAGCGGATGAACAGTTGTCTTTCTAACATGCTTAGGCACAGGCACACCACATATCAAAAAATATCCTATAAACAAATAGTTCAGGTGCTGTTTTTTTAAGTATATTATATCAATTCACCATCTCTATAACATGTAAGGAAACCGAATCACTTGCAAAGAGCTTAAAAGATAGAATCTAAGGAAATCCATCGAGGGAGGACTGAAGTTCAAATAACAAGAATGGGTAGGACTATTCCTCTTTTATGGATGGGATAAGTCATAGCTAAGAGGCCTAAATTTCTAGCGGATGGCAAGTGGTATGCTGTACTCTTTTAATATGGATACCCAAAGCACGACCTATGTACTTTGAGGTACACTACAAAGTTGTTGTTCCATTGTTGTTCCAGGAGACGTATTCTGCAATTTTTTTTACTTGGTTATATCATTGTAAGTTTATTTGTGGTTGATAGGATTGGAGGTTTTGAGATAAATCTAGTAGGATACATGATTTACGAGAATTAAGTTTTTTTTAAGTTGATGGCACTTTGTAGAATTAAACAACTTATTATTTTGGGCACCTATGTTATGTTATTTCTCAAATACTCATGTGTCTAGTGTCTATATGTATCTCTTATTCTTGGTAAGCATCTCTTGTTCTTGATACATTTATCATTTAGAGTTCTCAACATAGAAATGTCACAATTCGCAACATCTCACATTTATCACATGAGAGTTCTCTTCATGATCACATTTCTTTACTTATGGATGTCGTCTCTTTATCTCATAATTCCATGCAAATGTGGCTAACATAATGACTAATGGAACATATGTGCTAACAAGAACACAAAAAAATGTTTAATAAAGAGGCCAAGGCCAAGTTATTCTAAAAAAAATGTTTAATAAAGAGGCCAAGGCCAAGTTATTCTAAAGAAGGGACCCCCTTGACATTTTACGCATGATAAATAATCAAAAGGGAAATAATATATGGATAAAGGTCTCAACACAATTGCTAAAAAAAGAAAAGGAAGAATATTTAATCAAAAGGCATCCCCTTTGCCTTTTTCATTATGGTAGAAGAACAAGTGGAAAACATTATATGAAAGGAGGCCTTTTCTGTTTGCATAAAGATTAAACCCACTTAGGGGGGCGCATGCTAAATCCATAAAAATTGAATGATATTGTATTGTTAAAGGGGGGCACCCTCTTCTTTTATCTCATATGAAAACCCATTTTCTAAAACCCACACACTTTAAAAATCTTTATGTGGGTAAAATAAAACGTGGGGTTGGTTAAAAGGAAGGGTTCGACCAAGTGGGATGTGGGCTCCCCATGCTAGCGGTGAAAATAAATGGGAGAAGTGGTTAACGTTGGAATTTGTGAGTCAACGTTAGGGGTGGAGCTCAATTGATTAAAACAACCCTCAATAAATTACTTTCAAGAAAAATGAGCCATACATTTACTTAGCCCCGTTAGCATCTTAGGTGGGCTGTACATCAAATCTGAAACATCGGAGTCAAAATACAGCTGTGTGCACTCTCTCCCAAGATGATCGGCTCTTATATCAAACAAATCAATGAGAGAATATTAAATCTACTCTCTTCCATAACCGAAGAGTATCCAAAGTTAGTCATTGGGTCAAGGAAAATGAGACGTTGGTGTTGGAAATCAAATCTGGCTCTTGGAGCATCTCTAATCAATCGTGGAAACGTTGAGCCAGCAGCGAGGCCATGCAAACAATTTGGACCTCCATTAAGCAAATAAACTAGCTATTTGGATAGCCATGCAAACAATTTGGACCTCCATTAAGCAAATCACATACCTAGTCAAAGGGAACATTGAGTTTTCATGGGATTAGTGGCACATTTACTAAGTCATGCAACTAGTATTTTCATTTCTTCAATCTAGTCAAACCTTTTCATGGATAATTTTTCAATTATTTGTTAAATGATTTAGTCTTTGGGTTGTCGATGACAAGTTAATAAATATTTCTAATTGGGAGAGGGGAACTATCCGTTATAAAGAGAGTTTATAAAAATCTAATCCCTCCTCCAGTTTTGGTTGTTGTGGAATTGTGAGAACATTTATTCCATCTAATAAGAACTTTTATTTTCTAGTGCATTTTATTGGTTGACTATTCAATGTTCTTTCTTCTTGGATAAGTGTAAGAGTGCTTCATAGATTAGATATTGTTTTTTCCATATTATTTGTAGGGATACTACATCAATCCATCAAGGAGCTACATAGTCACGTGGAATGAGAGGTGTTGACTTCATCTCATCTACTCCTTTGGTGGTCTCAAGTGGTTCAAATCCAAGTATTGGACAAACTCTTTTTGGGGGTATCTTCAACAAAGAAGAGATCTCATTTCACAACAATGTTGATCTAATGATTGGAGACTATCCTACTAGTGGATCTTTCCTCGCAAAATCCGGAAGCAATACAACTATTCTAGACTAGACTAGTGGAAATATTTCTTCAACTCCAAACCGAACTTCTAGTCCAAATTATGTGACATACTTAGAAAAGGTAGTGATCATAATCCAACGCTCTTGAGGTAATAGTAACGCCGAGGTAAGACTTACTACTTCAACCAACGTTATTTTAAAATCAAAACAATCCCTTTTTTTTTGTAAACTAAAAATCATAAAATACAAAAAAACAAAAAATGTTGCTAGCTTGTGCTTGGATTTCTATCTCACGTAGCTAGTAGAACCTTGGGAATTTTGTTTGTAGAGTTATCGCTACCCCAAGGCTATTTGACCCTCTAGTTTTGTGAACTCTATTGTCTATTTCATCGGCGTATTTTGAGAGTTTTGCAATCTAAAATTTTTTAGCCAAGCCTACACCAGATACATAAATAATCTGAAGTATATCATATTGTATATTATGTTTAATATTGTATTTTACATTTAATGTTGTTTGTATTTATTATGTCGTCAATGTTAATTCACGTTCATTGGCTAAAGACGTGGCTATACTCATTCTTGTGTTTTTATACACGCTATTGTAAACCTATTTGGACATCAAATAATAAATAAATGAATATTGAATATGTAAATTCTTATATATATCCAATGTTTCCTTGCAATTGGTATCAGAGCCAAGTTGGTCCTAGACACCACGTCTTTTGTATTTACCAATGTTACCAATGCTCCCTCCAAGTTAGAATTAAGTGCAGATCTTAAATAATTTTGTGTGTGCATTGAAGTCAAGTAATTGTTGCAACGAATGCTTTGTTGGATGTCAAAATTGACAAGTTGAAAGAAGGATTAAGAAAAATACAAGAAGATTTTTTATATTTTAAAGTAAAATTGGGGAATTTTTTGGGAAGATTGTCGAAGGAATACACCGAGGAAGAAAATGAAGATGAAGATGAAGGTGGTCAACAATAATATCAATGCAGTGTGAGTTTCTCCAATGTTTACCCTTTGGTGAATATAAATCCCACCACATTTTTGGATTTTCAAAACATTGTTAAGACATGGGTGTAGATGAATCCATGCAGTTCAACCATCCCTCAGACACACAAGCCTTTCATTGTTGGTGATACAACTCCAAACATTTTTGTTAGAGCAGAGATGAGAAAATATTTTTCACAAATTATGGGCACCCAATACATAAGAATGGACAAGTATGGGTGTTGTTGGATTACAAACACCTCATTTTCATCTTTCACCTTCACAATGTCTTCTTCAAAATTTCCACAGTGTGAAAACAACAACAAAGAAGTAAAAAATCAAATCAAAATGTGAGTGGCTCGACTGAAACCTCAAGATCTTTGAGTCATTGCTCATGTTGATATGGAGTGCTTTTATGTCCAAGTGGAGCAGAGGAAGATGCCAAAGTTATGTGTAAAACTTGCAACAATTGTACAATATAATTTATGGAAGGGTGGAGGTTTGACTATTGTGGTTTATGAAGCTCATGAGTTTGGTGTTAAAATTTCAATGCATGGTGATGAATAGAAAAATGTATGTCCAAAAATTTAGTTAATCCAGGATACAACTGGCTGAGAAAAAGATGACTTGAATATTTATCTTGATGTTGGATCAAAGGCAGTTTTTATGCCGAAAAAGAAGGAAAAATGTGAATGAGAATCTATTCATGAGGTATACCTTGACATTATTGATGCAACTAATTGACTATTGTTAGAAATATCTCTCCAATACAAGATTCCAGATGAGGCCCTTCATACACACATTTTGGGAATACATAATCTTGCTTAGGAGATCATTGTTCATGCTTCATGTGTACCAAAATTGACCGTTTCTTTACCTGTGAAAAAAATGAAGCAGCCATGAGAAAAAATTAGTAGATCTTTAGAAAATGATCTCAATATTAAAACAACTAGAGATTTGTTGCATTTTTATGAAGCAAGGTTGAAAGAGTGTTATGGTTTGGATATTGCGTCATGGTTATGAAATGTTGCAAGAGGAATCAATGGAGATGAATTTAAAGGTCATCTCCTTCTTAATATTCAAGGTAGTGGTAAAAAAATTCTAGGTCATCGAGCTTTAAGGACTATTGCTTATGTTGAGCATTGGATGGGTGAACTTTCTACATAGTTGAATGATTTCATACAAGCTGATTTAAAAAATAAAAAAAATGCATTCGTCATCACCTTACTTTGCATTTTCAAGGTTACCAGAAACATGGCATTATTTCCAGTGAAAATTTTCCATCTAAGTCTTTCCCATTAAGATATGGAAAATACAAACTATTGGAATATGTTGTTCACCTTTTTGAACGTGGATTATGGGACTTTTTTTGAGCACATGGAGAGGGAAAGAGAGAAAGTAAACATGGTTCCACTTGGGAGGTTTTTGGACTTTCTATAACAACATCGGGCATTTTTTATACTCCCGGTGGAAATTCAATAACTCAATCTTTTCGAGGCCCTAATTGTGTTAATCTCTCATCGATGGACTTGAATTCATTTGTTGAATATGATAATCATGATGAGTTGTTCGTTTTTTTATCCCCTCTTTTATTGGTCTTGAGGATTCTTTATGGGGAATTCTAATTCTAACTAACCATCACAGATTGACCCTAGTTCATATTTAATAAGATTCCCAAAAAAATCCCTAAAAACTATCGGCCCCTTTGGTAAACCAGAAGGAAACGTAGCACACATAGTGTACTATGTAGTATCACTCGAGATAGCTCTATGGGTGGCTGCAATACTCAGGTGTTTGAAACCTGAGACTGAGTGAGATCTGTGATTGTGCATAGTAAACTTTATTCATTCAATATAACATTCATTCTATGCATGCAGGTGGAATACCAAATCTACTCAATTGCTTCATTTATCTACCATTCATCAACTAGTCAGACATAAATTTGCATTCATTCATTCACATAGCACAGTTTTACAATAGTTAACCCCCTCCTAGGATACATCCACAAAGATATGGCTCTCAAGATTTTATTATAGTTTAGGAATATGTCACATTGCGCATGGTTACAATCTTAGTTCCCCGCCCTCTTACAGAGGTTCCTCGATCCCTGTGAGGCTGACTAGATCACACCATGCTCCGTAATATGTACTTTAATGATTGGGATCGAGTCGCTCACTCCTTCCCTAGCTCACCAGCTTAATGACTCATACAGTTTTTACAAATCTCTCTCTCTTTCTCTCTCTCTCTATGTGCTCTCGATTGACGTCCGTCCTCCCTTTCCTCTTGGTACTACTTATTTATATCCTTGTCTCACCATCCATTACAATGCATTAAAAAACCCTAACCCTAGCATCATTAGGTCTTCCTTTCATGTGCGCTTCACCTGCTTCTCTTACACGTGTTTCTTTTCCCTCCAACTATTTTTTCCTCCTTGCATGTTTTTCCTCCAAAAATAACCTTTCTTCCTAGCTAGGCTTGCATCCAATAGGACCCCAACACTGAAATGTGGCTCATCCCGATCCACCCAAACCTTGTGTGCTTCTTCGATCTCTCATGTGAGAGCCTGGAACTTCTGTGTGAGTTCCTTTTCTTGTGTTTGAGCCTGCGCGGTATTCTCCCTAAGTGCGTCAAATACCTGCACTGCAATCTCGTCGTTGATCATCTTTGCGCACTCTGCCTGAGTTTGTTCCATGTTCTTCTTTGCATCTTCCACCTGCGCAATGACCTCTGTTGCTCACTCTTGGAGCAGTTCCATTTCATCTTGGCACTCATTCTTTTGTGTATGTGTAGCTATGAGTTTTTCCTACAGCTTCTTCATATCCTGTTCCCATTTGACGTGATCCATGATAGACATCATCTTATGCCTCTGCTTGAGGTCCTGGATAGCTGTGTTTATCCTCTCCTCTTCCCGGTCCCACTATTGTACTTGTTGATCCTTATCTAGGTTCATCCATAGTTGTGCTTCTTTCTTGAACATGTCGGTCACTGCGCTGAATTTTCTCTCCATCTCCTCTATCTTTGTTGGTTCTTCTTGCTTCCTCTACTCCTTCACCTCCGGCAGAGTGGTAGGTATGAGTTGTTCTCAAAGGTGCTCGATCTCCTGCCAGTATTGATCGATTTTATGCACAATCTAATCAATCTTTTGCGTCGATGTGAGCTCTCTTTTCTACGTTCTCTTTTGAATTTTCTCATAGGCTATGGTCAATCCATGCTCTATCCTATCCACGCGGTCCTTCTCATATTTGGTCTCGAGATTGACCTACTTGAGTACCAATTCCAACTTGTCTTGACTATCCTCTGTCTGCTACAATTCCACTGCATCTGTGCGTGTGCACAATTGTACCTCATGTGCAACGCTAACTTGTAGTGTATACAAGGCCTTGGTTGGTATCCACGTCATTACAAATTATATTTTGGCCAAATCCTTCAAGTGTATTTTCCCCACAATTTCATTTATGTGCAACATGTTGGGTGTGACATGAAATGTCGATCTTGGTTGTGTTGTCGTCTGGATCCTATCCTGCTCGCTCGATCAAGCCTCCACTACTGTCTGTGATGTTGTTGGGATAAATTCTATTCCTTTGTCAACCCTCTATGTTTCTTTGATTTGCTCGAGGATACGCCTCATGTCTTCCAACTCATCCTGCACCATATCCCTTTGGCACTAAGCTTTGTCAATATATTTCGTTGTACGATCCTAGACCATCTGGGCTACGAGGTCAACATCATCCTCTGTGATCATGTATTTTGGTGGCATTCTTTACACCTTAGATTTCTTGCATGCACCCCCTGTTGGTATGACTAGCCTCTTGATCTAGCCTTGCTCCTACTGAGTAGCACTTTATATGGTTCCATGTCCTGTCTTGGTCCGCTTCTCCTGTTCTTGTGGTGCCTGGGTGTTTTTCTTCTTCCCCACCTGAGTGCCTTTGTCGGACACACCCCCCTTCTTTTGTTGTGCCTGGTTCTAACTGGTCCTTGGCTTCCTGGGTACCATTTTGTCTTCTACAAGTCTATGTTCCTGCCTTGCCTCCACCTCCTTATCTACAGGCAACTCTTGATTTAGGACTGGAATCCTCCAGTCATCATTCCAATCCTTGATCGTCATTTCTACGTGCTCTTACTTGAATCAGTACCACAATTGTATCCATTGGTTGTTGGTATCCTTCCATGCTTAGATCCACATTGTATGCCTAGTCACTTTGAAGTTGTCTATGCCTTGATACTGTGCAACGAATTCTGGTGTAATCCGCCAAGTATTAGCGATGCTTTCCTGCAATTCATTGTAGTATCCTTCGAACATGCCTACATTATCCCTTTTGTTCTTGGGGTCTTGAGTGCTCCCCAGCGATAGGTATCGCATTTCATGGAAGGAATGGATCTCATGGAAAAAAATGAATAATTAGGCTCCTTCCATCTGATCAACGCGATCAGGATGAGTAGCTACAAATAGTGAATTTTTTTCCCTAGCTCTTGTGTGCCCTTGTAGTCTTCTAGGATCAAATTCAACAAGTACGAGGCCCAGATGAGTGTGGTTCCCTCTGCACACTATGCTGCAGCTACAAAAACCATGGCAGGGACTTCCTCCATGTGGCATTTTCTGAATAATTTGCATTCCATGATTTTTTTGGCCATTCTTGTCGTTGCGTCACTAATACGCTTGATTATGATTCCACACGAACCCTTTTTGTACCATACTTCTTCTTCATTTCCTCGATCAGTGCCTTCTCCTTCATCTTGTCATCAAGGAACTACGCAGGTGTCTCCCCCCATGTTGGCAACCTTGTGATGTATGCAATGAGATCCACATCTATTGAGATGATCTGTTCCAGCCACAGGTATCCTCTATGGGTGACTACCATCAGCTGCTTGACGTATTGTTTGCATCTTGGCCCCTCCCAAAGTGTGGGATATCTAGCAGGCCTAGAATTTAGGTTTTGGCTAGTCTAACTACCCACTGGCTTGGTTGGTTAATTAGTTCATCAAAGGGTCCTATACCCACATTTTCTAGGTAAACTTTCTTGGCAAACTTAGGGAACTTGTCTGTGTCTATCACATCATGGTATGAGTACCTCAATTTCTCCACGTGGCCTAGCATGTTACATGTGATATGTACCCCTTCTGGAATGCACGACAAGACTATGGTTGTGGAAGACTTCTTGTGCGATGATCGTGGTACTGACTGTTTTCCCTTGCACTATGGTGGCTGACTCAAGGTTCCAACCTCCATTGTTCTCTCTTTTGCATACTCATCTGCTCGGTCAGTGACATCTTCCAATGTTCCCTCCTGTGGTTGTTCCAGCGTGGTTGTGTGTGACCTTTCTACCACAGTCGTGTATGCCTGGTTCGGGACTGTCCCATTGCCTCTCAGGGATTCTTCAGGGTTTTCGGGGTGTGAATGATTTCCTGCGCCCTAAACCTATTGTCCCTTTCCCCCTTCTGACACATCAATGTCCATTCCCAGTGGTGTTGTATGATGGGTTTCCTCCACTATTGGTGTGGGGCTTCCTGGTGTCATATGGGGCGACGAGATTTCATCCACGTTGATGACTTATGGAGGCTGAGGTGGTTGTTGTTTGCTTCCCTGTGGCTATGGTGGTGGTTTGAATTTGATTTGAGTTTGTCTACAAGTCAGGCTCGACTCTCCCAGTTCGGGTGGTGCCATGGTGATAAAGATCTTCTCCACCGATCTTGGTGGGCTCTGTAACCTTTGTAAACTTTCTCTCTTCTCTATATACTCTATCGCTCTATGATTTTCTCAATTTTAGAATAACCTTCCCAATCCTGTGTGTTGGCTTATATAGGAATCGTGTGAAGCTTCATGGAGATGTTACCGAAATTGTGTTTTAAATTAATCGACGCTTCCCGTGTACTTTCCATTGATTTCCCTTGTTGTCGCGAGTTGGAACGATTAATGCATCATCCCTTCCATCGTTCTTGTCATTTAATTTTGGTAGTCATTGTTCGCTGGCACTTATTTGTCATACCCATCATTTCCATTGTTTCTTCCTTTTAGTGACCGTTGTTCCTTTCTCCACCATGATAGAGCTTCCAGGTGCACATGCTCATTCTCTTTTCGGCGCATTACACCTATGTTTCTATCCTTTGATATCCGACATGGTAGCCCCTCTATTTTTTTTTCTATGTGCCAGGAGGTCGACTATCCCTATACAACTTTAGGAGATTCCCATTAACCATCCCTCTAAGTTTTGTTCCTCCTAAATGCTTCAATTGTGACAGTATTTACTTTGTATGTTCCTAACCAATGCATTCTGAGTTTTCTTGGGTGTTGAAGGGATTTACTGTCATACACCAAGACTAAGTCTCCTTCCTTGAAATATGTCCTCTTGATATGTTTGTCATGCCAAGATTTGTCCCTTGTTTTCTGTACTTCTTGGTGAAACCCTGCTAGAATCATGTCTGCCTCCATGATCATCAACTAACTTAGCCTTTCTTGTATTGTGCCTCATTTTGTCATGTTTGTAATTGCTGCTATGCACAGACTAGGTACTGGAAATTCTAATGGAACCATTGCTTCTTGTCCATACACCAATCTGAATGGTGTATGTCCTATCAACTTTTTGCATGTGGTCATGTATGCCCATAATATTGTTGGTATCTTCAAGTCCCAATCATCCCTATTAACGTTGTAGATCTTCGTCAGTGCATTTTCAAGGATTTTGTTAAAGGCTTCCACTGTTCCATTTTCTTGAGGATGATATGGTGTACTCTTTTGATGATAAACTTCAAACTTCTTTGTCATAGCCTTAATAGTGTTTTTAATGAAGTGAGTTCCTTGGTCACTCATCAAAATCCTTGGACAGCCAAATCTAGTGATCACTTGCTCAAACATGAAGTGTGTTGCTATCTCTGCGCTGCAATATTTTACTGGTGTTGCTTCTACCCATCTTGTTAAGTATTATGTCGCAGTGATAATGTACCTCACTCCTAAACTTTTTGTTGTTGGGTTAATTGGTCCCACAAAATCTATTTCCCATTTTTTGAATACCTACAAGGTTACTTGTGGTCTCAGCGACATCTCATCCCTTCTATTCGGTTTCCCAACCCTTTGACATACATCGCATTTCTGACAATAGTCCTTTGAGTCTCTATGAACAGTTGACCACCATAGTCCTACATGCAATACCTTATGCATAGTAGCTTTGCCTGCATAATGTCCTCCTGCTATTCCCTCATGGGTTTCTACTAAAATCCTTGGTCTTTCATGTTCTAGCACACATCTTCTGAATATGCTATCTGCACCCATTTTGTATAAGTTTCCTGCAATCAACTGATAGTTTGCAGCTCTAATTACCAGGTTTTTCTTCTGCGCAGTGTTGAATTCCTATGGTGTAGTCCCTATAATCAAGTACTCGATGATGTTTTCAAAGTATTCATTGGCTATCTGGACTGAAAAATAGCTCTGCGTCAGGAAATCTGTTCTTTATATTCTTAGGTTCCTCCCCATTATTTATCCTCGACAAATGATCAGGTCCTGCGTTCAATTTTCTTAGTTTGACTATCACTTAAAATTCAAATTCCCAGAACAACAATAACCATCTACAAATTCTCCCCCCCAACAATGGTTTGTTGACAAGGCATTTGAGCGCTAAATGGTCTATGAAAAAATTGAAATTTTTTCCCAATAAACAATGCCTTAACTTCTGAAGCACATAGACCATAGTTAAGCCTTCCCTCTCTGTGGTATTGTAATTTTGCTCCGATTCTGACAGTTTTTTTCTAGAAAATGCTATAGGATGGTCCAATTCTCCTGCTCATGGATGGACTAGTATAGATCCAAGTGTTATGTTTGATGCACCTACATGGACGTGGAACATCTTATCCCAATATGGGAATACCGGTATTGGTGCGGTTACCATCTTCTCTATCAGGTTGTCTAATCCATGCTGACAGTCCTCATTCCACTGAAACTTTGTGTCTTTCCTTAGAAATTTCTCCATTGGCATAGTGATCTGTACATACCCCTTTATAAATTTCTTGTAGTATCATGTGTGTCCCAATGTCACTCTCAATTGGAGAATTGCTTTTGGTGGTGGTAGTTTAACACTTACGACAATATTAATAGGATCTACTAGAAAGCCTTGTTTGCATACTATGTGGCCCAATAGTATCCCAAAAGGTGTTTTGAAGATGCACTTTTTTATATTTAACAATATCTGACACTGCATGTATCTTTCTAACATCAGCCTCAAGACCTCTACATGGTATTTCAACAGACTATAGACTACCCAATTGTCTAGATATACCTCTAGAAACTGGTGGATAAACTATTTGAATGCAGCTATGACTACTCTGGAGAATATTGTTGGTGCATTATTCAATACAAATGTCATGACTCTATACTAGTAAGATTCCCATTCTGTCAGAAAATTCACCTTTTATCTTTCTTTTAGTGCTATCTTGATTTTATGGTATCCCAAGAATCCGTCAATAAATGAATAAGCTTCTTGTCCTCCTACATTCTCCAAGACTTCATCTGTAAACGAAATAGGGAGTGGGTCATGTAGTCACGCATCATTAAACTTCCTCAAGTCGGCATATATTCTTATCCCCCCTTGTTTCTTATCCTGAAATACCATCCGACTTACAGACTCTTCTATAGGTTCTATGATTCCAACCTCCAACATCCTATCGATTTCAGATTTGAACTTTTTCTTATATATTGGGTTTTGTCTGTATGGTCACTGTCTGATACGTCTCTCCTCAACTATGAGTGGTATCTTCATTTCTCCTAGCTCTCCTACTATGCCTTTCATTTCTATGAACATTGTTGGGAACAGGTGGATGTACTCGTGCAGTAACTCTGTTATACTTTCCATTGTTCACTCATCCCAATAGTCTCCAATGCTGGTCATTTTGGGATTCTTATCTGTCCTGATTATGACTTTCTTCACCTTGATCGACACAGCAATTAATTTTGATTCCAGAGCTAGAGCTTCCACTTATCTTTCTCCTTCAACTTTCTCAATATGAAAATTGTGCGGCTCATCTTTATGTGGTACTTCTTCCTGCACGTGGTAGCATGACAATAGTTCTTTCACTGTCTGTCTGTTTTGTTGTTTCTCTTTTGTCATGAGTTCAACTTTTGGCTCCTTAATGAATATCACCCCTCTGATTTGTTTAAGTGTTGCATATATGTTGGGGTTCTCATGCTCAAATGAGAAAGTGATTGTAAAGTTCTATTGTAATATTGTCCAGCTCATAGTTCCTCTGCGAAATTCTTGCTATGTATACTAGTTTGATGGGATACCTTCTAATGTGTGAACACAATGATGAGTCCACTCCTCCGGTGGTGTCATTTTCCATAACACTCTGCACTTCTCCAAGTTTTTTGTTGGTGCCCTTTGTCCATCATATTTTTTCATCTGGTTTCTTCTTTGTTCTGTGCCAAAACTAATGCCCAGTAACCGCTTAAATTGGTACTAGTCCTAGAATGTTTCTTTGTGTGCACCCACCATATTGTAGGTGTTTCCTTGAGTACTATATCCAAGGCTAAGATCCTCTTATTATCTAACACTTCATCTTCATACCATGTTAAGAATTCTTCTAAGTCATTCACCCCATGGAAGCTGGCAGGTTCCCTTATCTCCATACCTACCCATCTTACTGCGTTATATATTCTTGCACATATTCTTGTGGAGACTTCGTGTAACCTATGCTACCAGTTTTCTAAGTCTGGATTTGAGTCTGAAGCACATGAGGTGATTCTTCACCAAATGATTACCCCATCTACAGTTGGTTTCACGTAATCTTCATCTCGCGCAGTTGTTCTATACAAGTAGTTGATTTCCTTCAAGTCCAAGAAGGTAGGTTCTACAAACCTTTCCCCTTCTGATGGGTCCAATGGCGCAATGAATCTATATTCTCTTGACTCGAAGGTCATATTCCACGTCTTTAAGTTTATTATGACCTGGTTATCAAACACCGAATCCAAGCCAAGCACTGTCGGATAAGGTGTTGTGCCATCCACTATCTCCATTACTTCGAAGTCGGCTTGAGTTTGTACTTCATCCAGGTATATTGCCACTCCTTTTAGTCTTCCAATTGGTATAACTCTGTGTTGATTTGCTAGTTTTGGTTGAACAAGTGAATATCCTAATGTGGGTTCTCCTATACATTTCCATGTCTTCTTGGGTAATACATTGACTTTGGATCCTAAATCTAGTATGATATCTCCCATGTTGAAATCTCCAATGTTGGCGTTCAGCCTAAATTCCCTACTTGTTCTCCTCCTTGTGTCGGTGATTGACTGTTTTCTATTCTAGATTTCCTTCTGCCTCTATGCTACATTGTTCTAGCATATTTTGTAATACTTTAATAGAGGATGGGTCATTTAGTAGTCTAACACAGGATTGAAAAAAACCTTTAATCGTACTTACTTGTCCCAGGGGTTGTGTTTCTTTGATGTGATCCAACGATGGAGGCATCTCGTACTTTGGTACTTCCTTATTATGCTATGCAGTTGATGTCGATGCAATGTATGGCTTTAGGAATTCTTGTCTATATTTCTTGAATATCTCCTTCTCGTTCTGTGTATCAAATCGCTTCTTTGCTTCGACACTCTTTTTCACCCATTGGTGTTGTACTGGCTCTTTTCGTACTATGTCGTTTCCTATTTTAGCTCCTCCCCGTGTAACTATGTCGATTTTTCTTCCTTCATCCCTCGCTTATACTGAAATCCGCTAAACACTATGATTGTTCTAATTTATCTTCTCCTGGATCTTCCATAATAGTGTCAGATATTCTTCTGTGTCATGATCTCATGCGCGACAATACATATAGGTCACTGGTGGAAGTGAGCATTCTCTTGCATAGTTCCCTATTTGTTGACAATTGTGACATACCATTGGTCCTCTACCTCTTATAAAACCCCCTCTTTCTCTTCCTCCACCTCTGTAGCCATCTCGATCCCCTCGCGATGGGTTATACTGAGGTGCCTGGTTATACTACATGGTATTATAGTGTGGTTGTGCGGTATTATACTGTGGTTGTGCATTGTTATATTTTTGTTGTGCAATGTTATATTGTTGTTGCGTAGTGTTGTACGGGGACAGTACTTGGTTAAACTGAGGTGTGGCTTTCCCGATGATCGTTTTGGCCTACACTTTGTATGCATCTGATGTTCTTTCCCTCATCAAGTCCATGGTTCTGCAATCTTTTTCATCATGGCCTACTGACTTGCAAAATTTGCAATACGATCTCTTCGGTACTATTTGGTACTTTTGCATCATTGGGAAGTGGTATAGATCATGACCCAGTTTCTTACATATCTCGCACTAGATTCCTCCTGTAGGTAATGGTTTCAGCATTCCTGCTGTCATGTACTGCGCAAATGTTGGACATTCATTTTTATGGTGTCCTTCTATCCTACATGTGGTACAACAAACATATTCTCTTTTCTCATTACCTTTGTAATAGTTTAGCTGGAATTTAATTTCTTCAGATCCTCCTTCAGCTCCTCTATGGCTAGATCTATCTTCTGATATTAGTTCTCTTCCAGTTGTAGCGATGCTTGTAGAGCCTCTGCCTGCGTCTGAAACTTCTATTGTCACAACGGATACTTCAAGTGTGGTAGCAGTTAATTGACAAACATATGCCTATGTTGCATATCTATCATGACATATATTAGCCTCCCCTTCAGTGATTTGAATCTCTGGTCAATCTCCCATACAAATTCTCCTAGTTTTTGTTTGATCTCTATTATCCTGTTCATGTATTGATCCATTGAACTAGGATTCTAAAACTCATTTATCAACAACTTCTTGATATCTCCAATCGTTCTAGCTGTCCCTAGAGGATTCTTTGTAGCTAAACTCATGTACCAATCCAATGCATGATCTATTAATGTGATAGCTAAATGTGCTAGTTTAGTGTCCTTGTCTATGATCTGTTTTTCTTCCCATATCTTTTCATAGATAAAAAGGTGCTTCTCTGGGTCCTCTAACGCTTCTCCTTTGAATTCTGGTAACCTGATGGTGGGATCATGTCCTACCATCTTGAATGTTGAACTACTACCTTCGCACGATGTAGATACTTGACTATTGCTTCCTGAACTGGCTCAACCAATTGTTGTTCATTGTGTAGATGTACTTCTTGTTGTCTTCCTTCTCTCAAAATTCAGTTGTATAAATGGTGATGTTCTTATGGGTGTATTAGTCGCACATGTTTTTATGGGTTCCACACTGACACTGGAATGGATAAGAGCGATGCCTTATATTTCCTCTCTTGGACCTCTTGTCTTCCGCTCATATGTTGCACGCAGGATTTCCTTAATCTTCTCCACATCCTGGAGATCCTCTACCTCCTCTTAATCACTTTCCAAGCCTTCCCTCGTAGCTATGACTCTCTTCTTGGTGTTCACCTTATATTGGTATTGTACTCCACTGCCCGTCTTTGCAGTTGTCGCCATGATCCACTTGATTTGGTCTTCGTCCATCATAATTGGGTCCAAGACCTCCTCCTTTTTTCCTTTATCGCCTTCTCCTTCCATTTCTCCCTCTCTTATCAGTTCTTTCCCCCTTCTCCCATGCACGTAGGGAAGTTTAGTTGTCGAACTCGATTATCATTACACCTTTGTTATATAGAAATATCTTAATGGAAGTATATAATGATTTGATGTACCTTCCTCGAGGTCCCTTCAAGAACTCTTTCTCAGTTGTGTTGCATGACTTCATTGTATTTACTGCAAATTCTATGATAAATCCGACAACAATGTTGTCTAACCAAAAATTTACTACGTACGTAAACTTATTATCAAATCATTGTAACTACGCGATCTCTTGAGGATTCCACTCTATCTTTCTGATCCAATTTGTAGGATGGTTTTCTTTCAATATTTTTATCCATTCATGCAATATGTGAAGGAAATCACAAAAAAATACTTCATTCAAGTCGGTGAATACGTACTTGTCTAGATATTTGCATGGTGTTAACTTCAGGTTTCTGTTATCTTTCTACACAAACTCTAGCTCCTTTGTCTTCAACCAACTCTCTATATCTCCCTTCGCGAGATTCTATAATATCAACATCCCCTTTTAGATTCACATTCTCTTCAACATCCTGTGATCTGTTCTGACATTCTTCTAATGCGTCCTCCAAAAATCTCATATACTCAATCCCATTTTATTCTAATCAACCGGAAACATAACCATTTGTTGGTTTTGTTATCCCCTCTTCTATTGGTATTGAGGATTCTTTATGGGGTATTATGATTCTAAATTACCATCACATATTGACCCTGGTTCATATTTAATAATCTTCCCAACAAAATCCCTTTAAAACTATCGGCCCCTATGGTAAACTAGAAGGAAACACAGCACACACAGTGTATTGTGCAGTCTCACCTGAGATATCTTTTGGGTGGCTACAATACTCAGGTATTTGCAACCTAAGAATGAGAGAGATCTGTGATTGTGCATCGTAAAATTTATTCATTCAATCTAACATCTAGTTATAACATTCATTCTATGCATGTAGGTGGAATACCAAATCAACTCAGTTTCTTTGTTTATGTACCATTCATCAACCAATTAGACATAAATATGCATCCATTCATTCACATAACACAGTGTTATTGTGGTTCACCCCTCCTAGGAAACGTCCACAAAGATATGGCTCTCGAGCTTTTATTATAGTTTAGGAACATATGATAGATCATGTCACGTGTGGTTACAACATTAGTTCTCCCCCCTCTTACATAGGCTCCTCAATCCATGTGAGGCTGACTAGATCACACCAGGCTCCTCAACCTGTGATCTAACCCTCGAGATAGAGTCACTCACTCCTTCCCTAGCTCACCATCTTAATGACTCATACGATTCTTACAACTCTCTCTCTCTCTTTCTGTCTCTCTATGTGTCCTCTTGATTAGGGTCTGTCCTCCCTTTCCTCTGAGTACTAATTGTTTATATCCTCAACTCACCAGCCATTACAATGCATTAAAAAACCCATAACCCTAGCATCGTTAGGTCCTCCTTGCATGCACACTTCCCCTGCTTCTCTTACACATGTTTATTTTCCTTCCAACTGTCTTTTCCTCCTTGAATGTTTTTCCTCCAAAAATATCCTTTCTTCCTCGCTAGGCTTTCATCAAACATGAGTCAACCAAGGAATTGAGAAATTTGAATGAAGAATATATGGATGATATTACTAAAAAAATCGTAGGAGGTGTTCAATTTGAAACGTTGGATATAGAGAACCCAAATGAATATAATGTTAGTGATCACTCTTATATTTAAACTGGGAATACACATTCTTTAGTATGTGGGGATTTAAACAACAATCCTAAGCCAAGAGAAACCTTGAATCAAACTTATGATAAACTGGTCCTGAATCAAAATTTACAATTACTTCCCAACTAGAATGGTGGAAGGCATGGAAATAATGTATACCTCACAGCTAGGGATGGCTCTTGTTGCTATGAGAAAATAGTAAGGAAAAAGGAAAAAGCCATCATGATGAGAAAGAATCTATGGCACTGAGAAATTTCTAGTAATGTATTTGATCATATGATTTTAGTAATAAAATTGAAACTAAATGAGATGACAATCGTGGGGAACATTACATTGGCAGAGTATGTGGTTATTCTCATTTAGAGTGACAGGATTGAGGACGAGATCAAAAAAACTTAGGAAATATTTCTTTGTGATCAAAGAGGACCATTTGTTTCATGGATATTATACCATCTTACCTCCCACATGAACAATTACACATCTCCATAGCCAAATATCCAGTTTGTTGATCAAAGGAAAATTTTCACTCAGATTGCAAGATAAAATGATCAAACCGATAGCAGTATTATCACTAAATTTTTAGGAAGATATTTATTTGACTCTGCTAAACAAACTCAAAAAAATCCTAACAACAATGGTGGAGAATAAGAGGGAAATAATATAGATATTGCAAGAAAATCCATATTTTAAAGGATGGAAAATTGCATCAGTGGAATACGAATTTTGATGGAGAAGTAGAAAATAGAAACAAAAATATATCCAATGGATGGTCGTCCATTGTACTAGACTCATCACCTACTTATCAAAGTTCACCAATTCCATCACATTCTCTTGAGCGCAATACAAATACTTATATGAAAGAAGAAAGGAGGTGGTTGAATCTGCAACACAACCATATTGAACAAATTCATGAAGAAATGAGTCATTCTGAGAGTCCTGAACTAATTCTATCACCAAAAAATTATATAATGATAGAAAATGATGAGCAGAATGAGTGGGCTCTAGAAGAATCTATTGAAATCTCTAATGATGATAACATAGAAGAAATTCAAGTTAATATAGATTTAGAAGAGCAAGTGGATCAACAATCTATAGAAGAATTATTACGTCATCAGCATGAGTTAGATATAGGGATAAATGATCTTACCAAAGCTCGAAGAGAACCTAATCGTGAGATACTAGCTACTATGGAGAGAGGCATAATATTTAGCGATGCAACTAGTAAACTGGAAAAATTTACAAGAAGATGAAGCTACTTGGGAGAATGAAGATCTTAGATCCAATCATTCATCTTTACACATGCTTCGAGGATGATGCTTCTTAGGATGGAATGACTTGTATTATGTCTTATTGTGTATTACATTTAATATTGTATTTTACATTTAATGTTCTTTGTATTAATTATATCGTCAATGTTAAGTCACG
>ML785078.1:271965-291413 GCA_009831015.1 Picea engelmannii | reverse complement strand
CCCTGCGTCGTTCAGACGGCTTAAGAAAATTAAAAATCGAATCTCGGTCGACAGAATTGCTGGGTTGACACACGCAATATATTTGTTCCAAACGTAAATAACGTGATGAAATTTGACTCGAACGTAAAATTAAAATTAAACGAGGGAAATCCCTGCCGACAGAATTCCTGAGTCTAAATGGCACGCAATATATCTGTTACAAACGTATATAACGTGGTGAAATTTGACTCGAACGTAAAATTAAACAGGGAAATCGCTGCAACTGTCTCGTTTAAAGGGTTTACGAAAACAATTTTAGAGAGTTTAACAAAAATAGGTGGAGAAGTAGTGAGCTAGGGCTACTTTCTTATCCCCCAGAAAATCTCGGTAAACGCAAATATATTGCTGTTGTGGATTCGCTCTGATCAAGTTTTTAGGTGAAACAGTGGTTACAAGCAATGTAAAAAAAAATTTGGAAAAAAACGTTAACAAATTAATTTTAACAAACTGGTTTTGAAAAACGTTATCACTGCTTGGAAGGTAGCGCGAGTTGAGTTTGCTTTAATTACACTCTGTGTATCTATTTGGAATATAGAATAGATGAAACTACATCCTACCGAAACCATTGTTAGCTTTTGCAACACTTACATGAATATCGCAAACAACGAAGAAGCTACCAAATATTAACATTACGAGTTGTAGCCATAAAAGAAAAGAAAAACAAAGCCTAACAAGTATACATGATAACGATTATAGTGTGTTCAAATGCATTGTAGGACACGTTTTGAGCATCAGCAGAGGTGACGAAATTCATATCGGGATGCTCTTTGGGAGATACCTGCATAGTCCTCCAAAATCTAGGAAATCTGTTTCAACCAAACTGCAAAGCTTTCTAGAAGAAGCACAACCATCGTTGATTGGCCATTTTGCCAGTCCTTTGATTGGTGAGTCAGCTGGCAGATCCCGCCAGGCCTTTGATCGGTGATTCCACTAGCAAGTGTTTGAATTGCCACTTGAAGTGCATGCATGAAGTTCAGAAATCGGCAGAGCTCAGAGCTCGAGGACAACGCAGAGGGATTTATGTCAAGCAGCTAATCGATGGGAAGGAGGTTGCCAACTTGCCACATAGTAAGTGAATAATTAGCCAGCATGGACGTGATCGTCTTGAAAAGAAAGTGGTATTATATTGATAAAGGTTTTCATGAAAGTGGTATTATATTGAGAAGAGGTATCAGTTTTTTTTTTTTTTTTTAATCTTGGAATCAGGTCATATAAATTTGGAAGAAAATACAATTTTTAGTTGTTTAAATTGCATTCTCAATGAGTGTTTAAAAACTTTTGGAGTATTCCTATTACACAAACTTAATCACTCAAATATGCAAATATGCAGATCCAACACTTTCTCACCAGATTTCACAAAAAATTAAACTAAAAAATCCCCATAAAAGAGCCAAAATATAGAAAGTTCAGACTACAATGTTATTTTTTAAAAGTACACCCAATCCTAAAGTGTTTTCTTTTATATAATCGTTTTGTGATACCATGAGATAGATTGTAAATTTACACGTTCAAAGACCAATACTAGTATAAAGTTTTGCTAGTAGTCTATAAGTTCTACCTTTTGGCTCTTTTTTGGCCAGTTTTCTTGTTTGATTGAGTGGCTAAGCTTATATAATGGGAGTGCCCCATGGTTTTTTAGAAAAAATAAATAAATATTTTGTAGAGATTTACATTATCAAATTCCTACCAAAAAAACTCAAAAGATAAAACGTTGGGCCAACCCCATTACAAAATGATAATAAGTTGTATTGTTTTCCTCCCATGAGAATGAAATGGGGCTTGATCACTTGCACCAAATTTTATCAATACAAAAATAGGAGTCTTAAGGCGGAGAATCCAATGGAGAATATTGTAATTACAAGTCACTGAGATCTTCACATCTTCGTCGATTTGTCTGTTAGTCAATCTATCAGTAGCTGATTTTTCAGTCAGTCATCCTCACAGTGTGCAAGTGCAAAGTCTCACATTTACTCAAAGTCAGTCAGCTAGTGGTGAAGTTATAAATGGATTTGATTTCTATCTTCTCGAGTTCAGCTAAGTTGTTGAAGAATCAGTCATATTAATGGTATTGTTTAATGTTGAGTCGGTCTTAGCTTCTGTAGGAAGTCTCAATCGAAGTCCATACAAGTCTGAGTCATCTAGTTAGTCGACAGATGCATAACACTAAAGAGAATCAGTTGATGCAGAGTAGAAAACTAAAGTAGAGAGAACAATCGAGAACCAACAGTAGTTGAGGAGTGTAAGAAGTATGAGCACATGCTCTATAACTGTGAAGTCATTAGAATAAGTCATTGGAGATGAAGCTCATCTTAGTATTGCATTCTATAATCGCGCATTGTGTCAAAGTTCATTAATATCAAACATTTTGTGTATTGACAAGTTTTTGTCTTATTTTTTAGTTTGTGTGCTAAGAATAACACTATGTTATTCCGTATTCATAAATCATTTCATTAAGTGTGTGTATTTACAACGTGCAACCAATTGAGAGGTATGTGCATTGCATAGTGGTTTTGAGAACTCTATTGTGTAGCCTGTTTTGTGCGCAGTATTTGACATTTCATTGCGCAGAGTAGACTGTGTGCACCGTCGATCCGAGATTTGGTTCCATCGAGCCATGCATCATCGCATCCTAGATCTGATATCAAAGCAGGTACTATCACAACAAGTTCAAGAGGAAACATTGTTGAAAAGAGAAATATGGCTTCTACCTCAAATCTGTCACATCCCGCTTTTATAGGCAAGAATTATGAGATGTGATCCTTGACCATGAAGGCATTGTTTCGAGGTCAAGATGTATGGGAAATAGTCAAAAATGACTATGTGGAACAAGTCGATTAGGCAACATATAATGCCCTCACACGAGCTGAGAAGGATTTTTTGAAAGATCAAAGAAAGAAGGATGAAAATGCATTGTTTTACATACATCAAACCATCCATGAGAGCATACTTCCAAGAGTTGCATTAGCAAAGCAATACAAGGAAGCATGGGACATATTACAAACATCTTATCAGCATATGGACAAAGTAAATACTGCAAAACTGCAGATTCTTAGAAGAGATTTTGAAACTATGTCAATGAAAGATTCAAACACAGTAGATTCATTTTATACCCATGTCATTGGAATGATAATCAAAATAAGTATCATGGTGAAACCATAAAAGACAGAAAAGTTGTTGAGAAGGTACTTAGGAGTCTTCCTCCTAAGTTTGATACCATTGTTGTGACTCTAAAAGAAAGCAAAGACTTGAGTCAATTCAGTATATATGAACTGCAAGATTCCCTCATTAATCATGAACATAGATTGAGTAGGTCAAGTATGTCATTAGAGAATGCATTTTCCGCATACTCATATATAAGTCGTGGAAGAGGAAGGGGGAGAGCTAACTGTAGAGGCAGAGGAAGAATTTCTGTCATAGATGGATGCAGTAGTAGTTCGGGAAATACTGGTGGAAGAGGTCAAAACCCAAGTACCTGTCAGTCAAGTGGTCAGAGAAATCACAAATAAAAGATCCAGTGACATTATTGTAAAAAGTATGGAGATTATGCATATGAGTGCAGAAAGAGACAATATAATCAGAACAAGCAAAGTCAAGATCAACCAAACATCACAAATAGTCAAACCCGCCCTATGTTTATGGCGTGCGCTGTAGAAATGCCAAATATAGTATCCCTACTTGAATGCAATGTTTCTCAAGCAAGTCCATGTGACATATGGTATTTAGATTCAGGGTGCAGTAACCACATGACATGAAACATCGAATTGTTTTCTAGTTTGGATGAGTCAATCCAAACCAAGGTTACACTTTGAACAAATATCCAAGTCATTGTCTTAGGCAAAGGTACTATAAACATTTTAACTAGGAAAAGAGAACAAAAAGTTATGTTTGATGTATATTATGTTTCTGGTCTGAAGCATAATCTGATGAGCACAAGAAAACTTTTACACAAAGAATACAAAATCTTCATGGAATATAATCACTATGTGATTATGGATATATGCCTAAGCAATCAACTTATTGCAAAAATCCAAATGACAAGTAACAAAATGTTCCCATTGACATTGAAACTCGCCAAGAAAAAGAATACAATGCAAGCTATTGATAAAGGAAAATGTCCATAGTTAGACACTGCATTTATAGAATAAAGTGCGTGTAGTACCAATGAGGAAAATATTGCACGCAGTATCAAGAAATGAGAAAATGACGCAGAAATGAAGGCAACATTCCAATCTAAAATACAAGATAATTCCTGGTTATGGAATTTTACATTTGGACATTTGAAATTTGGAGGTTTGAAATTACTACACACAAAGGATATGGTAAAATGTTTTCCATTAATTGAAAAACTAGAAAGAATATGTGAAGGGTGCATATTTGGCAAGTAACACAAAGAATTGTTTCTAGTTGGCAAGTCTTACAGGGAAAAAGCTCCACTGGAAATTTTACATTCAGACATTTTTGGACCAATGCAAACAACATCAATATGAAGAAGTACTTATTTTCCTACATTTATTAATGATTTCTCAAGAAAGACATGGATTTATTTCCTAAAGCATAAATCTGACACATTGGGTTGTTTTCAGCGGTTTAAATCACTTGTGGAGAAATAAAGTGGTTATTACATCAAGTGTCTAAGAACTGACAAAGTAGGAGAATACATGTCAAGAGAATTTCGAAACGTTTGTAAAGTTCATGGAATCTACAAGCAATTTACCGTGTGATACACACCATAACAAAATGATGTCGCAGACAGAAAGAACATAACCATCATGGAAATGGCATGTAGTATGTTGACAACCAAACATTTTTCAAATGAGTATTGGGTTGAGGTAGTAGCAACTGCAATATACATATTGAACAAATTTCTGACAAAGATTGTGAATAACAAAGTTCCTCAGGAAGCTTGGACATGATTAAAGAATAATGTGGTGCACTTAAAATTTTTTGGTTGCGTTGCATACACACATGTTCTAGATGAGCTAAGAAGAAAGATGGAAAACAAATGAAAAAAATGTGTATTTGTTGGGTATTCTGAAGAAACAAAAGGATAAAATATGTATGACCTTGTCGCAAGAAAATTCATAATCAGTCGCGATGTTCAGTTCGTGGAGAATGAAGCATGGAATGGAGCCATAGAAAAGACAGTCAAAATTATCGATGCAATGGAGCATGATGACATAGAAGATGAGGTGTTTTAGAAACGATGCACAAGCCAGTGCACAGTCCCTTCTACATCTGACACTGCGACACAAATCACCACGCATAATACTCCATTAAGAACAACAAGTGCACAATGTTCACCTAGAGCACAATAAACACTAGTAAGCAGTTCGAGCAGTTCTAAATCTCTAGATCCAACATTAGCAATTTTGTTACCAAGGAAGATAAGAAGTCTGCATGACATCTATAATGAAGACGCAACAAATTCATTTTCAGTTTTTTTGTTGTTTTCACAAATAGATGATCCATTAACTTTTGAAGAAGGTGTCAAAGATGTTGTATGGGCACAAGCTATGGATGAAGAAATCGGATGCATAGAGAACAATCAAATATGGAAATTGGTACATGTACCTCAAGACAAGGATGTTATAAGTGTCAAGTGGATTTATAAGACCAAGCAAGATGCAAAAGGAAATGTACAGAAGTACAATGCAAGATTAGTTGCAAGAGGCTTTACAGAGCAACCTGGAATTGATTTCAATGAAACATTTGCACCAATTGCGTGCATGGACACAATCAAAACCGTGTTAGCAATAGTCACATAGTACAAATGGACAATTTATCATATGGATGCAAATTCATCATTTTTGAATGGAAATATAGAAGAATAATTATATGTGGAACGACCACAAGGTTACGATGTTCCAGGACAAGAAGACAAAGTGTATAGATTGAAGAAAGGATTGTCTCGGTTAAAACAAGCTTTGAGAGCTTGGTACATTCGCATAGATTCATATCTCACACAGAATGGATTTCAGAGAAGTGAAAGTCAGCCAACACTGTACATGAAAGAAAATCATAAAGGTAATATGTTAATTGTTTGATTATATATGGATGACTTGATTTTTACAGGTGACTTTGGCATAGAAGAATTCAAGTCAGTCATGAAGGATGAATTTGAAATGACTAATTTAGGGCTTATGAGATATTTTTTGGGTATAGAAGTGCACCAATCCAAAACTGACATATTTATCTCACAGTCTAAGTATGTGCATGAAATTCCGAAAAAGATTCAATATGATGAATTCAAAAGAAACTCCAACACTTGTCATAACATGAATGAAGTTAATCAAGGAAGATAAAGGGTCCAAGGTGAATCCCACACTCTTTAAAAGTCTGGTAGGTAGTCTTATGTACCTCACAACGACAATACCTGATATTATGTATGGAGTGAGCCTAATTTCAAGGTTCATGGAAACTCCAAAAGAATCACATTGGAAGGAAGGAAGGAAAGAGGATATTGAGATATGTGGTTGGAACACAAGTTTTTGGCATTAAGTACTCCGCTTCAGAGGTTTTTAGACTCATTGGATAGACTGACGGTGATTGTGGAGGAAACATAGATGACAGGAAAAGTACCTTTGGGTACACATTTCATTTTGGAACAAGTATGGTATCATGGGCATCAAGGAAGCAACCCACTGTGACTCTTTCTTCAGCAAAAGCAGAATACGTCGCAGCTACAAGCGCAACTTGTCAAGCAGTTTGGATGAGAAGGATGTTAAAATATTTGTTGTAGAAACAACAGGAACTAACAACAATTTTCTATGACAACAATTTAGCCATCATGTTTTCAAAGAATCATGTGTTCACAAGAAAATCAAGCATACTCATACAAGGTATCATTTCATCAAAGAATTGGTAAATGACAAAGAGATCTGTTTAGAATTTTGAAGGTCAAAAGAACAAGTCGCAGACATTTTCACAAAGGCTTTAGCAAGAGATGCATTTCACCATCTACGTACTAATCTGGGAGTGACACTGAAATTGTAAACTCAATTTTTTATGTAATTTTATTTTGTAATCCCACCTACTTATAATTAAGGGGGAGTGTTGGAAATTGTAATTACAAGTCGATGAGATCTTCACGTCTCCACTGATTTGTCTGTCGGTCAATTTGTCACTAGTCGATTTGCAGTTAGTCATCCTAATAGTCTGCAAGTGCAAAGTCTCACATTTACTCAAAGTCAGTGAACCAATGGTGAAGTCATAAATGGAGACGATTTCTATCTTCTCAAGTTCAGCTAAGTAGTTGAAGAGTCAATCATATTAATGGTAGTGTTTAATGTTGAGTCGGTCTTAGGTTTTGTAGGAAGTCTCAGTCAAAGTCCATGTAGGAAGTCTCATTCAAAGTCCATATAAGTCCGAGTCGTTTAGTTAGTCAACATATGTATAATGTTGAAGAGAAACAGTTGATGCATAGCATAAAAGAGAGGTAGAGAGAACGACTAAGAACGGAACTTAGGAGTGTAATCTGTGAAGTGAGTAGAATAAGTCATTGGAGTTGAAGTTCATCTTAGTATTGTATTCTAGAATCATGCATTGTGCCAAAGTTAATTAATATAATGCATTTTGTGTATTGACAAATTTTTGTCTTAATTTTGAGTTTACATGCTAAGCATAGCACTGTGTTATTTTGCATTCATAAATCATTTGATTAAGTGTGTATATTTACAGTTCGCAACAAGTTCATCAGTCTTGAGAACTTTGTTGTGTAGGTTGTTTGGTGTGCAGTATCTGTACACTACACGGTGGTTTTGAGAACTTTGTTGTGTAGATTGTTTGGTGCGCAATATTTGAAACTAAGTTGCACATAGTAGACTAGTCGATCTGAGATCTGGTTTCATCGAACCACGCATCATCGGATCCTAGAACGAGATGGATCACTCGCTTCATTAATTTTGATCACGTGGTGGATACATTGATTAATCTTGGTTGGTGGGATAGGTTTTCACAAAGCAAAATATGCATATTGAAAGCTGGGTAAATAATAATTGTGATAACATGAGATGGATCAATGGCTTCATTACGTGGCGGCTACATTGATGAATCTTGATAGCTGGGAAAGGATTTTAGAAAGAAAAATATGCATGTTGAAAGTTGTACAGTTGAAAGATTGTAACTTTTTATAAAATTATAATTATATTCAGTGTTTGGATTGAGCGAAAATCAATGCACCAAGCCCATTGTAAATAAATCAAAGGGCGTGCTAATCTCCTTCGAGAAGTTTTATATTTCATAACAAGAGGTGGGTTGGATTTGCGGATAATTAATTTATCTATCAATGAACTGTCGTTATTCCGCAAACAAATATCTCCACTGGAAACAGACCAGCACTGTTTACAATCTAATTTGTTATATATAAATATGAGAGACACAATCGTCAATTGCATTTAACTTTCAGCTTAAAAGTGTCCTCCTTTTATTTTCTTTTATTTGTCAACTTTTCTCTTAGTTTTTGAATTTGTGACGAAAATCCTTAGAATTTGGTTTTTTCTCCTAGTTAAGCTTGTCTGTGTTACCTTCTGGATTTTTTTTTATCTAAGCCCAGTTCCAATCAGTAATTCATAACTGAATACATCTATTTTATCTTGTAAGACGGTTGGAAAGTGATTATTCAGACTGATACCCGGAAGCAGCTCAGATAAATGCAAGAAAGGACAGAAGAATCGACGCTCAGGGGAAATCGACCTCCATGGTGAAGCCAGTAGAGGTGAGGCCGCCTCAAGCCGTTTCTGATTCCCCTTCTAATTTGCATTCGTCAACAGCAAGGCCTGAAGATAATTATCATGCGCACCATTTTATTCTCTATGAACAAGTTAATACTTTTCAACGTTGCATTTATGGAGGGGATGAAGATCAGGATGTAGACATGGCTGCAGAAGTTTTCATTTCATCGACAAGATCCACAGGGACTTGGAATTGCAGAGAATGCTGTATGAAGCTCCACATTATGACTACCTAGCAAGGGCTACATAAATATTTACAGTAGGATAGGCCCAGCATTTTCCCATTGGAATAGTGTGTGCACAATTTTAAAAATTGCTCTTCTCTCAGTTTTGATTAAATACTAAGTTGGTAATGATAGAGATACTATATTTCAATGCAGTTCCAAGATAGTAAATTGTTCTGAAAATTTTATGTAGAGTTTTTTCTAAATAAAAATGAACTGAATATTAGAAAGTTGATAGCAATTACAAGAGTTATAATCTTGGCCATTGTTAGGTTTGCAAAGCGGATGTATCTTCTGTTCTGTTTTTCCGCCTTTCCACGGGCATTAAAAACTTTTTCAATACCAAGAAGGGTGCCATTGGCTCCAGAATAATACCGAAGTCGGTATGAGAGAAATCTTTCTCAATAGCAAGAAAGTCGTCGTCCACAGTAAGAGAGGTTCAAAATTTTATCTCCAACCTTTCACGCTTGAGCACGTATTTGACTAGTCCAGGCAGATGAACATCTCAAAAATAATGGACCCAATCAATGCAATTGGCTTCGAAGTTGAACTCTTTCCTGTCTTCCCCTGAAATCTTTTTCAATAGACCTAACTATGCTATTAGATAAAAAATAACCGAATATTTATGCATTAAAAAGTATAATTAAGAGCGACACAAACCTTCAGTTAAAGAAAACATACTGCTCGTACAGCTCTGATAAGTACATGGCTTTGTTGTAACTTCGAAGCATCCGTTTTTAACGTTCAGTGAAGTAGCAACAAAAGACTTTGTTCACTACAATAATTACCTGTTTCTCAACACCACCTCCAAAGGCCAGGAATTGAAATTAAGAGTTGTTGTGTAAGTGTAAAAGAATGTGTCGAGTACATGAAAGATTAATGACCTTTAAAGATGCTTTGTAGTGTCAATACATGTATGGGCGAAACCTCCTCATGCTCTTTAGAAAACGCAATTGAATTATGTTTCCATACCAACACACTTGCTCTAAATACTTATATGCCTTGTCCGTTACAACGGAGTTAAGCAGTGGATTTGCGGATTTGCAACAGATGATGCAACGTGATAAATAAAGAGACCTTTCTCGTAGGCATGTAGGCATGGTGCTAGACCTCGAGAACTTGAGTTGGGCGCGCACTATAACGACAGACACGGAGACAGACACGGAGACATGACCGGTTGATGAGATAGCTAAGAGCTCGGTCGGTTTTGTGTGATGGAGGGCGAGTCGGGCCAACTCGGCAAGATGCACGGTGAGTCCTAGAGAGGGTGCACCGGGCATGATTGGCGATTTGCACGACGAGTCCCTAATTTTGGTAGCCTTGGTGGCCGACTTGTGGGTGTAGCCATGAGTCGGTTAGGATGGTGTACTAGAAAAATTGCTAGGAGGATCAAGTAGGACGTCTCGTCGAGTAGGAAGGACTCCCAACCAACGAGTCGCTATGTTTGGCTTCTCGGTGGAGGATGGCGTGACTTGGAAATGTGGTAGATTGTGTATCGTCTATTGGAAGGCGACACTGGTGGTATGTATGTTGACGGTATGTCGACACCTTACATGAAGGGGCATGATCCTCGGTGACTATCATGAGCTAGTGTATGGATGGTAGCACGATTGTATGTTGGGCAATCGGTTGTCCAAGTATGTTTGTCTTGGGGGAAGGAGCGTGTAGGTGGCGATGGTGCAACATTGCCTATGGTGAAATGAGCATTCGAACTTCCACAAATACAAACATGCATGGTTGGGTAGGTGACTGTGAGGTGTATTTCGGATGATACAGGTGGGTTGTTGGTTAATCCCATCATGCAAGGTCATGTTGGTGTCACTCGACGACTAGACTCCTTGGGTGGTATGGGACCCCCAAGGGCGACGAGTCTAGCCCTGTGACAAATGGTATCAAATCATCATTCAAATGGGCATTGTGAATCTCTCTCTTCACCACCACCAAAACCCCTTTCATCGGTTTATATTATGGGGCCATGTTGATGAGCACGTCAACAATTTTAAGAGGGGGAGTATGTTAGACCTCCAACGCTCGACCTGACGTGCGCTATAACGACGGGCACATAGACGTGACTGGTCGAGGAGATGGCTAAGAGCGTGTTTGGTTTTTTGCGATGGAGGGTGAGTTGGGCGAACTCAGCAAGATGCATGGTGAGTCCTCGAGTGGGCGCGTTAGGCATGCTTGGCAAGTTTCACGACGAGTACCTAATTTTGGTGGCCGACTCATGCTAGTGTAGCTGTGAGACTGTTAGGATAGTGTACTAGAAAAAATGCTAGGAGGATCAAGGAGGTCGTCTCGTCGAGTAGGACAGACGCCCAACTAACGAGACACTATGTTTGGCTTCTCGAGGGAGGATGGCGTGACTTGGAAAAGTGGTAGATTGTGTATCTTCTATGGCAGGGAGACATCAATGGTATGTGGATTGAAGGTATGAAGACACCTTACGTGAAGGGGCATGATTTTCGGTGACTATCATGAGTGAGTCTAGATGAATGGTAGCACGATTGCATGTTGGGTAGTCAGTTGTCCGACTATGCTTGGCTCGGGGGAAGCCACGTGTAGGTGTCGATGGTTGGGTGGCGATGGTGCAACATCACCTATGGTGAAACAAGCATTTGAATTTCCACAAATATAAACATGCATGGTTGCGTTCGCTAAGACATGATAGTGAGGCGTATTCCAGATGATACAAGAGGGTTGTTGGTTAAGCCCAACACGTAAATTCATGTCAGTGCCACTCAATGAATAGACTCTTTGGGTGGTATGGGGTGCTCAATGGAGACGAGTCTAGCCCCGTGACACATGTGCGGCCATCACTACTATCATCTCATTTTTAACCATATTTGTAGGAATTTGTTAATCGTCAAACAAATTCCCTTCCATCTCAACCGTTGATCAACCAAAAATTTTGGTACCAAATTCGAGTTCAAATTTCTGTATTAATATGTTAACCCAACTAACTCCTCCAATTTTCAAAAAAAAGAAACCAATTCGAATTTTGTAACTATGGTTATAACTACAACTCTATTAAAAAAAATTTGTTAAGAAACTCTCGAATATGATACCTCAAAACATTGCCTTGCCGCAAGATGTGAGAATATGATACCTCATAAATGAAGTCAAGAAGGTCGAGAGAACCCTAGGCACCACCAATCTCATGCCAACGACATACTCATGAATTGCACTTCCCTTGTTAAAGAGAGCTTCCATGAACCTTGGTGCTAAGCAGCCCTCGAATGGTTAGCCCCTCCCAATACGCGGAGTGAGGGAGAGCCAAAATATGGTGGGCAGCACCTATGCGCTTTAGCTCCCTAGTGCAGATGTATGAAGTTGTGGATGGGATGTAAACACGCTTCATAATTTAATATTTACTCAACTAACACTTATCATGATTTCACATTCGTTTTACATGTAGCATTAAGGAGCATTTTAAAATAAACAATTTTAAAATATAAAGGAAAACAAATCTGTTTGTGTAGCTATCTTTAAGAGTGGTAGTGTTATAATAACAAAACTAATAAATCGTGTTGGGGTGAGCCAAAATATGGTGGGCAGAACCCATGTGCTTTAACTCCCTAATGCAGAGTTATGAACTTGTGGATGGATGTAAACACGTTTCATAATTTAATATTTACTCAACTAACACTTGTCGTGATTTCACATTCATTCTACACGTAACATTAAGAATCATTTTAAAATAAACAATTTTAAAATATAAAGGAAAACAATTCTATTTGTGTACTTAGTCGTCGTAATGTTATAATAAAAAAACTAAATCCTAAATAAATAATGTTATTTATTGTTTTAAATTGTTACATACTTGTAATAAATAAACTAGCACAGCCACAATTATGTGGCTGATTAACGTTGAAAGGCATATTAAAACAAAATTAAATTCATTGTGGCAGTCTTTCGACTACATAAGATCGCCGGCGATGTCACTGCAGCTACACATAAAGGAATCCCCAACTGGCGACCGTTGGTGATACCAGCACATAAATGCGGTCACCAAACGTCAGCCAGCAGAAACATGAAACGCCAAGATGTTACCACTCTGCGCGAATACTTTAATATTTTTTAATCAGGTAGACGTGGCAATAAGTTAGTGAAATAAATCTATTCCTTCTTGGGTGATTGAACTTGGGTCATAGAACTGAATTTGGATCATAGAATTGAGGCTTCTCTTATTAGGCACAATGCTTGCAATGTTTTTAGACAGGTTTTAGTGAGAGTTTCAGATCCTCAAATAGAAGTAGATGGCATACATATTTTACCCTTTTAGATTTGACCCCGTGACACATGTGCGGCCATCACTACTATCATCTCATTTATAACCATATTTGTTGGAATTTGTTAATCATCAAACAAATTCCCTTCCATCTCAATCGTTGATCAACCAAAAATTTTGGTACCAAATTCGAGTTCAAATTTCTGTATTAATATGTTAACCCAACTAACTCCTCAAATTTTCAAAAAAAAAAAAAAACCAATTCGAATTTTGTAACTATGGTAATAACTACAACTCTATTAAAAAAAATTGTTAAGAAACTCTCGAATATGATACCTCAAAATATTGCCTTGCCGCAAGATGTGAGAATATGATACCTCATAAATGAAGTCAAGAAGGTCGAGAGAACCCTAGGCACCACCAATCTCATGCCAACGACATACTCATGAATTGCACTTCCCTTGTTAAAGAGAGCTTCCATGAACCTTGGTCCTAAGCAGCCCTCGAATGGTTAGCCCCTCCCAATACGCGGAGTGACGGAGAGCCAGAATATGGTGGGCAGCACCTATGCGCTTTAGCTCCCCATTGCACGGGTATGAAGTTGTGGATGGGATATAAACACGTTTCATAATTTAATATTTACTCAACTAACACTTATCATGTAGCATTAAGGATCATTTTAAAATATAAAGGAAAACAAATCTATTTGTGTAGCTATCTTTAAGAGTGGTAATGTTATAATAACAAAACTAATAAATCGTGTGGGGGAGAGCCAAAATATGGTGGGCAGCACCCATGTGCTTTAACTCCCTAGTGCAGAGTTATGGACGTGTGGATGGATGTAAACACGTTTCATAATTTAATATTTACTCAACTAACACTTGTCGTGATTTCACATTCATTCTACATGTAACATTAAGAATCATTTTAAAATAAACAATATTAAAATATAAAGGAAAACAATTCTATTTGTGTACTTAGTCGTCGTAATGTTATAATAACAAAACTAAATCCTAAATAAATAATGTTATTTATTGTCTTAAATTGTTACATACTTGTACTAAATAAATAAAGTTATTTATTATTTTAAATTGTTTCGGGACAAGTGGTCGATATGGAGAGGGAAAAGTATTGGGTATACGTTGTGAGTTTTTATGTTTCTAATACAAAGCGCAGCCCATGCAACACTTTGTGGATATATCAAGCTTGAGATAGGCACCGCTTTAGATGCTCCTTGTTGCTATTACGATTAAACCCGTTTCTACAAGAATGAAGAATCTACCCACCGTAGATTGACCTTTGGTCGGGCTAGAGCTACTGAGGCATGAGAACTGGCACACTACTTTGGGTGGACGGAGGAGACTTAGAACGCGACCTTTGGTTCGACTGGCAGACAGACTTTTCTCAGGTCTATCGTCTGGGAGACAGCGCAGGTTTCAATATTGCACATCACGTATTTCCTATATTTTTTTAATGGCGTAGACTATATCTTATACAAAATGCCCGTCAACGCCTGAAACGGGACGTCACGTCTCCGGCGCTCCAAAACCCAGGCCATTTTGATGGCCTTCCCGTTTATTGCACCTGTTCCATCTCCGGCGAACCACTGCGGCCAACGGTCGCCATCCTCCTGTTTCCCCTCGTGCTGGTGGTCCCCGCTTCGATGCCGTTTTAACATCCTTGGTACGTCGGACGTTAATGCATGCCCGCCCCCGCAACTATGCATCTACGCATGCTATACATCAATACAGACAACCCCAACCTACTTCCAAATTTGAAATTTGAATTCAGTGGGCTGGCTTTATTTATCCCACGCCCCCTGAACAAACCACTGATTCTACCCACCCTGACTGTGTATTTGGTCTTTCAAGTTCTAAATATCGTAATCGGAGAGAACCAGTTGATCCTCAAGAGAAAGACCATGGCTGTTACAGTGAGCAGGTAGGGCTCCCATATGATTCAAGGCGTAGAATCCAGGTAATCCTGAATTGAAGGGTTCCTTCTTGCTTCAATTGAATGGTTCCTTCGTATCGAATCTCATCATCAGGCTCTGGTCAAACCAGTTGATCCTCTCAAGAAGAAGACCACCAGTTGATCCTCTCAAGAGAAAGACCATGGCTGTTACAGTGAGCAGGTAGGGGGCTCCCATATGATTCAAGGCGTAGAATCCAGGTAATCCTGAATTGAAGGGTTCCTTCTTGCTTCAATTGAATGGTTCCTTCGTATCGAATCTCACCATCAGGCTATGGCTGTTATAGTGAGCAAAGGCGGCTCCCATAAGATTCAAGGCGGACAATCCATGTAATCCTGAATTGAAGGGTTCCTTCTTGCTTGAATTGAATGGTTCCTTCATATCACATCTCATCATCAGGCTATGGTCGAATATTTTTCCCTACATGATGGCATATTCACCAACCTTCACCATAGGGCATCCTTGCCATTCATGTAACCATTCATCGATCTATCTATCCATAATCCATCCGCATGAGAAGATGGCGCTTAGCTCAGCAAACAATTGTTTGTTTGATTGTTTGTTTGGCAGAAGTGGAAATTTATTAATCTCTAAATGGCAATCAGTCCCATTGGTAATAAATTAAGGAGTAGTGAAATCACTGGATCGTCTTATGCTGAAGCTAGCTAATTCTGATAATCCAAATGAATTATCCATCATTTGATCATCGTTGTTTACTTAATTTAGTAGTAACAATCGTAATAGTAGCACTATTATCTACTCGTGTAATAGTAGCGAATGTGCATGGATTAAAGGTGGGTTATTACCGTCATGGGTGCCCTTAGGTGGAGGCAATTGTAAGTGCAGTTGTCGGGTGATAGGAAGCTGAAGCAAAAATGAAGAAAAAAATGTAACAAGGTTCTAATAGCAAAGAAAGAATAAAAAACTAAGATTAAACTCAGAACAACAATTACACAATTGACACAATGATTTATGTGGAAATCTAATAGGGGAAAAACCACTGGCAATGATAATAGATATTTTTATTATTCAAGGGAGAATTACAATAGTCAATCATAGGCATACAACCATCCTCTCCTCTCTTACACACTGCACTCCACAGTGTTGTGTCTTGCTCACACCTTGCACTCTCACCTCTATGGGTATGCTTGTATCTCTAAAAAATTAGACAGAATGATTATAATAATGTCCACCAGTTTTAACAAAAGAGTGCATGCATGCACATTCTAAATATAGTCGCATCCATGTGCATGTGACCGCATGGGAAATTGATTGGCATGTTTCTAACAATCTACCTGATATATCATCCCCTAATTAATTCATCACCTTTTCTGCAAGCCAAGAGAAGTCAAACAACATCACAACTCTGAAACTTCTCTAACAATACTATTACATTAACATATGTGCATGATTCACTCGAGTATGGGCCATTCTGCCTCCATCAGTTAGACGTCTTATAAACCCAATAGATCCTTTCATTCTTGCAAGACATACTCTGAGGTAGGTCTCTTCTTTCCCAAATCTCATGAATCATAACCACATACTAAATCATTGCAATCACTCTAGGTGACAGTTGCACTTATGTGTTTGAAGTACCCATTTCCATGCTCTTCACCTAGTTTTTCCATCTGTCCATTGACAACACCAACTACATGTGAAATGTTGACCATTTCCCATCACAATCATCAAACTTACTACTAAACTACATGTGAAATGTTGACCATTTCCCATCACAATCATCAAACTTACTACTAGAATATAATACTCGAGACATATATAACCCTTTTCTTCTTCATCGGTTAGGACATAAACTTGAAGAAAAATTACAATGGAAAGCCAAAGGGATTTTACTAGTTTTATATTATTCATACCAAATTTCCTGAGTATCTTCACCGCATACTTATGTTGTGATAACCAATCTTATCATCCTTCCTATCTCTGTGTATTTCCATGCCCAAGATTTATTTTGCTACTCCCAGAGCCTTCATAACAACGCCCTAACCAACTAAGCTAACCTGTTGGGATCGACCATCCTTGTGCTTGCAACAAGGATAACATATAACACCAAGATAATGAATATACCATAAAGACAATGGTTATACTCACTTCTTGTAAAGTTTGGCCCACCATGAAGAAATTAAACATCTTGTGCCATTTTCCTAGCATGCTTCACGCAATACAATGATTCTTGAGTTTGCAAAAAACTTCTGTTGCGATTTTGAACTAACTGATCTGGTTGTTCCAAATACATCCCCTTATCCAAAAAAACTCCATGTAAAACAATTTTAACATCTAGTTGTACTAATACAACTAGTGCTAACACAACATGAATATAAACAAGCTTTTAACAACTGGTGAGAGAATTTCATGGAGATTAATACCTTCCAAATACCCTTCTTCTACGAGTCATGCTTTGTACCTTTCATCTTTTACTATGTCTGATTTTATAAAAGGAGATTCATCAAACACTCCATCTTTGTCCATGATGATTTTGTGGGTAGTAGGATCCCATAGTCTGCACGCCTTGACATCATCACCATATCAAAGATCTACCTGTTTAATCTTGGTCCTACTTAGAGTGTTGATAACAAACATAAGTATCACAAACAAATAATTTCACATTTGAGTAATTAAGAGATGGTGTGTTCATACCTCTTCTTGAATCTTCCTGTCTTTTGCAACTGATGGTGACCGAGTTACGAGATATCACAACCACTTATGTCCACAACTATTACTGCAACTTGACATTATTGAACATGCGTATTCGATCCCATCTTCCTTATAATACTTTCCAAGTTCCATGGATAATAACCTACCTTCATCATATATTTTCAAACACTTGATTGACCTACCAACACATCAACCTTTCTACAGACCCACCTTTCTAACCTCGACACATTACTCCACCTCAAACTTTGCATTCAAACAACTTTGACAGAATCCGGCCAAGCCAACCCAAATGAACCTTTGTCGCTCACCTCCAGGGAATTTACACTCGATTCTCAGTGCTCCACCTTAACATGAACATTACCTTGACCAAATCCGACCAAGTCGGCCAAGTAATCCTTCACCACTTACCTCCAGGCCCATTTACAATGGAGTTCACCACGGATTTTATAGGCTTCATTACATGCAATCCATAGACACAATACCACAATATACCAAAAAAATCATGGAATTGAAAAACCACTTGCTTTGAGGGTGGAATCACGAAGGTGGGTTACATTTTCGTGACAATTGGGTCTCCAGAATTTCGAAAAACTTTTTTTCGGTCGAACTAAAAATATTTTTTGGCCGAAAAAATAAACGTCAAATCGAACGGTGCAATAACCGCCCCCTTGATTTGCGTGTAGAAATTTGGTCGGCCGGATATTTTCTTTTCGGCAATAAGTTTTCGGCCAAAATTTAGTTCGGCCGAAATATTATTCAGCCGAACATTAGTTCGGCCGAACTATCTTTCGGCCGAAAGATGGTTTATATATTACCCACACATCGATGTTGGAACGTTTTCGAAAAATTGTGAGGTCGCCGAGCGTAAACGTTTGAGGTCGCGAGCGGAAACTTGTGAGGTCGCCGAGCGCTGGTTGAGGACGCCGAAAGGTCGCGAGGCTGTGGAGAGGTCATGGAGAGGTAGCAGAGTTCGCAGGGGTCGTGGAGAGGTAAGCTTCAAATTTTTGTTTTAAAATGTATATGATTAAAATTTTTGTTTGCAAATTTTAGTTTTAAAATGAGTCCGTAAGCCTTTCGGCGTTCACCCCGCGGCTGGTGAACACCGAAAGGCTTACGGCCTCATCCACGGCTGGTGCACTGTTTTGTTTTCGCGAATAATTGCGGTAGAATTGCTCATTTAATAAATACGATGGCACACCAAATAACTCCACTCCAGCCTCCTCCATCTACATATCAATGAATTTGCTGACAACCTCAAAGTGCCCATGATAGTTCAGGCAAAAGTTTCACGATGCGTCCAGTATTTATAGCCATTATTCACGAAAATTATTCATCTTAATGGTCATCGAAGGCTCAGCGTCACAATCCTTGTAAAGAGTAGATATAAGAAGATAAACAGAAAACATTCAAAAATTTTTCCTTATAAAAGAAGTGAAGTAACCGGGAACCGACTCAAAGTTCTGCAGACTTAATAAAGTTAGCAACCCATATACCTGTAAATAAAAATATTAGTGCCGATAACAAGTTAACTTCTGTTGTGTTCAAAGTGCTTGTACCGGACCAGTTTCCTGCAGCCAGTAGCTAGA
>ML785078.1:231937-242341 GCA_009831015.1 Picea engelmannii | reverse complement strand
TTAGCAAATATTGTAAGACAATGTAAAACATGAATGAGAGAAAAAAAGAAAAAACAGAGAGGGAAATAGATAATTAAATGGAATTAGAAAAATGAATGGGAGAGAAGGTTGGGAAATGAGAAGTGAAGGGTCATGGTTGTTGGTCTTCCCTCTATCCCTAGGTCTCCCTATTTCCTTCATAAATTTTACTCTCAATGTTCTTTTTGGGAAAGAGAGGAGACATAGAGAGCCATGAAAGCAATGTAACCAAAGATTGCCAGAATGAAGAATCGATCTGCCATTCGAAGATGGTTTTTCCATTTGGGTTTGTAGGGTAAATATGGTTTCCATTATGTTTTGAATTGCTCTAAGATTTTTATGTGAATGTGCTATGTGTATTTATGTTTTAGTTCTGGTTTTAGTGACTACTAGTGAATAGTGAGAGTGTAAATGAGAGGCATGAGTAGTCAAATATTTTTTCTTAAATGGATTTCCCTGCAATTGTGTATCTTGGGACAATGCCTCACACACTCGATGTTTTATCTCATTATTTGATTAAGCTTGTGGGAATTCTCGACAAAAGTAAAACCCAACAACTATTTGTTTCAAACTGTCCATATATAGTCCAAAGGAGATCGAAAGTTGAGATGATAGAGATGATACTCCATATTTGGCCAATTTCTAATTTTAACCTCCTAAATTTAGCAACCATTTTGTTTTGAGACTGTTGGGCATTTTTCTCTTTCCAAAGCATTGTTCTCTCTCACCTAGAGCCGTTAATTTTCTCATTGCCTGGGTCGAACTAACATTCCCCTAAGTTGTTTTCATGTTTCCTAGGATGAATTAACATCCCTCTCACTGATTTTCTCATTATCTAGGGAAAATTAACACTCCCCTGAGATTAGTCTTTTTACATGGGTGATTCATCTCATAGTTAGGTCGTCGATTTTACACAAGCTCGAGTTAAATTTCCCTTGTTGTTTGACTAGATTACTTAGCTAGGAATTTTATCTCACCCATATAGCCATATGGGTCGTACATGAATTATGGAGCCACCCCTTGCTTCGTGGGTCATTTTATAACCGAGTGTTGTCTTATATGTGAGGGAAAAAAAATTTTAGAGTTTTTAAAAATGTTGGGAATTAAGCTGAAGGATACCACATGGATTGCTGACTCCTTATTTGTGGCATTAGATTGCTAGATTTTGTTTGAATGCATATCTCAATGGGGTATATAATATAGTTAAGTGGGGACTGTATAATTATTAACCTAATCTAAATATATAAATTCAATAGGTAAAGAAGTTGGGTGATGTTGACATTGAGAAAGACTTTTATTTTATTTTATTAATGTTGGATTCTAAGCATTGATAAAACTGTGTGTAATCTTAGTTTACTGAAATGCATGTAAAGAGAAACATCAACGTTCTTTCTCATCACTTAGTTTAGTTGGTTTTGGGGTAGCTTAAGGGTAGAACAATCTTTTAAGGGAGTTAGCACTCTGCCTTTATCTTAGACCCGATATAGGGGGATTTTCCCCGTAGCAGATTGTAAAATTGTTACTCTTATCTAAATATATAAATTTATTTAACAAAGTTGGATGATGTTGACATTCAACAATACATTTCTATATTTTATTAATGTTGGAATCTAAGCATTGATAAAACACTGTGTAAATCTTAGGTCACTGAAATGTATGTTGAGAGTAGCATTAAAATCCATTATCTTACCTCGATGAAAAAATAATTTTTAGAAAATTGTTGGACTTCATTTAAATATATATATATCTATGTTGGGGTTATTAGTGGTATGAAGGAAACATGCCATGTTTTGTTGATGTTGGGACATTACTGGGAAAGAGAATATTCATGAAGATAGAGCATGGAAAAAATGAGGTAATAGAAAGAGCTCAACCTTTGAAGTCTTCCATACACCTTCTTTAAGTGGTATTTGACCTTGACACTACAAACAAAACCAACCTCAGATGCCTTCAAGAGAATAGTGAGTGGAGAAGTTACACTTAGACTTGCATTGTTCCAAAAATACCCAAAATTCAAACTTCCAACAGAGTTAACGAGCTAGCATTGGTTGGATATTTGAGAACATAGACATTCGATTTAATTTCCATCTAGTTTCTTGTGTGTAGGAAGCCGACCATTTCCGTATATGCGCATATACGGAAGCCGACCACTTCCGTATATGCACATATAGAGAAGTGGTGAACTTCCATATATGTATGTATATGGAAGCCGACCATTTTCGTATATGTGCTTATACAGAAGTGGTCGGCTTCCATATATACGCATATACGAAAGTGGTCAGTTTCTGTATATGTGCATATACAGAAGTGGTCAGCTTCTATATATGCACATATACAGAAGTTGACCACTTCCATATATGGTCAGCTTACGTATATGTGCATATATACAGAAGTGGTCGACTTACGTATATATATGGAAGTGGTCGGCTTACATATATGCGCATATATACGAAATCTGACCACTTCTGTATATGCGCATATACATAAGCCGACCATTTCCGTATATGCGCATATACGGAAGCGGTCAATTTCTGTATATGCGCATATACGAAAGTGGTCAGATTTTGTATATGTGCATATACGAAAGTGGTCAGCTTCCGTATATACCACTTTCGTATATGCGCATATACGTAAGAAGACCATTTACGTATATGCGCATATACGGAAGCAGTCAGCTTCTGTATATGCGCATATACGTAAATGGCCAGCTTACGTATATGTGCATATACGGAAGTCGACCATTTCCATATATGCGCATATACGGAAGCAAAAATCTGACCATTTCCCTATATCCTAATATACGGAAGCTGACCGCTTCCGTATTTGCGCACATACAGAATTGGTCAGCTTCCATATATGCGCATAGACAGAAGTTGATTTCTGTATATGTGCATATACAGAAGCTGACCATTTCCGTATATGTGCATATACCGAAGCGGCCAACTTTCCTATATGCGCATATAGGGAAATGGTCGGCTTCCGTATATGCGCATATACGAAAATGGGCATATCTAGCTATATGCCCATTCCGTATATGCGCATATACTGAAATGGTTGGCTTCCATTTTCGTATATGCGACCATTTCCGTATATATGCGCATATACGGAAATGGAAGCCGACCATTTCCGTATATGTGCATATACAGAATGGGCATATAACTAGATATGCCCATTTCCATATATGCGCATATACGGAAACCGACCATTTCCCTATATGCGCATATAGGGAAGCTGACCGCTTTTGTATATGCGCATATATAGAAATGGTCGGCTTCTGTATATGCACATATACAGAAGCCGACCATTTCTGTATATGCGCATATACAAAAGTGGTCATTTTCCCTATATGCGCATATAGGGAAATGGTCGACTTCCTTATATGCGCATATAAAGAAGTGGTGAACTTCCATATATGTGTGTATACGAAAGCTGACCATTTTCGTATATGTGCTTATACATAAGTGGTCGGCTTCCATATATACGCATAGACGGAAGTGGTCAGTTTCTGTATATGTGCATATACAGAAGTAGTCGGCTTTTGTATATGCGCATATACAGAAGTTGACCACTTCCATATATGGTCGGCTTACGTATATGTGCATATATACAGAAGTGGTCAGCTTACATATATGCGCACATATACGAAATCCGACCACTTCTGTATATGCGCATATACATAAGCTGACCATTTCCGTATATGCACATATACGGAAGCGGTCAACTTTTGTATATGCACATATACGAAAGTGGTCAAATTTTGTATATGCGCATATATGGGAAGCTGGCCACTTCCGTATATGCGCATATACATAAATCAGCTTCTGTATATGCGCATATATGGAAGCCAACCAATCATGTATGTGTGCATATACGGAATCGGCCAACTTCTGTATATGCGCATATAGGGAAATGGTCAGATTTTCACTTCCGTATATGCACATATAGGGAAATGGTCACACACTCGATGTTTTATCTCATTATTTGATTAAGCTTGTGGGAATTCTCCACAAGAGTGAAACCCAACAACTATTTGTTTCAAACTATCCATATATAGTCCAAAGGAGAAGCTGGTCGCTTCCGTATATGTGCATATACGAAAATGGTCGGCTTTCGTATATGCGCATATACAGAAATTAGTTTCTGTATATGTGGATATATGGAAGCCAACCAATTCTGTATGTGCGCATATACGGAAGCGGTCAGCTTCCGTATATGTGCATATAGGGAAATGGTCAGATTTTCGCTTCCGTATATGCACATATAGGGAAATGGTCACACACTCGATGTTTTATCTCATTATTTGATTAAGCTTGTGGGAATTCTCCACAAGAGTGAAACCCAACAACTATTTGTTTCAAACTATCCATATATAGTCCAAAGGAGAAGNCTTCCGTATATGCACATATAGGGAAATGGTCACACACTCGATGTTTTATCTCATTATTTGATTAAGCTTGTGGGAATTCTCCACAAGAGTGAAACCCAACAACTATTTGTTTCAAACTATCCATATATAGTCCAAAGGAGAAGCTGGTCGCTTCCGTATATGTGCATATACGAAAATGGTCGGCTTTCGTATATGCGCATATACAGAAATTAGTTTCTGTATATGTGGATATATGGAAGCCAACCAATTCTGTATGTGCGCATATACGGAAGCGGTCAGCTTCCGTATATGTGCATATAGGGAAATGGTCAGATTTTCGCTTCCGTATATGCACATATAGGGAAATGGTCACACACTCGATGTTTTATCTCATTATTTGATTAAGCTTGTGGGAATTCTCCACAAGAGTGAAACCCAACAACTATTTGTTTCAAACTATCCATATATAGTCCAAAGGAGAAGTTGGTCGCTTCCATATATGCGCATATACGGAAATGGTCGACTTTCGTATATGCGCATATACAAGAAATCAACTTCTATATATGGAAGCCAACCAATTATGTATGTGCGCATATACGAAAGCAATCAGCTTCTGTATATGCGCATATAGGGAAATGGTCAGATTTTTGCTTCCGTATATGCGCATATAGGGAAATAGTTGTCTTTTGTATATGCGCATATATGTAAGCCGGCCATTTCCATATATGTGCATATACAGAAGCTGACCGCTTCCATATATCTGCATATACGGAAATGGTCGGCTTACGTATATGCGCATATACAAAAGTGGTATATACGAAAGTTGGCCACTTCCGTATATGCGCATATGCAAAATCTGATCACTTTCGTATATGCACATATACAGAAGTTGACCGCTTCCGTATATGCACATATACGAAAATGGTCGGCTTATGTATATGCGCATATACGGAAGTGGTCAGATTTCGTATATATGCATATATGTAAGCCGACCACTTTTGTATATATGCGTATATACATAAGCCGACCATATATGGAAGTGGTCAATTTCTGTATATGCGCATATACAAAAACTGACCACTTCTATATATGCACATATACAAAAACTGACCACTTCCATATATGCGTATATATGGAAGCTGACCACTTCTGTATAAGCACATATACGAAAATGGTCGGCTTTCGTATACACACATATATGGAAGTTCACCACTTCTCTATATGTGCATATACGGAAGCCGACCATTTCCCTATATGCGCATATACGGAAGCCGACCATTTCCCTATATGCACATATAGGGAAGTTGACCGCTTATGTATATGCGCATATACGGAAATGGACGGCTTCCCTATATGTGCATATACAGAAGCCGACCATTTCTGTATATGGGCATATACAGAAGTAGTCAGCTTCCCTATAATATGAGCATATAGGGAAATGGTCGGCTTCCGTATATGCGCATATACAGAAATGGGCATATCTAGGTATATGCCCATTCTGTATATGCACATATACGGAAATGGTCGGCTTCCATTTCTGTATATGTGCATATATACAGAAATGGTCGCATATACGAAAATGAAAGTTGACCATTTCAATATATGCACATATACGGAATGGGCATATAGGTAGATATGCCCATTTCCGTATATGCGCATATACGAAAGCTGACCATTTCCCTATATGTGCATATAGGGAAGTTGGCCGCTTCCGTTTACGTGCATATATGAAAATGGTCGGCTTCTGTATATGCACATACACAGAAATCAACTTCTGTATATGCGCATATATGGAAGTTGGCCAATTTTGTATGTGCGTATATACGAAAGCAGTCAGCTTCTGTATATGAGCATATAGGAAAATGGTCAGATTTTCGCTTCTGTATATGCGCATATACAGAAGATGACTGCTTCCGTATATGCACATATACGGAAGACGACCATTTCTGTATATGCGCATATACAGAAATGGTCGGCTTCCGTATATGCGCATATACAGAAATGATCGGCTTACGTATATGCGCATATACGAAAGTGGTATATACGGAAGTTGGCCACTTCCGTATATGCGCATATACAAAATCTGACTACTTTCGTATATGCGCATATACGGAAGTCAACCGCTTCCGTATATGCACATATACGGAAATGGTTGTCTTACGTATATGCGCATATACGGAAGTGGTCATATTTCGTATATATGCGCATATATGTAAGCCGACCACTTCCGTATATATACGTAAGTCGACCACTTCTATATATATGCGCATATATGTAATCCAACCATATATGTAAGTGGTCAACTTCTGTATATGCACATATACAAAAGCCGACCACTTATGTATATGCACATATACAAAAACTGACCACTTCCGTATATGCGTATATATAGAAGCCGACCACTTCCGTATAAACACATATACAAAAATGGTTGGCTTCCATATACACACATATACAGAAGTGGTCAACTTGCGGTTGGTGTTGACCTCTTTCGCTTATTGTCGCCTCCTAGATCATGGGTCTCCTCCCAAAGATGACCTACAAAAGGTTAGGAATACAACTCAACAACATATGCAATCTTTATTGATCACTTAAAAATTTTAGACATAGATATAAATGCACAAATTAACAAAAGCATGTAAACATAGGGTTTTGGGACAAGGATGAACTCTTTTATTCAATTTCAATATAAAAAGGATTACAATCTTTGTTGGAAACCACTCCACGAACCAAGTCCAGGCTCCTCTATCGTGGCTTCAAGTGCATCAATCCCATATTATCTTCTCGCAACCAACATATCATCAAGGGAAGGAGGAAGGGTTGCATAAGGAGAAAGGTTGGAGGGGAAGGTTGAGGATAAAACTCAGAATAGGATGCAAATCTTGGGCTAAGAAGGGGAAGGGATTTTGGCAGATTTTTTCCATACATGTGCATGTATGGAACCCAACCGCTTCCGCATATATGGAAGTCGACCATTTCCGTATATGCGCATATACAAAAGTGGTCAACTTCCGTATATGTGCATATACGGATGTGGTAAGATTCTTTATATGTGCATATACGGACATGGTCAACTTCCGTATATGTGCATATACGACACATATGCGAAAGTTGACCAGTTTTGTATATGCACATATACGAAAGTGGTCAACTTTCGTATATGTGCATATACTGCATATATACGAAAGTTGATCACTTCCGTATATGTGCATATACAGAAATGGTCGGCTTCCGTATATGTGCATATACAAAAGATGACCATTTCTGTATATGTGCATATACGGAAGTTGACCACGTCCGTATATGCACATATACGGAAGTTGACCACTTTCGTATATGCACATATACGAAAGTTGACCATTTCCATATATGCACATATACGGAAGAGGTCACCTTTTGTATAAGTGCATATACGAAAATGGTCGGCTTCCGTATATGTGCATATAAAGAAGTGGTCTTCTTCTGTATATGCACACATACAGAAATGACCGGCTTCCATATATGTTCATATACGGAAATGGTCGTCTTCCGTATATATATGACACATATATGAAAGTTGACCACTCCGTATATGCGCATATATTGAAGTTGATGCGCATATACGGAAATGGCCGGCTTTCATATATGTGCATATACGAAAGAAGTCGGCTTCCGTATATGCGCATATACGGAAGCGGTCGACTTCCGTATATGCGCATATACAAAAGTTGACTGCTTCCGTATATGCACATATACGAAATCCGGCCATTTCCATATATGCACATATACGGAAGCCGACCATTTCCATATATGCGCATATACGGAAGCTGACCGCTTCCATATATATGCATATACGGAAACTAACTGCTTTTGTATATGCGCATATACAGAAGCCTTCCATTTACGTATATGTGCATATATGGAAGTTGGCCATTTCCATATATGCGCATATACGGAAGCTGACCGCTTCTGTATATGCGCATATACAAAAACTAACCGCTTCCGTATATGCACATATACGCAAGCCGACCATTTCCATATATGCGCATATATGGAAGTCGACCATTTCCATATATGCAGATATACGGAAGTTGGCCACTTCTGTATATGCGCATATACAGAAACTGACCGCTTCCATATATGCACATATACAGAAGCCAACCATTTCCGTATATGCGCATATACGAAAGCTGACCACTTTCGTATATGCGCATAAGTAGTGTTGGTCCTTAAGTCTTCTAAATTTTCTTTTCTTGATTTTTCGATTTTGAGGTCTACAATGTTCTCTTCAAAGTTCTAGTAGTTGTGTCATGTTCAAGGATACAACTGCTCTGATACCTTATGATATGTAAATGAAAGACTTATAGCCTACTCACTTCACCGACATGGATCCCTTATGGAATTATCTTATGAGCTATTTTTTCAGGCTTGTACAAAGTTCTTTATCTTTAGAAAGGTCACTAGGCCTTTGTTCATCTATTTCCCTATACATGGATTTGTGTTCTTATAATGTTTGCAAGGACCTTTCTTTATTGAACCTATGCTCCAAATGATTGGTTGGATCTTCTCTGTGTAACTTACACATAGTAAACCAAATGGAAATGCAATTGAAATTATTTGTTCTCGGATAGCCAACCAATGTTATCTCTCTAACTCTGTTGGAAGTTTAATATATGGGTGTTTTGTGCACAATTCAAGTCTAAGTGCAATTTCTCTACTCACTATTCTCCTAAAGGAATTTGAGGTTCGTTCTTTTTGTAGTTTCAAGGTCAAATAGTACTCAAAAAAGGTGTATGGAATGCTTCAAGGCTTTAACTCTTTTTGTTTCCCCATGTTTTCCACGCTCTATCTTCACTAAGCTATTCTTGCCCAGTACTATCCCAACATCAACCAAACATAACATGTTTCCTTCATATTATCAATAACTCCAACATAGATATATGCATCAAATGAAGTCCCACAATTTGCCAAAATTTATTGTTTCATCCATTGATCAAGCCAATGAACGTTGATGTTTCTCTTTACATTCATTTCATTAAACTAATATTACACAAAGTTTTATCAATGCTTAGAATCCAACATTAATAAAATAAAATAAAAGTCTTTCTCAATGTCAACATCACCCAGCTTCTTTACCTATTGAATTTATACATTTAGATTAGGTTAATAATTGTACAGTCCTCCACTCAACTATATTATATACCCCATTGAGATATGCATTCAAACAAAAACTAGCAATCTAATGCCACAAATAAGGAGTGAGTAATCCATGTGGTATCCTGCAACTTAATTCCCAACATTTTTAAAAACTCTAAAAATGTTTTTCCCTCACATATAAGACAAGACTCGGTGATAAAATGACCCACGGAGCAAGGGGTGGCTCCATAATTCATGTACAACCCATATGGCTATATGGGCGAGAAAAAATTGCTAGCTAAGAAATCAAGTCAAACAACAAGGGAAATTTAACTCGAGCTTGTGTAAAATGGACGACCTAACTATGAGATGAATCACCCATGTAAAAAGAATAATCTCAGGGGAGTGTTAATTTTCCCCAGATAATGAGAAAATCAGTGAGAGGGATGCTAATTCATCCTAGGAAACACAAAAACAACTTAGGGGAATGTTAGTTCGACCTAGGCAATGAGAAAATTAACGACTCTAGGTGAGAGAGAGCAACGCTTTGGAAAGAGAAAAATGCCCAACAGTCTCAAAACAAAATGGTTGCTAAATTTAGGAGGTTGAAATTAGAAATTGGCCAAATATGAGTATCATCTCTATCATCTCGACTTTCGATCTCCTTTGGACTATATATGGATAGTTTGAAACAAATAGTTGTTGAGTTTCACTCTTGTGGAGAATTCCCACAAGCTTAATCAAATAATGAGATAAAACATTGAGTGTGTGAGGCATTGTCCCAAGATACACAATTGCAGGGAAATCCATTTAAGAAAAAATATTTGACTACTCATGCCTCTCATTTACACTCTCACTATTCACTAGTAGTCACTAAAACCAGAACTAAAACATAAATACACATA
>ML785078.1:218064-230303 GCA_009831015.1 Picea engelmannii | reverse complement strand
TAATCATTGTTAATGAAGTTGTATACACTTATAAAGATTTGTATGCATATTTTAAATATATGATTTTTTAAGAAAAAAACATTGTTTTCTATTTTTAATTGATTTTTATTACATTATCATAATTAGCTTAATTACAAAGTTAAGCTCATCCCAACTCATTTCAAATTCGAAAATAGGGCGTGGAGGGAATAATGTACAACTCGTCTCATTTGAAATATCCAGCTAATTTCAAAATAAAAAATGGGCGCGGAGGGGTATTCACACTGTTCATTTAATGAGTGATTATGCTGTTCACTGTCCACAACGTTGTGTCATGCCGTCTGGTTGGGTGAGCTACCGGAGGATGGAGCGGGAGTCGAAAAAGGGCGTAGGGTACCATGGATGCGTGGCGGGATGGTGCATGGATGTGTGAGGGTACCATGGTGTTGTACGTGCATCCGGTCTGCAGAGTCTTAAAGACTCTGCAGCAGGCTGGATATTGCTCGCCTCTACGCATGCCATACATCAATACAGACAACCCCAACCTGCTTCGAAATTTGAAATTTGAATTCAGTGGGCTGGCTTTATTTATCCCACGCCCCCTGAACAAACCACTGATTCTACCCGCCCTGACTGTGTATTTGGTCTTTCAAGTTCTAAATATCGTAATCGGAGAATATCGTAATCGGAGAGAACCAGTTGATCCTCTCAAGAGAAAGACCATGGCTGTTACAGTGAGCAGGTAGGGGGCTCCCATATGATTCAAGGCGTAGAATCCAGGTAATCCTGAATTGAAGGGTTCCTTCTTGCTTCAATTGATTGGTTCCTTCATATCGAATCTCACCATCAGGCTCTGGGAAAACCAGTTGATCCTCTCATGAAGAAGACCATGGCTGTTATAGTGAGCAAGGGAGGCTCCCATAAGATTCAAGGCGGACAATCCATGTAATCCTAAATTGAAGGGTTCCTTCTTGCTTGAATTGAATGGTTCCTTCATATCACATCTCATCATCAGGCTATGGTCGAATATTTTTCCCTACATGATGACATATTCACCAACCTTCACCATAGGGCATTCTTGCCATTCATGTAACCATTCATCGATCTATCTATCCATAATCCATCCGCATGAGAAGATGGCGCTTAGCTCAGCAAACAATTGTTTGTTTGATCGTTTGTTTGGCAGAAGTGGAAATTTATTAATCTCTAAATGACAATCAGTCCCATTGGTAATAAATTAAGGAGTAGTGAAATCACTGGATCGTCTTATGCTTTCGTATTGATAATGGACACATTTAATATGTTTTTATTACTTAATCAGTTTTGTATGGATAAGATTAAATATTGTTGGAATATTTTTTGTCGTCCCAATAAATCAATGGTTGTGATTTCAACCACTAACTTTCTCACTATTATAAATACATCCGTTTACATGCTTATTTTTTTACTTTTACTTAATCATATTTAAAATTTACTATGATGGCTAGCTGATTGCCACCTCTGAGTTAACGTTTCATTTTCTAAAAAGCCCAAGTTTACTAGCCACGATTTTTACTCCAACTATTATTTACTCGGCGGGATTTTCCTGCCTGGAGCTCTTACCACGTCGGTTATTTAATGTACAGGGTTCTGCGGTTATCTATTATATACTCGTGTAATAGTAGTGAATGTGCATGGAATAAAGGTGGGTTATTACCGTCATAGGTGCCCTTAGGTTGAGGCAATTGTAAGTGTAATAGTAGCGAATGTGCATGGAATAAAGGTGGGTTATTACCGTCATAGGTGCCCTTAGGTGGAGGCAATTGTAAGTGCAGTTGTCGGGTGATAGGAAGCTGAAGCAAAAATGAAGAAAAAATGTATCAAGGTTTTAATAGCAAAAAAAAGAATATAAAACCAAGATTAAACTCAGAATAACAATCACACAATTGGCACATTGATTTATGTGGAAACTTAATAGGGGAAAAACCACGGGCAATGATACTAGATATTTTTATTATTCAAGGGAGAATTACAATAGTCAATCATAGGCATACAACCATCCTCTCCTCTCTTACACACTACACTCCACAGTATTGTGTCTTGCTCACACAGTCTACACACCTTGCACTCTCACCTCTATGGGTATGCTTGTATATATAGCATCTCTACAAAATTAGACAAAATGATTATAATAAGGTCCACCAGTTTTAACAGAAGAGTGCATGCATGCACATTCTAAATATAGTTGCATGCATGTGCATGTGACCGCATGGGAAATTCGTTCACATGTTTCTAACAATCTCCACCTTGACAACAATTTCCCTAATTAATTCATCACCTTTTCTGCAAGCCAAGAGAAGTCAAACAACATCACAACTCTGAAACTTCTCTAACAATACTATTACATTAACATACGTGCATGATTCACTCGAGTATGGGCCATTCTGCCTCCATCAGTAAGATGTCTTATAAACTGATGCACTTGTCCATTTTGATACACTGGACTCTTAGTCAAATGCACAACACTTTGACCACCATGGAACACCACATCGTGTACCTGTACAAACTTACCCAATAGATCCTTGCATTCTTGAGAGACATACTCTGAGGTAGGTCTCCTCTTTCCCAAATCTCATGAATCATAACCACATACTAAATCATCGCAATCACTGTAGGTGACCATTTTGCTTATGTATTTGAAATACCCATTTCCATGCCCTTCACCTAGTTTTTCCATCTGTCCATTGAAAACACCAACTACATGTGAAATGCTAACCATTTCCCATCACAATCATCAAACTTACTACTAAACTACATGTGAAATGTTGACCATTTCCCATCACAATCATCAAACTTACTACTAGCATATAATACTCGAGACATATACAACCCTTTTCTTCTTCATCAGTTAGGACATAAACCTCAAGAAAACAATGGAAAGCCAAAGGGATTTTATTGGTTTCACATTATTCATACCAAATTTCCTGAGTATCTTCACCACATACTTATGTTGTGATAACCAAGCTTATCATCCTTCCTATCTCTGTGTATTTCCATGCCTAAGATTTATTTTGCTTCTCCTAGAGCCTTCATAACAACACCCTAACCAACTGAGCCAACCTGTTGGGATCGACCATCCTTGTGCTTGCAACAAGGATAACATATAACACCAAGATAATGAATATACCATAAAGACAATGGTTATACTCACTTCTTGTAAAGTTTCACCCACCATGAAGGAATCAAACATCTTGTGCCATTTTCCTAGCATGCTTCACGCAATACAATGATTCTTGAGTTTGCAAAAAACTTCTGTTGCGATTCCAAACTAACTGATCTAGTTGTTCCAAATACATCTCCTTATCCAAAAAACCTCCATGTAAAACAATTTTAACATCTAGTTGTACTAATACAACTAGTGCTAACACAACATGAATAGAAACAAGCTTTTAACAAATGGTGAGCGACTTTCATGGAGATCAATACCTTCCAAATACCCTTCTTCTACGAGTCATGCTATGTACCTTTCATCTTTTACTATGTCTGATTTTATAAAAGGAGATTCATCAAACACTCCATCTTTGTCCATGATGATTTTGTGGGTAGTGGGATCCCGTAGTCTACACCCCTTAACATCATCACCATATCAAAGATCTACTTGTTTGATCTTGGTCCTACTTAGAGTGTTGATAACAAACATAAGTATCACAACCGAATAATTTCACATTTGAGTAATTACGAGATGGCGTGTTCATACCTCTTCTTGAATCTTCCTGTCTTTTGCAACCGATGGTGACCGAGATAGCACAACCAATCCTGTCCACAACTATTGTTGCAACTTGACATTATTGAACATGCCTATTCGATCTCATCTTCCTTGTAATACTTTCCAAGTTCCATGGATAAGAACCTACCTTCATCATATATTCTCAAACATTTGATTGACCTGCCAACACATCAACCTTTATACAAACCCACCTTTCTAATCTCGACACATTACTCCACCTCAAACTTTGCATTCGAACAACTTTGACAGAATCCGGCCAAGCCAACCCAAATGAACCTTTGTCGCTCACCTCCAGGGAATTTACACTCGATTCTCAGTGCTCCACCTTAATATGAACATTTCCTTGACCAAATCCAACCAAGTCGGCCAAGTAAGCCTTCACCACTTACCTCCAGGCCCATTTACAATGGAGTTCACCAAGCCTTTTATAGGCTTCATTACATGCAATCCATAGACACAATACCACAATATACCAAAAAAATCATGGACTTGAAAAACTGCATGCTTTGACCAAAAAACCACATTTAAGTCATTAACTCTTTCACCGAGTCAAGGTTAACCCAACATACATGCCCCCCCACATATTTAATCTACCTAAATCTACGTCTAGAATTTTCATAGGTGACTTGATAAACCAGGGGTACACATGGATATCCAAGTATTACAAACATATGCCCATTTACATGCAATCAATACATTATTTATTATTATTATTATTATTATTATTATTACTCAACCATCATCGCCCTGGACCTTCTCTATGAACACAGGTGGTGAGACACAACAGACATACAAAACTTCATCAACCATACTTGTAGTTGAATTTGTTTTTTTTGTGGAGTCCACTTTGGATTCTTGTTGTCTTTTTCAAAAATCCTTCTTGAGATGCCCAGATTTGCCACATAACCAACATTTTCCCTTACCCTTACTGTATTTTGACTTAGACCTAGTTGTACCTTTCTGATCTTTCCCTCCTTGTGTAGATTTACCTTTGACCACCATTGCTTTTGTTGTTGAGGTTTCCTTACTAGATATTTTTCTCATCTCCTTAGAAAACAAAGCTCTCACAAGAGTGTCATAATCAATGACATATGTTGAGCTAAACCACATAGTTATCACCAAATGATCTCAAGATTCTGGCAACGAACATAGTATTGTAACCGCCTTGTCCTCATTTTTGTACATTATGTCCATACTAGATAATTGACAAATCAGAGTATTGAAAACATTCAAGTGATCAACAATTTTTCGTACCTTATTTCATCTGCAAGCTATACAACTGTCTCTTCAAGAAGATGTTGTTCGTCAAGGACTTTGTCATATACATACTCTCGAGTCTGTTCCACGAACTTGTTGATGTCTCTTCAACGATGTTAAACATCACTTCATCATCCAAACACAAACAAATGGTATTGAGAGCTCCTGCATCTAGATCTTCCCAGTGCTCATCTATCATGCTTGACGGTTTCTTTGTCTTTAGAGTTAACGCCTTTTGCAATCCTTGTTGCAAAAGAAGATCTCACATCTTGAGCTTCCATAACAGATCTCACATCTTGAGCTTCCATAGCATAAATAGTATATATCAATTTCATGAATATGATAATCAATTATTCGATATGCTTATAGTGATGCGATGGATCAATAATTATCGACTACACCAGGGGAAATAAAGACTCGCCGACAAACAATCCGAGCCTTCGTGGGTTCGAACTAAGCAGAGTCGATGTTGGAATCCAAATGTCTGAATGTGGTCTCATGTGCAGACATCCTTGCTTTGTTGCAAGAGATAGCCCATACCAGGTGGGTGATTAATCCTCAATATTGTTATGGTTATTGTTAAAATTCAATTGGGTAACTATATATCTATATAGATATCGGTGATATTGTATATTGGCTAGCTCGAGGAATAATTTAGGAGGTGAAAGAAGGACGAAGAGACAAAAGGATCTCTTGATCATAGACATCCCAGGGAATATACCTATTCCACAAAATTGTAAACCAAATCACAAAATATATGTCATAGTCACTCTATTAGGTAGTTACTATTGGAAATTGGCACAATTAATTATATTTTAATTGTAAATCTCAATTTTATGACTAAAAATTGAAGATGCTCGGATATTCTTGGTCGTCCTCCCAAATCAATGAATATGATTTAATCCTCATAACTTACTTGTATTTATAAATACATTCGTTAACCTGTTTACTTTTTTACATTTACCTAATCATATTAAAAAACTACTATCTAGCCATATGATTATTATGTTTAGATAACTAACAATACTAATATCTATATAACATTTTAATGTCTACCCCACTTTTGGATTACTACCATCTATGCCACGTTTGGATTATTACGAGACACTTCCTCAACCACATATAACACGTTTCATATTCAAAGCATGCGTTAATATTTGTGGAATGTCAAGCGTGCCATTGCTTGTGACCACGTTTGGCCTGCGCTCTTAAATTTATGGCCATGTTTCATATTAATGCCATGTTTTATTTTATGGCAATGGCATTATTTCCGTAATCATATACAGTCGAAAGGCATGTTAGCCGTCATAAAACACAAATGGATGGATTTGAGGCTCTGGATTATCTGTTCGACATTTTTCAGTCTAAGTCTGTTCCAAAGCGATAAAGTGTGGTATGTGAGTAACTCAAGAATTATAAAATCTATGACCTAATATGCATCATTTTAAATCTGGATTTTAAGTATTGATTTGGGTTTTTTCGTGATGCAGGTCGTCTAGTTGGAGGATCGTCATGGCTACGATTATTGGATTTGTGGGATCGGCTTGTGGCAGTGTGGGTAGGGTACGTGGTGGAGGAATATTTGTTCCCATGATCAACCTCATAGAGAGATTCGACATGAAATATGGGGCGCCTTTGTCAAAATGATAGTAAATAATTTGATTACAAGTTCATTGATTGAAACTTCGAACTAGGCTTAGATTCTGAAATCCTTAGAGAGTCCTAATGGGATTTTTTTCTTTTTCTGAAAAATGGTTGTTTCATTAAATAAATAGTAAGTTAGTGAAAAGATTGAAGGCTAATAAGTTTATTTAATTTATAAATCTAATTGTGGTTGATAGAATGCTAATAAGCCTATTTAATTTACAAACCCTTATTCGATCATAAATTTTAATTAGAGTTTCTAAATGAAATACAACTATCTAAATTCATCATCCACAATTAATCATTTTTTAATTGTAAATTTTAATCTTATGGCTAGCATAAATTTTAATTAGAGTTTCTAAATGAAATACAGCTATCTAAATTCATCATCCACAATTAATCATTTTTTAATTGTAAATTTTAATCTTATGGCTAGCAATTGAAGATGCTGAAATATTCTTAATCGTCCTCCCAAATCAATAAATATAATTTAATTCTCATAACTTCCTTACATTTGTAAATGCATCAGTTAACCTGTTTATTTTTACTATCTAACCATATGATTGTTACTTTTAAATGATTAACAATATTAATATCTATGTAACCTTTTAATTTCTACCCACTTCTGATTATTACCATCTATGCCAATTTTGGATTATTACCAGACACTTCCTCAACCACATACCACGTTTCATATTGGAAGCATACGTTAATATTTGTGGAATGTGAAGCGTGCCATTGCCTTCGGCCACGTTTGGCGTGCCCTCTTAAAGTTATGGCCATGTTTCATATTAATGCCATGTTTTATTTTATGGCAATGGCGTTCCTTCTGTAATCATATAGTGTTGTCTGTGAGTAACTCAAGAACTATAAAATCTATGACCTAATATGCATCATTTTCAATTTGGATTTTAAGTATTGATTTGGGTTTTTTCTTGATGCAGGAAATGACGTTCAGTTGGAGGATCGTGGATTTGTGGGATCTGCTTCTGGCACTCTGGGTAGAGTACGTGGTGGAGGAATATTTGTTCCCATGATCAACTTTATGGTGAGATTGGACATGAAATATGCGGCCTATTTGTCAAAATGTAAGTAAATAATTTGATTACACAGTTCATTGATTGAAACTTCGAACTAGGTTTACATTCTGAAATCCTTAGACAGTCTTAATGCTTTTTTGTTTTCCTGAAAAATGGTTCATTCATTAAATAAATAATTAAATAATAAGTAATTAAGTTAATGAAATCGAGGAAGATTCAAGGCCAGTAAACCTATTTAATTTACAAACCTAATGATTGTTGATAGAATGTCAATAAACTTATTTAATTTACAAACCCTAATTCTATCATAAATCCTAATTAGGGTTTATAAATGAAATACACCTATCAACGTTCATCAGCCACGATTATGTGACTGTCCTAGTTAACTATCACAAGCATCAGCGTTCATCAGCCACAATTATGTGATTGTGTTAGTTAACTATCACAAGCATCAATATAGTTGTCTGATTCAGTTGAACGCATGTAGGGGCACATTCTATCGGGGTTCATTCACTGCAAATAGGATTTACAATTTCAGTGGAACGGGTCTTTAGGACCCCGGTATGGACCCTCGATTCGCTTCATCGCTCAAAGCCAAATGCCCAATACAAAATTCTTATTCAAACTCTGATCCCACCGTGCCTTTCGATTCATGAACACCTAGTATTTTAGATGAGAAATATTATGTGGATCTTGAAGTAAAGTAAAGCGTGGAGTGTTGACCTCTCGTCAAGAATTGATGTCGAATCGATCCACTTCCAGAATGGTGAATATTGTTAAATATAATGTAACCTCAACAATCTGACTGTACACTGCCAGCTGTACTGGATAGTTGTACTTTCTATTTTTGTCTTGCTTGAGCCTTTTTAGCTCAACCATCTCCCATTGCATTGTACTTTTTTACTTCAACTTCTTCAGTACTTCTTCATACATTCCAATATACTGTTCTATTCTTTTCTCTCTGCATTTCTCTTTGCTTCACAATTTATCATGGTATTAGAGCTTCAACAGTAAGCCTCTTCACACAGCCTGGAGAGCCACACGATCCTCACAGAGAAGAGCTTACACGGATCTTGAGAGCACGTGACACATACTTTTCACAAGGTTTGGAAAGATGTCTGCAATACTCTCTAAAGATTGTTGTAAGAAACTCATGCGAGGTTGCATAGCATACTATGCTTGAAAGAACGAGGAAGCAGAGACCGAAGAAGAAGAAACAGTAAAGATTCTTGTAATCTATTCAAGAATCGTCAAACATTGACAAAGAATAGCTGCAGAATGGAAGATCATTTAAAGAACTCGAAAAATTTGTTCAAATTCATTAAAGATTGCTGCTGAAGGCAGCATCATTTAAAGATTTCAAGAAATCGCTCAAATCTGTTAACGATTGAAGCAGAGAACGAAGAATTCGTGAAATTCTTTCAAATCTTTGAAAGATTCACAAATATTTTCTTCCACAGGAGAAATTCCATCAAATTCGGCAAAGATCGCGTCAAACACGCAAGGAACAGCCATTGCGGCCATAAGATTCGTCCTGCGAACGGATCCGAGGTGGGAAACCAGTTCAGAAGGGACAAGGAGAGCGCGGAAAAGGAGAAAGCATTTCAGTCATCAGATCTTGCGCAAAGGCCCGACGGCCATTAGATCAGCAAGAAGGTGCACGACGGCTAGTCGTTTGGAGCACACCAGAGAATTTTTGACTTGTGAAGTCCCGACGTCATCTTGACCGTCCATCAAGAAACACGTGGTGAGATCTCGACACTTCGTGACTCGAGAGGTGTAAGGTCAGAAGACTGTCGTGAGAATTCGTGAATCGCGAAATCACGAGTCATTCTGGATCATTGATCGAGAAAGATCGTGAGCCCTCGATCTTCTCTCATCGCAAAATCGGTAATCGCGAGTTGGACGCGCAGAAGATTGCACTTCAAAACTCCGATACGTGATATCGCGAAATCCCGAGAAGACTTGTGAGCCGTCCATCTCAGAGGACAGGTAGCAGCAGATCCAAGAGTCGTTACATCAGCATATCGGAGTTCGCGGTTTTGAAAGACCGTCGCAACAAGACTTCAAAACTCGCGAAATCGCGATACGCGATATAGCGATAAGATCTCAACCATCTGTTTGTTCGGACACGTGGCGAACATCGTAGCGCCCGTCGACATTTCAACATTCAAGGTTTCAAGTTGACAGACACATTGTGTCAACGGAGCATCGCAAGTCGCGATATCCCGAGGAGGAATCAAGACCGTCCATCTCTCCCGGACGCGTGGCATAAATCTGGGGACTCGAAAAAAGTTTCGACAGGGAAAGGGCCATCGACATATCGGGATTCAGCAAATCGCAAATCCTGAGGACAAGGATCTCGTGCACTTCAAAACCACGAAGTTCGAAATCCCGACAGGAGGAACCCTCCATTTGTGGGGCCCAACTGACGTCATCTCGTCAAACGAGTCAATCAGCGCATCGGCATTTCGCGGATCCTGGAGACGAGACTTCTAGGACATATCAAATCGTGAAATTGCGAGGAGAGAGCATGACCGTCCATCTGCTGGGACGCGTGGCAGAGATCAGAGGAATCGGGAAAGTCCCGAAAGGAACGCGCCATCGGTAACTAGGGGATCAGGGAAACGAGGAAGAAGAGCTTGTCATCAGAAATCGCGAAGTCCTGATTTGCGATATCCCGATAAGATCTGGACCTTCAGATCATAGCACGATCTAGACCGTTGAAAAGTCCAAAGGCAAATTTTCATGTTTTGGCATTTTGAAAGGCAAACAACGGGAAAAGCCCGTAGTGCTTTAAAAGAAAGACGTCTGGTCACATTGCAAGGAGACCAAGGGCCAATTCAAGCCCGATAAGCTCCCATCGAACATCGGCAAATCGGCGTTTCACCGATCAGAGGTAAATATAAAATTTTCCTCTGTACTTCTGCAAAAAAAAAAATCATGGCGTCGTCTAGCAATCTAGGCCCAACTCAGGGTCCGATTCTTCTTGGTAAGAATTACGAATTTTGGTCTCTTCGAATGAGGTCGTTCTTGCAAGCACAAGAGTGATGGGAACCAGTGGATCTCGGATATGTGGAACCAGATCCATCCGTCCTCGCTGCCATGACAAATGTGCAGAGAATTGCTCAGGCAACTCTGAGGACCAAAGAAAACAAAGCGAAATTCTGGATTCATAATTTTGTAGATGATTTGATTTTCTCGAAAATCACAGGCGCTGGTACTTCCAAACAGGCCTGGGATATCCTTAAATCGTCCTACCAAGGAAATGATAGGGTAAAAACAGTTAAACTGTAGACCTTGTGGACACAATTCGAGACTCTCAGGATGACAGAGTCCGAAACAGTGGATCAGTTCATGACCAGATTCATGGGAATCGTGAACCAGATCAGACTGATTGGTGAAACCATCTCTAATCAACGAATTGTTGAGAAAATCCTCAGAAGTTTACCTAAGAAATTTGAAATGTTTGTAACAACCATCCTTGAATCCAAGGATCTGTTAAGATTTTCAAAAGATGAGTTAATTGGTTCTCTGGTGACACATGAGACCAGACTACATCTCACAGATGAGTCAATCTCCAATGCCTTCCAAACTCAATTCTCATTCAGAATAGGGAAAGGCAGAGGAAGAAGTAGAGGAAGAGGGAACAATCAAGGTAACCCTCATACCAGTGGAGGGAACAGACAACAATATCCAAATCAGAATTTCCAAGGTCAAAGAAATCAACAACAAAACCAACATCAGAATTTCTAGCCTCAAAGAGGAAAAGGGAGAAGATTAAATGACAAAACTAGCATTCAATGCTATTATTGCAAAAAGTATAGGCACTATGAATCTGAATGCAGGAAGAAGTAGGCAGATCATCTCTCAGGCAGAGCACATGTGTCAAATCATATTGGAGACACCTCAAGAGGTATGTTTCTCTCATGCCACAAAAGTGAACAACAACCTAAAGATCTCTGATTGCTGGACAGTGGATGCAGCAATCACATGACAGGTAACAAAGAATTACTTTCATGCATTGATTCTTCAATCTCATCTGATATTACACTTGGAAATGATCATTTAGTCAAAGTTCAAGGAAAAGGAACTGTTCCTATTCTTACTAAACAGAATGTAAAGAAAGACATATGTAATGTCTATCATGTTCGAGACTTGAAACATAACTTGTTAAGTGTAGGACAGCTCATTGAAAAATGATATAAGGTACTTTTTGAGGGAGCATCTTGCAAAATCTATGATAGAAAACCCAACAGAAAATTGATTTATGAAATCTATATGACTCCAAATAGGATGTTTCCCCTTACCCTCAGATCTGCAAATCTGAGTCAACCTTATGCACAGAGTGCATCAACCCTGAATGAAACAATGGTTTGGCATACAAGATTTGGACATCTACCATTTCAAAGTCTAAGTCTTCTTCAGAAAAACTCCATGGTCAAAGGTCTACCTATTTTTAAAAAGCAAATTCCCCCATGTGAGTCTTGCATACTTGGAAAACATAAGAGAACTAGTTTTCCACAGTCTTCCAATCAAGCCAAACAACATCT
>ML785078.1:167778-217046 GCA_009831015.1 Picea engelmannii | reverse complement strand
ATGTTGCAGGAACTCTCAATTTCGGTTTATGGTACACTAAATCTGATTGTAATCAACTTTCTGGTTACACAGATAGTGATTTTGCAGGCAGCCTAGATGACAGGAAAAGCACATCAGGATATGTTTTTCAACTGGGCACAAACCTCATCTCATGGGAATCAAAGAAGCAGCCAATTGTCTCAATATCTTCTGCAGAGGCAGAGTATGTAGCTGCTACCTCAGCTTCATGTCAAGCTGTGTGGCTGAGAAGATTATTGAAAGACATGTCACAAACAGAAAATGATCCAACTCCTAGTTTCCGTGACAATACATCAGCAATTGCATTATCCAAGAACCATGTGTTTCACAAGAAAAGTAAACACATTGACACTCGGTTTCATTTCATACGCGAGCTAGTCAATAATGGTGACATTGCACTACAATTTTGTGGTTCTCGAGATCAACTTGCTGATATCTTTACAAAGCCACTAGGAAAGTCAGTTTTTGAATTTCAGAGACAACACTTAGGCATAGTCAGTGCTGATGATTGTAACTGTTGAGTTTAAGAGGGAGTGTTAAACATAATGTAACCTCAATAGTCTGATTGTACACTGCGAGCTGTACTAGACAGTTGTACTTTCTATTTTTGTCTTGCTTGAGCCTATTTAGCTCAACCATCTCCCATTGCATTGTACTTTTTTACTTCAACTTCTTCAGTACTTCTTCATACATTCCAATATACTGTTCTATTCTTTTCTGTCTGCATTTCTCTTTGCTTCACAATTTATCAAAGATAAACTCCAAGTATCCGTCCATTTGAAGAAAAAACTTTGGGAGAGCAATGGTGAAAATGGGCGCAATGGACGAGTTGACTGGGTCGCATAGGGAGATCAGGAAAGTTTGCCTCATCGTCAACTGATCTATGACTTATTCTATTTATTTATAACCCATCTTATAGGGTGCAATTTCACCCATGTTCGCAAGGACGATTTTGCTTTGTAAAATATTTGTTATTTGTTGGCTCCTGGAATTGATTTGGAATAAGAGAATCATGGCCTATCATACTCCTATCATATTTGGAATAAGACAATCACGGCCGATCATACTCCTATCATACTTTAAATGTTAGTCCTATTAAAATCAATATTGTAGTATACAATATGCTATTAACTGACTCTAAAATGGACTTGGCATCTACCAAGCTCATCTTAGAGCAATACAATATTCAGATTCGGAATTCGAGATTTGAAATACAATATTCAGATTCAGAATTCGAGATTTGAAATAAAGATTCTCCCTCTCCCTATGTTACTCAACTTTTCTGTTTCGAGTGATTTGTGCTTTATCAGTTTTATGATATTATGTTTACTTAATGGGATTCCAAGTTCTGCCTTATTTTTGACATTATTTTTAACATGTAGAAGTCAGAAGATTCTCTGTTTTTTTAACTAAATAAAGCCTTCGTTCATTATTTTAATTATAATCATGGAATTTTAAAACACTGGATATTAATTTGGAAAGGGTATTTGGTTTTTTAGGAACTAATTATTAAAAAAAAAATTATAATATTAAATAAATATCTTTACTTTATAAAATGAAATGATAACTCAAAATTTATATATATTTATCATAAGTCAAAATGCATCATTATTATAATAAATTATAAATAAATGTGGTGATTTCTATTATACAAACATACTAGAACATTTCGTCTTTCTACAACTAGGACCTTTATACAGGTCAGGCTTATAATTCACTTTAGAAACCTGCAATGAGAAAGTATAACATTGTTTTTAAGATTTATTTATAGTACAAGTATGACATAGAGTTCAGGCTTAAAATTCACTTTAATAAACTTGCAAGGAGTAATTATAATATTGTTTTTCAGATTTATTTATCCTTTATTGTTGAATATAAAGGAGATGAATTTTTTCATGTTAAAGAATTTTAAATTCAATTTGAATGTGGATTTTTTTTTTTTACATATATAAAAAATATTTAATCCATATTTAATCCTTGATAAGTTCAATATATATTAAAATACCAAGTTTCAAAATCTAGGGTTATGTAGTTTGAAAGTTTTTGAGCCGAGGTAATTTTATTAGAAGCCTTTGAATTTGTGGAAATGTATCACAAGATAGGACACATTAATGGGGAGATTACTGTGTTAAATATACCAAAAAAAATAAAAATTAAAAGTGGATACCATCACTACATCACTACTAATAGATGAAGAATGAACTTTTCTATCATCAATAATCTCATATAAAATTTAATCATAGTGGGATCTACTATGTTCCTAATATGTGAGGAATTATTCACTATTTGTTTTCGTTATTTATTTATTTTTATTCTTAATCTTGTATTTATGTTATATGAATAATTGTATTATTGTATTAGTAATTTTATTTGTTTGTATATGAATATTGTAATGTTTTGATACATGAATGATGTTATTAAAAAAAGCCATTAAGATGGAGTTGGAATTGAAGATGAGTAATTCATATTACTCAAAATACCATTTATTATAAATAAGATGACAACTTGAATATGTAACGTTAATTAAGTTATGGGATGAAAAACACAGAAATAAAGATGAAAAGAATGAATAAAATAAATGTGTACAAAGCATTTTTTAATACTATGTAAAACATCATGTACAATGGTTTATAAAAAAGGGAACAAAAAAAATTGTCATGTTACTATGTTCTATTACATGTAGACTATATCTACGAATTACATATGCACTTACAAAAATGTCAATTTAAATGTGAAATCTAGTTGGATTCCATAATTGTCAATAATTATTCATCTCTTAATGAACCATGTGTTAGTGTCACTACTACATGAGTAGTGTGTTTTGAGACATTAATCTCACCAAAAATGTCAATTTAAATGTGAAATCTAGCTGGATTCCATAATTGTCAATAATTATTCATCTCTTAATGAACCATGTGTTAGTGTCACTACTACATGAGTAGTGTGTTTTGAGACATTAATCTCATGAAGTGATAGGGAACAAGATGGTGCACATGCCAAGAGGGTTCAATTCTCGCACACCCATGAAGGAACTTCTCCAAAAAAAAATCGGTTACTTTGTTGCGTCTTTTTATTTTCAAGTTCTGTGCATAGGCCTTGTTTCACATTTATTTCAACCTTTAAGCTAAGTACCTTTATTTTATTAATTATTTCCTTCAACTTTTAAGCTATGTGCCTTTATTTTATTAATTGTTTTAGTCTTTCAACTACATTCAAGTAGTTAAACAATTAGCTTGTGAATCCTTGTAAAATTGGAAAAGGGGCCTTTGGAAACATAAATGAGAAGGAACAATATGTTTGAGGACTTCTTTATTTCCCATTTTTTCTTGTTTATACTGAGGTTTCTTTTTTTTTATATACATGTGTTCCTTATCATTTAGTATATAGTTTATGATTCACACCTACTCCTTCACTCAATTATGGTTTCTTAGCTATGTTCCCACCTAGAATTAATTTAATTGTGCATTAATTAAGGTCTATCCTCCTCATTCCAATCACTTGATGTTTTCTCATTTAGTTCCTTTGGCCACTCACCCATTGAGAAAGAATTTCTTCATCGTTTTTGGTCAATTTGATTCTTTGGTCCCATGCTCATGTGGACTACTATTCATACTATTTGGGATTTCTTCTTTGAGGCCACCCTCCCACCCCAATCACGCTATCTATATCTCTAATTCAAATCTCAACCATTTCCTCTCTCTCTCTCTCTCTCTCTCTCTCTCTCTCTCTCTCCTAGATCAAATGATCTATCATCCACAAAGCCTTCACTCATGTACACTTCCTTTTATACAACAATATACTCTTACTCACCTATAACTGGAGAGATACCTCATGTCCTCTTTAATCTCATACATAGCTAATCTCACACTAGCCCTTTTCAACTAGACATAAGAATCTCGTCCCAAATATGATGGACACATTAACGATGAATCCCTAAACTCTTGGTCCCAAAGTATAGAATCTTGTTTTCAAGCATGAATTTCAAATGGTTGTAAGAATGAGTACTTGCAAGTGAATTCAAATATTTATGAATGTCATAAAAACTATGAAAAATAATGCAAATGCAAAAGTGGAATAAGACAAAATGAGAAGGAAAAAATGATTATTTAAAATTAAAAATAAAAGTGGAATAGAATAGGGGAAAGGTTGGGGAATAAGAAGTGAAAGATCATGCCTATTAAAAGGGAATCCCCATGGTCCCATCTCTCCTTATTTCCCCCTATAATTTCACTCTCAAAGATTTTTTTGTTGAACAAGAGAGGATAGGATGAATAGAGAACTACGAGATGCATTGTAAACTAGAGATATCCAAAATAAACCGAGCAACCATTTGAAGTTGGTTTTCCCATTTGGGTTTCCAAGGTAAACATTATGTCTTTGTGTGTGAATTTATTTGTGCTTGTGGAATAATTTTTTTTTGAATTTTTTCTCTTAGATTTGTTAATGGTTTAGGATGTTAAATGTGAAAGTATAGATTTTCATATCCCTTACATAGAAATCAATTTTAGACTCCATTGATATTAGTTATTTGATAGATTTAATTCATGACACTTGATGAATTAACTACAGTAACTCTAGAATGAGAACCATCCAATTCCATTTGAATTTTAAGATCAATGGTTTCCCCTATAAAGTGATAACACTTTTGTAGGGAGTTTCTCAATTGAAATTTATTTTTTTTTCTGAATTTTGGGAAAATATGTCCATAAAGATGGGTGTTTGACTTTCTAATTGATCGATTCACTTGTTTGATGGGATTTATATTTCCCACTATCCATATACATCCCCTAGTCAATTTATTGTTCCTACAACATCTCCCTAGGACGTATGTGATTGTACAAAGGCCATATAGGTTGTATGTGGTTGTAGGAAATTGGTTATTTGTTGTGTTCTCTCCATCCACCTCTTGAATACCAATTCTCTCAAGTCTACTTGATCACTAGTTACACTCATTTTTAGTGTACAAAATTATTAGGAATGGACTTGCAACCAAGGTAGAGAATTCCAAGAAGTAATTGAAGGAAAGGAAGAATAGAGCTAAGAAAACTTGTGGAATCAAGAAGACTAAGGATGGAGATGCAACTAAGAAGAAGAAATGATAGGTTTTTGTATTTAACCATAACATGAGAGTTTTTATACATTTTCATTTGTTCTTAAGCATGGAATTCCATGTAAGAATTTCTCTTGCATGGATTGTTATCCATACAAGGTTTGAGAATATAATTTATTGTATTGGATGGGTGCAAGCTAATGATGGTCTCTCATGATGCATTAGTGGTAAGACAAACATGGAAAAATAATTATATGTAAACTTGGAGGGATTATTCAATGTGCTTTTGCAATGAATTTGAATATTGTGTAAAAAGATTAAATGGAGGAAATTGAATTAGCTTTCCGACTATATAATTTTTATTTATATAATTTGTGTATAACTATGTGAAATTTGAGTTTTTATAATAGTGGTATGTTATTTTTCAAAAAAAACATAAGGCATATATTTTCGTTAGTGTAGGTGTTGAGTAGCTTAATGATGGAATTTCCTAAAAAAAAAAATGGAGATTTGTAGAGAATCCATTGTTCTAGAGCTATGTATTTTTTAAAACTTTGTAATATTAGTTTTATGTTTTTAAAAATTATGCGACTCATTATGTCCTTGAAACTACAAGGCCTTGTGTTAGTGGAGGGTACACGTTTTTTATTTATTTTTAGATTATAGATCTTAGTCTATTCTAGTGCAACATATAAGTTATTTTACAAATGGTTATGGTGATAATAAATTATGGTAGAAATAAAAGAGGTATGTATTTTAGGATTCTCATATATTTCAGGAAAAAAAATATTAAAAATAAAAAATAATAATATTATTATTTTTTTAATATATATTTGGAATTTGCATAGTCGACTTCATATATGCCTATTATTTCATCGATGACATATTTGTGTAGCCTATACAAATGTATTGACAAAAATATATTTATTGAAAGGTATTCAAAAAAATGGAGGTTTTAACCTGTTTGTAGGCCAAACCACCAAGTTTGTCACTTTGAACCTAAATATGAGGCAACCAAAGAAGACTGGAAAACAAAGTAATCATAAGAAGTCCCACTGCCAATATACTTTCTCTACAATTCCTCCATCGCTTCGAACAACAAAGCAAAGCCTATCCGCAATAGGTGGAATGCCCTAGAGAAGTGGCACATCAAATGCCATCGTTAGCTTCTCATGCAAGCCTCCTTTTCTTTCCTTTTCAGTAGTTACAACCTGCTTAGAGTTCATTATCATTTATTACACAAGTTGAATGAAAAAAAAATATTTTTGATACCGTGTTCATCCTAGTAAGAATCAAACAACTCTCTCAAGTCTCTCTATGTTGTACAATCTAAAGTTGGGTCCATGTTTTTTCCTTTCCTATTCAATTTCCTTATTCCTTTCATAAAGGACTCAACAAGGTAAGGAAATATATGGAGTGAATACTATAGGTTGTCAAATAATTTAGGTTTCCAATCATAAATCCTTAAACTTATCAAATCTCCTGCAGAAGTTGTGCAAGAATGGAAAGCATAAGATATTTTCAAAACATTTTGCCAAACAAGTAGTTCTAGAGGTCATAGTTCTAGAGGGATTAGTTCAAGAGGTCATAGTTCCAGAGGTCACAGTTCCACAAGTCGTAGTTCCACTGGTCATAGTTCCAAAGGTCATAATTCCAGAGGGCGTAGTTCCAAAGTTCATAGTTGTAGTGGTCATAGTTCTAGAGGGCATAGTTCCAGACGTCATAGTTCTAGAGGGCATAGTTTCATAGGTCATAGTTCCACAGGTCATAGCTCCAGAGGGTGTAGTTCCACAGGGAATAGTTCCAGAGGTCATAGTTTGAGAGGGCATAGTTCCAGAGGTCATAGTTCCAGAGGGCATAGTTCAAGAGGTCATAGTTCTAGAGGGCGTAGTTTTAGAGGTCACAGTTCCAAAGGTCATAGTTCCAGAGGGTGTAGTTCAAGAGGTCATATTTCTAGAGGGCGTAATTCTAGAGGTCACAGTTCCACAGGTCACAGTTCTGAAGGTCATAGCTCCATAGGGTGTAGTTCCATAGGTCATAGTTAGAGGCCATAGTTCTAGAGGGCATAGTTTCAAAGGTCATAGTTCTAGAGGTCATAGTTCCAGAGGGCGTAGTTCTAGAGGTCATAGTTCCAGAGGGCATAGTTCCATAGGTCATAGTTCCATAAGTCATTGTTCCAGAAGGCATAGATCCATAGGGAATATTTCCAAAGGTCATAGTTCCAGAGGGTGTAGTTCCATAGGTCATAGTTCCAGGTCATAGTTCCATAGGTTAGGTCATAGTTCTAGAGGTCATAGTTCTAGAGGGCATAGTTCCAGAGGTCATAGTTTTAGAGGCCATAGTTCTGAAGGGCGTAGTTCCACATGTCAAAGTTCCATAACACATAGTTCCATAGGTCGTAGTTCTAGAGGTCATAGTTCCAGAGCTCATAGTTCTAGAGGGCGTAGTTCAAGAGGTCATAGTTCGAGAGGGCATAGTTCCAGAGGTCATAGTTCCGCAGGTCATAGTTCCACAGGTCACAGTTCCACGGGTCATAGATCCAAAGTTCATAATTCCATAGGGCGTAGTTCTAGAGGTCATATCTCTAGAGGTCATAGTTCTAGAGGGCGTACTTCCAAAGGTCATAGTTCCAGAGTTCATTTTTCTGGAGGCCGTAGTTCCACAGGTCAAAGTTCCAGAGTTCATAGTTCCACAGGGTGTAGTTCTAGAGGTCATAGTTCTAGAGGGTGTATTTCCATAGGTCATAGTTCCAGAGGGCGTAGTTCTAGAGGGTGTAGTTCCACAGGTCATAGTTCCAAAGGTCATAGTTCTAGAGGGCATAGTTCCATAGGTCATAGTTCCACAGGTCATAGTTCCACGGGTCATAGTTCAATATGTCATATTTCCAAAGGTTATAGTTCTAGAGAGCATAGTTCCAGAGGTCGTAGTTCCAGAGGTCATAGTTCTGGAGGGCGTAGTTCCACAAGTCAAAGTTTCAAAGCACATAGTTCCAGAGGTCATAGTTCCATAGGGCGTATTTCTATAGTTCATAGTTCCAAAGGTCATAGTTTCATAGGTCAAAGTTCCATAGGTCATAGTTCCACAGGTCATAGTTCCATAGGGCGTAGTTCTAGAGGTCATAGTTTGAGAGGTCATAGTTCTGGAGGGCATAGTTCCAGAGGTCAAATTTCTAGAGAACACATTTCCAGAGGTCATAGTTCCACAGGGCATACTTATAGAGGTCATAGTTCCAGAGGTCATATTTCCAGAGTGCGTAGTTCTAGAGGTCATAGATTCAGAGGGTGTAGTTCCACAGGTCATAGTTCCAAAGGTCATAGTTCTAGAGGGCATAGTTCCATAGGTCATAGTTCCACAGGTCATAGTTCCACGGGTCATAGTTCAATATGTCATATTTCCAAAGGTTATAGTTCTAGAGAGCATAGTTCCAGAGGTCGTAGTTCCAGAGGTCATAGTTCTGGAGGGCGTAGTTCCACAAGTCAAAGTTTCAAAGCACATAGTTCCAGAGGTCATAGTTCCATAGGGCGTATTTCTATAGTTCATAGTTCCAAAGGTCATAGTTTCATAGGTCAAAGTTCCATAGGTCATAGTTCCACAGGTCATAGTTCCATAGGGCGTAGTTCTAGAGGTCATAGTTTGAGAGGTCATAGTTCTGGAGGGCATAGTTCCAGAGGTCAAATTTCTAGAGAACACATTTCCAGAGGTCATAGTTCCACAGGGCATACTTATAGAGGTCATAGTTCCAGAGGTCATATTTCCAGAGTGCGTAGTTCTAGAGGTCATAGATTCAGAGGGTATAGTTCCAAAGGTCATAGTTCTACAATTCATAGTTCTTAGGGTCATTCCATAGGTCATAGTTTCAGAGGGAGTAGTTCCAGAGGTCATAGATCCACAAGTATTTCTAGAGGTCATAGTTCTAGAGGTCATAGTTCTAGAGGTCATAGTTCCATAGGGCGTAGTTCAAGAGGTCATAGTTCCAAAGGGCGTAGTTCCATAGGTCACAATACCATAGGTCACAGTTCCATAGGTCATAGTTCCAAAGGTCATAGTTCAAGAGGGCATAGTTCCAGAGGTCATAATTCCAGACGTCATAGTTCTAGAGGTCATAGTTCTATAGGGCATAGTTCCAGAGGTTAAAGTTTCTTAGAATGTAGTTCTAGATGTCATAGTTCCACAGGTCGTAGTTCTAGAGGTCATAGTTCCAGAGTTCATAGTTCCAGAGGGCTTAGTTCAAGAGGTCATAGTTCCAGAGAGCATAGTTCCAAAGGTCACAGTTTCATAGGGCGTAGTTCAAGAGGTCATAGTTCCAAAGGGCATAGTTCTAGAGGTCACAGTTCCATAGGTCATAGTTCCAAAAGTCATAGTTCTAGAGGGTGTAGTTCTAGAGGTCATAGTACTAGAGGTCATAGTTCTAGAGGGCATAGTTCTAGAGGTCATAGTTCCAAAGGGCATAGTTCCAGAGGGAATAGTTCTAGAGGTCATAGTTCCAAAGGTCATAGTTCCAAAGGTCATAGTTCCACAAGTCATAGTTCCACAGGTCATAGTTCCATAGGTCATAATTCCACAGGTCATAGTTCCGAAGGTCATAGTTCCAGAGGACGTAGCTCCACAGGTCATACCTCCAAAGGTCACAGTTCCACAGGTCATAGTTCCAAAGGTCATAGTTCCAGAGGGCATAGTTCCAGAGGTCATAATTCCATAGGGCATAGTTCAAGAGGTCATAGTTCCAGAGGGCATAGTTCCAGAGGTCGCAGTTCGATAGGTCATAGTTTCAAAGGTCATAGTTCCAGAGGACATAGTTCCAGAGGACATAGTTCCAGAGGTCATAATTCTAGAAGTCATAGTTCCAAAGGGCGTATTTATAGAGGTCACAGTTCTAGAGGTCATATTTATAGAGGGCATAGTTCCAGAGTTCATAGTTCTAGAGGGCATAGTTTCATAGGTCATAGTTTCACAAGTCATAGTTCCAGAGGGCATAGTTCAACAGGGAATAGTTCTAGAGGTCATAGTTCAGTAGGGCATAGCTCCATAGGACATAGTTCCACAGGTCACAGTTCCACATGTCATAGTTCCAAAGGTCATAGTTCCAGAGGTCATAGTTCTAGAGAGCGTAGTTCCAGAGGTCATAGTTCCAAAGGTCATAGTTCTAAAGGGCATAGTTCCAAAGGTCAAAGTTTCATAGCATGTAGTTCCAAATGTCATAGTTCCATAGGTCATATTTCTAGAGGTCATAGTTCCATAGGTCATATTTCCATAGGTCATAGTTCCATAGGTCATAGTTCCAAAGTTCACAGTTCCACATGTCATAGTTCCAGAGGTCATAGTTCCAGAGGTCATAGTTCTGGAAGGCATAGTTCCACATGTCAAAGTTCCAAAGAACGTAGTTATAGAGGTCATAGTTCCACAGGGTGTAGTTCTAAGGTCATAGATTCAGAGGTCATAGTTCCAAAGGTCACAGTTCGACAAGTCATTGTTCCATAGGGTGTAGTTTGATAGGTCATAGTTCCAAAGGTCACAGTTCCACAGGTCATAGTTCCATAGGGTGTAGTTCCAGAGGTGTAGTTCCAGAGGTCATAGTTCCAAAGGTCATAGTTCTGGAGGGTGTAGTTCCATAGGTCAAAGTTCCAGAGAACATAGTTTGAGAGGTCATAGCTCCACAGGGCATAGTTCTAGAGGTCATAGTTCCAGAGGTCATAGTTCCAGAGGGTCTATGACTAGTGAAACTATGACCTATGGAACTATGACTCGTGAAACTCTAATACAACACGCTGAATCCATTTCTGTATTCAGAAATGGATTTGGAACAACAAAAAATAGTGATTTGTGTAATTTTTTATCGTCCCACGAAAAAAGTCATTTCTTAGAACATCTAGTCAACTCCTTTGTTTTTCATGTCTTTCATTTTAAGTTTCATGCAAATTCATATGTATCAATTTTTTTTTTTAAACTGTCTTTCATTTTAAGTTTCATGCAAATTCATATGTATCAAATTTAAAAAAAAATGATTTAACTGGGTACTCAATCTCCTCCTCAAATTCCACTTCTATTTGTAGATTCACCACCTATTCTTTATGAAAAAGACAAATTTGTCATTCTCAAACAAAAATCCATTCCTTAATTAAATATCCTTAACAAAATGTTTTTAAGAGTGAGATCAAAACAACCATATAGTTGTTTGTTGGAAGTGAGTTGACAAAAGAAAACTCATGAGAATTCATAGTGACTCACACATTGTCATCAACCACAATACAATGATGCATTAATGAGATATATAATAGCATATATGCTTCATTGCACTGTCATCATTCTTGGCCATGTGAGATCCTATAAGTTCTTTGTTCTGAAATCTTTTAAATTTAAAAAAAAATCCATAGATCATTTATTATTTGTGGCCAATTTCCAAATAGTGTATAAAACTCAATCACTTGGGATTAGGGAAACTCAATTTGGCATACTCATTCATTTCTTCACTTCAAATAGATGTGATTCACAAACCTTGGTGAGGCCATTTATTCCTTAAACTAACCTACAAGGTTATGATTCACGAACCTTGGTGAATCCATGTGTATGGCTTAGGCCCTATACTATATATCATATATCGTATATACCTACTAGGATTTTTGATGTGTACTACACTTAGTTACAGGTCAATTTGACGGGATCATAATTTTGATGTAGGTCAAAAATGACATTTGGAGTTTGTATTTACTCTCAAATATGGGTTTGTTGATCAAATACGGGTTGAAGGTTGTCAAATTCCAGGCCTAGTCTCCATCCTCTTGCTTCCCCTCGTGTTGGTGGTCCCCATTTCGATGTCGTGTTACCATCTCTGGTACGTCGGAGTTAATGCATTCCCACCCCAAAACTATGCATATACGCATGCCATACATCCCATACATTAATACAAACATCCCCAACCTGCTTCCAAATTTTAAATTTGAATTCACCTGGCAAGCAGTATTTATCCCACACCCCCCTGAACAAGTCACTGATTCTGCCCTCCCTTACCATGTATTTGGTATTTCAAGATATAAATATCATAATTAGAGGGAACTAATTGATCCTCTCAAGAGAAAGACTATGGTTGTTACAATGAGCAGGTAGGCAACTCCCATATGATTCAAGGCAGAGAATCCAGGTAATCCTGAATTGAAGGGTTACTTCTTGCTTGAATTGAATGGTTCCTTCATATCGAATCTCATAATCAGGATCTGGTCATACCAGTTGATCCTCTCAAGAAGAATACCATGGTTGTGACAGTGAGCAAGTAGGCGGCTCCCATAATATTCAAGGTGGACAATCCAAGTAATCCTAAATTGAAGGGTTTCTTCTTTCTTTAATTGAATGGTTCATTCATATCATATCTCATCATTAGGATATGGTCAAATATTTTTTTTCCCTACATGATGGCATACTCACCGACCTTCCCCATAGGGCGTCCTTTCCATTCATATAACCATTCATCGATCTATCCATCCACAATCCATCCGCATGAGAAGATAGCACTTAGTCTCAACAAACAATTGTTTGTTTGATCCTTTGTTTGGAAGAAGTGGAAATTTGTTGATCTCTAAATGGAAATCAATCCCATTCATAATAAATTAAGGAGTAGTTAAATAATTGGATCATCTTATGCCGAGGCTAGTTAAATTTGATAATCCAAATGGATTATCGATCATTTGATCATCGTTGTTTACTTAATTTAGCAGTACAAATCGTAATAGTAGTAGTATTATCTACTCCTGTAATAGTAGTGAATGCACATGGATTAAAGGTGGGTTATTACTGCCATAGGTGCCCTTAGGAAGAGGCAATTTTAAGTGGAGATGTGGGGTGTTAGGCAGGAGAATAAAAAATGTAACAAGATTCTAATAGAAAAGAATTTAAAACTAAGATTAAATTGAGAACACCAATCACACAATTGGCACACTGATTTATGTGGAAACCCAATACGAGAAAAACGACGGGCAATGATAATCGATATTCTTATTATTCAAGGGAGAATTAAAATATCCAATCATAGACATACAACCATCCTCTCCTCTCCTACACATTGTACTCCATGGCATTGTGTCTTTCTCCCACACTCTACACACCTTGCACTCTCACCTCTATGGGTATGCTCATATATATAGCATATCTCAAACAATTAGACAAATTGATTATAATAAGGTCCATCAGTTTCAAAAACTGTTAACAGAAGAGTGCATGCATGCACGTTCCAAATATAGTTGCATGCATGTGCATGTGATCACATGGGAAATTCGTTTGCATGTTTCCAACAATCTCCACCTTGACAATAATTTACCTGATATATCATGCTCGAATTAATTCAACACCTTTTTTGCAAGCCAAGAGCATCCAAACAACATCACAGCTCTGAAACTTCTCTAACAATATTGTTACATGACCATCTGTGAATGATTCACTCCATTATGGACCATTCTTCTTCCATTAGTAACATGTCTTATAAACCAATGCACTTATCCATTTTGATATGTTGGATTGTTAATCAAATGCACAACACTTTGACCACCACGAAACACCACATCCTATACATGTCCAAACTTACCCAATAGATCCTTTCATTCTTGCAAGACATAACCTGATGTAGGTCTCCTCTTGCCCTAATCTCATGAATCATAACCACAGACTAAATCATTGCAATCATTGTAGGTGATACTTGTGCTTCTGTTTTTGAAGCACCCATTTCCATGCCCTTCACCTAGTTTTGCTATCCGTCCATTGACAACACCAACTACATGTGAAATGTTGACCAATTTCCATCACAATCATCAAACTTAATACTATCATATAATACTTGAGACATATATAACCCCTTTCTTCTTCATCAACTAGGACATAAACCTGAAGAATACTTACAATGGAAAGCCAAAGGGATTTTACCGGTTTCACATTATTCATACCAAATTTCTGGAGTATCTTCACTGCATACTTCTATTTTGATAACCAATATTACCATCCTTCCTATCTTTGTGTATTCCCATGCCCAAGATTTATTTTGCTTCTCCCAAAGCCTTTAGAACAATGCCCTAACCAACTGAGTCAACCTATTGAGATCAACCATGCTTGTGCTTGCAACAAGGATAACATATAACACCAAGATAATGAATATACAATAAATACAATGGTTATACTCACTTCTTGTAAAGTTTGGCTCACCATGAAGGAATCAAACATCTTGTACCATTTTCATGGCATGCTTCAGGACATACAATGATTCTTGAGTTTGCAAAAAAAATGTTGCGATTCTTAACTAATTGTTCTAGTTATTCCAGATACATCCCCTTATCCAAAGAAACTCCATGTAAAACAATTTTAACATCTATTTGTACTAATACAACTAGTGCTAACACAACATGAATATAAACAAGATTTTAACAACTCATGAGAGACTTTCGTGGAGATCAATACCTTCAAAATACCCTTCTTCTACCAGTCATGCTTTGGACCTTTCATCTTTTACTATGTCTGGTTTTATAAAAGGAGATTCCTAAAACATTGCATCTTTGTCCATGATGATTTTGTGGGTAGTAGGATCCGACAGTTTGCACCCCTTAACATCATCACCATATCAAAGATCTACATGTTTGATCTGGGTCCTACTTAAAGTGTTGATAACAAACATAAGAATCGCAACTGAATAATTTCACATTTGAGTAATTACCAGATGACCTGTTCATACCTCTTCCTGAATCTTCCTGTCTTTCACAACCAATGGTGACAGAGTTACCAGATAGCACAACTGCTTTTCTCCACAACTATTCCTGCAACTTGACATTATTGAACATGCCCATTCGATCCCATCTTCCTTGCAATACTTTCCAAGTTCCGTGCATAAGACCCTACCTTCATCATATATTCTCAAACACTTGATTGACCTTCCAACACATCAACCTTTCTACAGGCCCACCTTTCTAACCTGGAAACACTACTCCACCTCAAACTTTGCATTCAAACAACTTTGACCAAATCTGGCCAAGCCAACCCAAATGAACCTTAGTCGCTCACCTCCAGGGACTTTGCATTGGAGTCTTAGTGCTCCACCTTAACATGAAAATTCCCTTGACGAAATACGACCAAGTTGGCCAAGTAAGCCTTCACCTCTTACCTCCAAGCCCATTTACAATGGAGTTCACCATGCCTTTTATAGGCTTCATTACATCCAATTCGTAGACACAATACCACGAGATACCCAAAAAAACATGGACTCAAAAAGCCACCTGCTTTGACAAAAACAACCACATTTAACTCATTAACTACTTCACCGAGTCAAGGTTAACCCAACATACATGCCCCCCCACATATTAAATCTACCTAAATCTATGTCTAGAATTTTCATAGGTGACCTGATAAACCAGGGGTACACATGCCTATCCATGTCTTACACACATATGCCCATTTACATGCAATCAATATATTTTACAACTCCAAAGTAAATACATTATTTATTATTATCATTATTATTTAACGCCGACTCAACCATGATCGTCGTGCACCGTCTATGTGAACATAAGTGGTGAGACAAAACAAACAGACAAAACTTCATCAACCATACTTGTAAATGAATTTGTTTTTTTTGTGGAGTCCTCCTTGGATGCTTGTTGTATTTTGCAAGAATCCTTCTTGAGTTGCCTAGATTTGCCACAGAATCAACATTTTCCCTTACCCTTATTGTATTTTGACTTAGACCTAGTTGTACATTTCTGATCTTTCCCTCCTTATGTAGATTTACCTTTGACCACCATTGCTTTTGTTGTTGAGGTTTCCTTACTCGATATTTTCCTCATCTCCTTAGACAACAAAGCTCACACAACAGTGTCATAATCAATGACATATGTTGAGCTAAACCACATAGTTGTGACCAGATGATCCCAATATTCAGGCAACGAACACAATAGCATAACCACCTTGTTCTCATCTTTGTATGTTATGCCAATACTAGATAATTGACAAATCAGCGTATTGAAAACATTCAAGTGATCAACAATTTTTGTAGCTTCTTTCATCTGCAAACTATACAACTGCCTCTTCAAAAAGATTTTGTTTGTCAAGGAATTTTTCATATACATACTCTCCAGTTTGTTCACAAACATGTTGTTGTCTCTTCAACGATGTTAAACATCATTTCATTTGCCAAACACAAACGAATGGTACTGAGATCTCTTGCATCTAGATCTTCCGAGTGTTTGTCTACCATGCTTGATAGTTTCTTTATATTTCAAGTCAACACCTTTTGCAATCCTTGTTGCACAAGCATATCTCGGATCTTGAGCTTCCATAGCACAAAGCTATTCTTACCGCTGAATTTCTCCACCTCAAACTTAGAACTCTGCAGTTTGGCCATTAACATTAAAAACCGTCAAAACCACTGCTTATAAAACCAAACACTTTTAAATATGGAGGAATAATGAAATGAATGCCAAAATATTTAATTAAAAGGTCTTTAAAAATATTTAATAAGTATTTCATGGAGAATTTTTATTAAAACACCCTTTTATTAAAGACCTAGATTCTCCATAAGTTCATAATAAGAAAAAAAATGACAAAAACAAAGCTTATGACAACTTCACCTTATAAACATAAAGTTTGCCAAAAGTGTGCTTGGTACAGTTGCAGTATGTGACAGGACAACCTACCGCATTTGTAGCGCACCCTTTCAACTACCATGGCTTAATTGCTAATAAGAGGAGACTATAACACCACTCTATACATGATTCGTACAGGTGTTATATGATCCATAAGCTCTCAACAATTAAACACATTCAATGCTTAGAGTAAACATATTATCTACTGCTATAATTAACAATCCATAGCGTTTCATAATAATTCATATACACAGTGGAAATCATGATAACATAAACAACACAGTCCTGCAAAACATGATTAAGGCATAATCAGATACTTATCTTTTAACAGTGGTAGATTCCACCAACCAAGTGCAGGCCTTCCACAAACCTCCCAGCCTTATACCACGCTGATCATCAGCTCAGCAGTGGGTCACCCCTAAGCTGGGACTAAGCTCCACCCCAAGGCAAGGAATCCTAGGCAAGGATGAGGTTACAGGGAAAACATCACATAAAAATCTGGAAGGATTCTTCCCAGGATGCCATCTTACGCCCACTACTATCAGACTCTCATTCCCCACATGCCTGTTCCGCCAAGGAGTATACACCTTCACAAGCACAGTCCATCGGTGCTGTTGTCGCAAGCGTTGACTCTAGGCTGTAATAGAGCCAAGCCTTAGCACATTTTAAAAAGAAAAAAGTTATTTATTGTTCAGAACTTGACTTGGGTTGCAGCAAGCCAAACCCAGAAAATTGATTTTGAGTGCACTTCTGACCTAATACACTCAGAGACAGTTCTCTCAACAGCCAAGGGCTCTTTACTCAGGAATATTCAATGATTACAGTAAGAAGGCCAGATTTCTTATTAAAAAAGATGTTTAATCAGGTTGGGGGTTGATCCAGGAAAACAGTCCATTGGGCATGGAGTCAAGTAAAAACCAGAGAAAGGAGATCATAACAGAGATCACATTACTTGCAGAAAATGAGGCAAAGCAAGTATTTCTTTCGACTATAAATAATCATAATTTAATAGCAGAAAAAAGAAAGGAAAGGACCATCACAGTGAAAGCATCTATCAGGGATGAATTTCCACTATGACTTTGGAAGAAAAAACTGAAGGCTGATGGCTAAATACAGAGCACTTATCTGGAGTGAATTCTGACCAGTCACCATTGAAAACAAAACTCTTATTAACTGAGTGAAAGGAGCATATAAAATGAATTCCAGACAAGTTTTAACTCAGTCAATAAAAGAACAGATAGATTGAATGACAAAAAGGAGAACATAGCGAAAGAAATGACCGTAATGAATCTCATGATATTAAGAAACGTGTCACTGTGTATAATTCCATTCCTGGTTCTCCAAATAACTCTGCGTTCCAAAAGGAGCTCTCTGCCCTAGAGCTTTCTCCCGGCTTCCCCCCCTTTTACAATGAATGCATCTGTATATAAATTCCCTCTCTCAAGGGGTTGAAAACGCCTCATATCATAACTAACAATTAACTAATTTCAACTTTCTTTTAACTAATAGTAATCTGAACTAAATTAAAAGTACAACATAAATCCTAATTTCTGAACTGTTTATTTGATCCGCCTCCATGCGCAAAAATCTTTGCAGTTGTCGGGTAGTTTGTAATCAACATTAGGAATATCCGGACCACGAACAACTGTCCATCTCCCCCAAACTCAGCAACTGTCTTCCATCATCAGCAAAAGAAAGAGCACGATTTGTTCCATTCAATCAACTGTTTAGTCTTCCTGCAACTATTTCAGTTGCTTCTCCTGTCTGTTGCCAACAAAACTGCTGCTTTTACCCAATCCAACATGAATATTGTCAGCAGTATATTGACTAGTTTCACTACCAATGTATTGCCTTTCTCGGCTCCCAACATCATGTGTATGCACCCGGTTGCTACCAACAAAAACCCAATGATTCCCAGCATAATCAGCCAAGTCTTCAATAGTACTTTTAATAGTTTCAGTACTCTCAGGAACAAATTTGTAACTTATTACCTAGCTATCAGAACCAACTGTTATCTTGTATACCTCGTGCAATGTAGTGATATCACAACACCTAATGCAACCATCGGAACCTCCTGCAAATATTTTCTTTGCCTCCAAACTCCAAACAACACTCAAAATTTTTCCTTTAACTCTTGGAAAGGACCTGTAATATTCCATGCCTTTCTCCGAGTCACGAACAACATAGATGCGAATATCACCATCATCACAACCAATTGCCACTCGTTGCACCGCAAGTTCTTCTTATATATTTGATGGGTGCAAGAAAGGCAACAGGTCTTATTGCTGAATGAAAATGTTGAGACGCGGTCAATCCATATGCCGACCTGTTGACAGTTTCAAAAGATATTACCATTCCCATCCTGAAGAATAAAATTTCCAATTCGTCGAAGACTTTCGTATTTCATTTTTGAGATTTTGAAGTTCAAAGTGCGCGAATTTTCCCATCGGCTTTCGGACTTTCGGAGAAATAGATGTAGTATGCAAAACAATAATCAAAACCTAGAAATCGCATGATTGGTGGTTTTGTGGTGTTTCGTGCATGCGGCACGTATTGGTGTTATGTTTTTGTCATTTCTTGTTTATGGCAGCTACCATTTGACTCTTTTCCACGCGTAATATTAACCCGGAACAAAAACTAGCCACCAGGAGTAACACTGTTTATGTTGCGACCCAAAATCTCTTTGTCTATCTTGTCAAGCACTGGATCATTTTTCCTAAACTTCCTTGCGAATGGGGTATTTCTTTACACCATCCTTCTGAAGTCTCTGAGCCCAAGGGAACGTGGGTGCTGCAGATCACTTTTGACAGTTGTGTTTCGAAATTCTGGAGAGTTGCAAATAAGCGTGTGAAATTAAAACTCTGGTGTAGAAATGATGTTTGCATGGTACATGAGAATTGTTCGAGGGAGATTGTTCCATCCCCAGATCATGATTTCAACAAACTTTCGAGATAATGCCATCCAAGCGAAACCTGAATCCTTCCACCATCTGGAACTTTTGGACTGTCTATATGACTTTCCATTTGTATTCTAGTTCTTCTTCGACATGGAGAAAAAGTTCCATGTCTGTGCATTAGTTGATGTATGTCAAGGTATGTGTTGCCTCATCCACAAGCTCAAACAATCCACTCTTGTTCATTCAAAAAGCCAGGTTAATATCTCCAATTGGGTCACATATTACGACGTCAAAAGATTGTAGAAGCCTCATCTAAAGTACTGGAAATTTGCAATGAAATCTATGACAACATGAGAATCTTAAAACCATGTCATTGGGCTCGTGATGTGCTTTCCTCCAAATCGAGCATCTAATGCGCCAATTCAAGCATCTACAATTTTTTTAATATCATGCTACAATCTTCTGAGGAAATCCTTAAACATAGCCGACCTTCCTGATAATGCAATATTCTTGTACAAAGCTCACCTGGTGTTAATTGGCTATGAATGGACTCACTTGTCCACCACAACAGGCAGGGGGTGGTGTAATCACTGGAGTAGATTTCAGGATTAAAGAAGACCTCTGGAGCCAGAAATCGCTCACAACCAATATCACAAGAATATCGTGCTCCTATCTTAGGTTTCGTACCAGTCCATGGTTTTATATATTTTTCAGGGTCTCGATCATGCTTACCAAATTCCTTAACAATATCAGCATAGGTGTAGCAATAAGCTTCTTTTATTCTCCGTGCCACTTCCAATAAATCCTTAAGCAGTATATTTTCACCCTTTTCCTGCATAAGTTGTTGAACAAACAAAGTGAGGTCTCTTCCAGTAATAGGGATTGATTTCATGGCACTTCCAATGACATAGCCATCTGCTACAGGTACAATGTGTGTAATCCCATCTTAGAAGTTCTGTACCCAGCAGCAATAGCAAGGACAGCCTGTACAGCTATATAAAGTCCTGGAACATTAAATATTTCAAACATTATTTCTCCAGTATATTCACGGTTTTCAGGAGCAGTAAGAGGACTCTCAACTAAGAGGAAATAGTGATCCTCAAACACATTTAGGATGAAGACACCAAGTAGAGAAAAATTAAAAATATGTTACAACAGGTGCTAACCTCCCTCTTTGGGTCTCGGCAACAGGCCGGATTAGGAAGTCTCAGAGCCTGAAGCTGGTGCTGGACACTCTCTGGAAGAAACCTCTTCCAACAACATCCACCTCCCTTACTTAGAGAGAGATCACACACAGGATCAATCACAACTTGCACTGGCCATCAAGCCACGTCCAGTCCAGTTCTGCGTGGTCACCATAGCCAACTGAAAATACAAACACGACCTCTCAAACAGGCTCAACAATGGCTCGAGGCCTCATAGTGATGGTTCATAGGAATGCATGATGAGTAACTCCTGCAGGGGTCGACACAAACTCCACGACTCAGAATGGAGGGTGAGATCGACTCTTCAGAACAACACAGGCTTTCCCACTGGTTCAACAATGGCAGAATGGTTTAGGGTCTCAGCTTCGGAGCAGAGCCTCCATGCATAGGTTCGATCAGTCGGAGAGAGGATGTGCATGGACTATCAAAGACAATACGGGTTCACGACTCTCAAAACGCACGCGGTATTCTTGCAGGGGTTGGGTTGGTCCTTTAGAGAAAACTGTTCAACGCTCTCTACACGCTCAGGTAGTCGGGTGGAAATGGAGGAGGAACCCTTCTCACAACTCACCCTGGCCATTTTATTCGCATGCATCAGGGTTGACACTTGTCACCCATGAAACTGCATGCCTTCCACCAGCACGCGTCTCCCTTGCATGTTCTCCCCTTACCAGAAACTTAGGATAAAACATAAAATGCACATGTCTTTTGGGATAATATTAAAATATTATTCCCAGTCTTAAGCCCCCTAGGCTTATCCCCTAGGCTCAACACTTAGCCCCTTTTCCCACCTTCCAGCCCCTAATTCCTTTCCCACCCTATGGATGCTTAGTCCCCCTTCACTCATTCATCGCAATCGATCTGCACATGGCGGTGTTTATATTTTATTAATTGTTCTACGTGATTCCATATACAACAACAAGCCCCTGGCCTTCAACACTCAGGCTCCCTGGCCTAACAAACACATAAGCCTCCAGCTTATAAAAACTTGGCTCACTAGCCTATGAAACATAATTACAATTCCTTTCAGAACATGTTTTACAATGGGGCTCGGCCTTGGGGAAACTACAATCCCCCTCCCCTTATTTTTGCACTGTCCTTAGTGCAACTTTACACAACATCTGCAAGATTTTCAATTTTTTTTAAAAAGATGCAGGTACTCTGCCTGCATAACATCTGCATGTTCCCATGTCGCGTCCTCAGGACCGTACCAGGTCCACTGGACCTTTACAAGCTCTATAGCTCGATTTCAGAGATGTTTGCTTTTCCTGTCCAATATGCGCACAGGATGCACTTATAGGACACCTTCTGGTTCCACCTGAATCACATTCCAATCGATAACATGATTAGCATCAGGTACATATTTCTTAAGCAGTGAAACATAAAACACATTATGTACAGTCATAGATGCAGGTAATGCAAGCATGTATGCAACCGGCCCAATCCTTTCCAGGATCTCGAATGGCCCACAAAATCTTGCTGCCAACTTGGCGCAACTTCCCAGCTTTAGGGAACTCCTATTAGTTTTCACTTTCAGGAAAACATGGTCACCCACTTTGAATTCTCTATGGGTTCTGTTACTATCAGTGTAACTTTTCTGCCTGTCCTGGGCAAATTTTAGATTATGTTTAATTTGTATCATTTGATCTTCCATCTCTTTGCGAAGCTCAGGCCCAACTACTGCTCTGTCAGTTGGATTATCCAAACTCACTGGAGTGCTGCACTTTCTTCCATAAAGTGATTCAAATGGGCTCATCTTCAATGATGCATGATACCCATTATTGTAGGCGAATTCTACCAAATGCAGGTAGTCTTCCCACCTTCATGGTTTATCCATCACATACATTCTCAGCATGTCTTCTATTACTCTGTTTACTCTCTCTATCTGTCCATCAGACTCAGGATGATATGCTGTGCTAAAGTTTAGATTCGTTCTGAATCCTTTGAACAGTCCTTTCCAGAAATTTGAAGTGAATTTCAGGTCTCTATCAGACACAATTGTCTTAGGAATTCCATGCAAGCGTGCAACTTCTTTTAAGAAGATATCAGCAACATCTGCTACCCCGTGGGTGGTTTTTAATGGAATAAAATGGGCATCTTTAGTAAGCTTGTCCACCACCACCATGATTTAATCATGCCGCTTGCTTGTTCTAGGTAGTCCAGTGATGAAATCCATTAATACCATGTCCCATTTCCACTCAGGAATGGGTAAAGGCTGCAACAACCCTGTTGGGTGCCTGTGCTCAGCCTTAACCTTTTGGCACTCCATACATCTAGCGATGTATTCAATGATTTATTTCTTCAAACCCGGCCAAAAATAATGGCCTTTGACTACTACCATAGTCTTCTGATATCCAGGATGTCCAACATAAGCCACATTATGCATCTCCTTTAGAATTCCCAGCTTCAATTCTCGTACATTGGGTACATACACTCTGTTTTTATACAGAAGTAGGCCATCATCTCCCAAGGTGTAACTTTCCTTGGGTTGTGGTTCTTCACACTGTTGTAGCTTTGCTACAATACCTTTGTAATGCAAATCAGTATTTACAGCTTCCAAAATTCTATCTTTCATATCAATCCTATACATGCTAATGGTTGTAGCATATAATTCGTGCACTTTTATGCTGAGTGCATCAACCACCTTATTTTCTTTCCCTTTGATATGCTTGATATCAAAGTCATATTTTCACAGAAAATCTAGCCATCTGATTTGTTTGGCATTTAAGATCGGCTGATCAAATAAATACTTCAGACCATTATGGTCTATTCTCAACTTGAATCTCTTGCCCATGAGGTAATTTTTCCATTTCCTCAAGGCATGGACGATTGCTACCATCTCTAAATCATGAGTGGCATAATTCTTCTCATGTTCCTTCAAATTTCGGGATTCATAACAAACTACAAATCCCTCTTGCCTGAGAACTCCTCCCAGCCCCTCCATACATGCATCTGTGCACACTACGTAATCCTTGTTTGGATCTGCAATCTTCAGGATTGGAGCACTAGTTAGCAGTTGCTTCAATTGCTGGATGTTTCTCTCACATTCTTCAGTCCACTGGAACTTCTTCTCCTTCCTTTGCAAGGAAGTGATAGAATGAGCTATCTTTGAGAATCCAGCTATGAACCTCCTATAGTAGCCCGCCAGACCCATAAAAGATCTAACTTCTGCCACATTCCTTGGCGCTGGCCATTCTCGAATGGCCTATACCTTCTGAGGATCCACAACGATCCCTTCTTCAGATATAATGTGTCCCAAGTAATGGATCTGCCTTTGGTAAAAAGAGAACTTGCTTAGTTTTGTGTACAATTGGTGTTCTCTCAACACCTGCAGCACCATTCTCAGGTGTTGCTCATGTTCTTCCTCTGTCTTGGAATACACCAAGACGTCATCCAGGAAGACTATGACAAACTTGTCCAAATAATTTCTGAACACTCCATTCATTAAGCACATGAAAATAGTAGGTGTGTTGGACAGCCCAAACGACACCATTGTGAACTCATAATGACCATACCTTGTTCTAAAGGCGGTCTTGCTGATATCCTCATCCTTTATTCTCACTTGGTGGTATCCAGATCTGAGGTCTATTTTTGAAAATATTTTTTCATCCTTCAGTTGATCAAAAAGATCATCAATCCTTGGCAGAGGATACTTCTTCTTGACAGTGACCTTATTCAACTGTCGAAAATCAATGCACAGCCTCAACGTCTCATCTTTCTTCTTCACGAATAGGACCGGGGCTCCCCACGGTGACACACTAGAGTGAATGTAACATTTCTTTAGTATCTCTTCAAGCTGCAATTGCAACTCCTTCAGCTTTGGTGTACTCATTCTATAAGGAGCCTTCGAGACTGGAGTTGCTCCAGGCATCAAATTTATAGAAAAATCGATGTCCCTCTTCGGAGGTAGTCCAGGTACCTCCTGAAATACGTCCTTGAATTCTTTGAGTACTTCGTGGTCTTCTAGATTCGATACTACATCTCGGGATGCTTCTTCCACCCGAGCTACAAATAATTGACAGCCTTTCCGGTAACATTTCTTCAGCTGCATGGCTGAGATTTCCCTCACAGCCACGGCTCTGGGAATTCCTTGGACTGTTACCTGATTTTCCTCTTCGTTTAGGCATGTGAAATTCTTGTTACGACAATCCAGAAGGGCATGTTGCTGGTCCAACCAGTCCATCCCAATTAAGAAATCGTATGAGCCTAAAGGCAGAATGTTCAATTCAGCCTTAGTGCTCATTCCTTTCTTGTCCACTGAACAGGACTTAACCAATTCAGTGACCTTCCTCTTGGTCCTTGTGGCCAACTGCACTAACCAAGACTTCTCATGTTTGCTTCTCGTTAGATGAAAACTTTCCACCACTCGAGGATCTACATAACTATGGCTAACCCCTAAATCAATTAAAATAACAAGTGGTCGGTTGTTGATCGTACCTTCCACTTCGATCATGTGCGATTGAAATTCTTCTTTCTTGTTGTCTGGGGCTGCGTAGATCCTCGACATTCTGCTGCCCATATTTCCCACTGTTTCAACTTGTTGAATAGTATGTACAGTTCTTGCTTTACCATTTTTATGGGGGAAATCTCTGTACTTGTGGTTTCCTTGATAGCCCCAACACTGAATGGGCGTCTGTCTCTATCTTTGTGCTCCCTCTTCAGTCATTCTCGGCTCTCTAAACGATGGTTGTCCTTGAAGACTGTTTCTAAAAAAGGAAGGCTTGTTTCCCTTCCGCCTCTGTTACTTCTTAAACTTCCTCTGATCATTCCAAACCTTCCGAAGGATAAGCCTTTCTCCTTGCTGTTCATACAATCATTTCGCCTTTCTTATGGTTTCTTCCATGGTCTTAGGATCGTCATATTGAATATTGTCACTCATGGAAGGTGGTAGTCCACTCAGATATCTCTGAATCTTGACAACCTCATCTTTGATGAATGGAACATACTTCAGTAATTCTAGGAAACTTCGTTCATACTCATCAATGGTCATGATGCCTAGCTTGAGTTCGAAGAACTCCTTCATCTTTCTGTCATAGTATATTTTAGTCAGGTATTTATTCTCGAAATACCTCTTAAATTCCTTCCACATGACCTCTTTCTCTCTAATGTGATGCACCTGCACAAACTGATCCCACCACATGGATGCTTTTCCTTTCAGTTGGTACATTGCAATTCTTCCTTCTACATGGGTGGAATAATTCTGCAGTTGGAAGTATTTTTTCATGCCAAGCAACCATGTCTCAGCATCTTCCTTCTTCTTATGTTCTCCATCGAATGTTGGAGGCTTAATATTGTTCATCTCCCCTTTCAATTCCTCCTTTCCAAATTTTTGATGTTTTTTGGTAGGGGATGGGCTTGAAATACTGTGTGTCTTCCTGTCAGAATGTCTTTGGGAGCGAATAAGATGTCGGCTACCACTCCTTGACCTACTTCTTCTCCCATGGGTTCTGCGACTCTTCGTCGTACTTAAGTCTCTTCCCTTCTCGAGTTTCTTCTTTATTCTTTCCAGGCTATTAAAAATTTTTAATTTTAGTTCAGCCTATTGATCCCTGACTTTCATAATCTTTCAGATATCAGCTCGGTGAGCCTTGGCCTCTCTTTGCAATCCTTCAATGATTTTCATTATGTGTCCTTCCTTATCCTTTTATTTTCCATGCCCATTGGAGTTCAATCCTTCCACTCCTGTATTGACATCATTTCCTTCCCATTCGTCTTCTGTTTCGGGGGTAATCTGCACTTTTCCCCACTCCATACTCTTCGTTGTTTAAATGGAGTCCTGACCTCCATTGAACTCTGCACACGCACTATGTAATTAAATTCGAATTTTGTCAGGCCATTACTCCTTCCGGAACAATCCATAACATTTATAAGCCAATACGAACAAGAACGAAAGACATTTTGATTCAAATAAGTTTTCTGAGCTCTCGTTCGACTCTGCAATTTTTCGGGTTTTCAAAACTTTCATTTTCGACACTTCAGGATTTCGAGACTTCAGGTTTTGGGCTTTCGGCCCACAAGGCTTTTAAACTTGATTTCCTGTCCAAACCCCGACTTCCGAAATTTCGACTTACTTTATCCTTCGGGCCCACATAGCATAGTGGTCACCCACAACCATGGTGGTACGTGGCACGCTCATGAGGGTCCACGTCACTTTTAACGACGTCATCGGGTCCCCCCTCTCTCGCTTCCAACGAGAATGGGCCCCATCGTGTGGTTAAGTGGAGTACAAGTGGCAAAGAGGAAATACGACACGGTATTCAACAAGACAGGAGGGGACCCATTTCACATACCACACTATTTCGGACCCCCCCNAGGTAGAACGGAAAGGGGGGTCTAGAACTCACCTGAGCAACGTTGATGAAGGTTAATTAATCTCAACCATTCGAGAGTTGCACGTCTAATTCTAGATTCCCCGCCCCCACCGCTAAAGGTAGAACAACAAGGGGGCTCTGGAATGAAACCTCAGTCATAGATCTGGGCAGGTGGACTTTGACCATCCAAATCTGCTCATTCCTTACCTTAATGCACATTTGTGCCCTGATTTAAAGCAGACATCTCTTCCTCACATCTAACGGTCTTTACAGACACTGATATTCCCGAAGGAATTTCATCCATTCATCGGGACTTAGCCACATGCTAACGTCTCTACATTATGGGTCGAGATTTATCAAGACGAGAGCCCGAGTTCTTGTCAATGGAACTCCCGAATCCTTGATCCCCGATTTCCCAAAATGGGTAATCTCTCGACATGTGGCCTTCTCAAATCGGATGATCCACGACTGCTCCATAGTTTCCACCATGGAAAGTCCCGATCCCTTGTTACCAAGACTCCCGATATCATGATTCCCGATTTCCCAAAATGGGAAATCTCACGACACATGGCCTCCATCGTTCGGACGGTCTAGATCTATTTCGGTGCTTTCGCCCCTATTCACTGGGTTTTTAACTCTCAAATATCTCCTGACAGATCCAATGACTTTCGAGTTTTCCAGCTGAGATATGATGGCTCAGACGGTTCCTAACTAATTCGGGATTTTGCGTATCGCGATTTCCACACTCTTGTGCAATTCCAAAGGGATTTAAACCCGATGCAAAATTTCCAGATCTAATGGTCACAGCGAAAAATCCATAGCGTTTCATAATAATTCATATACACAGCGAAAATCATGATAACATAAACAACACAGTCCTGCAAAACATGATTAAGGCATAATCAGATACTTATCTTTTAACAGTGGTAGATTCCACCAACCAAGTGCAGGCCTTCCACGAACCTCCCAGCCTTAGACCACACTGCTCATCTGCTCAACAGTGGGTCACCCCCGAGCTGGGACTAAGCTCCACCCCAAGGCAAGGAATCCTAGGCTAGGCTGAGGTTACAGGGAAAACAACACATAAAAATATGGAAGGTTTCTTCCCAGGATGCCATCTTACGCCCACTACTATCAGACTCTCATTCCCCACATGCCTATTTCGCCTAGGAGTATACACCTTCACAAGCACAGTCCATCGGTGCTAACCTCCCTCTCTGGGTCTCAGCAACAGGCCAGATCAAGAAGTCTCAGAGCCTGAAGCTGTTGTTGGACACTCTCTGGAAGAAACCTCTTCCAACAACATACACCTCCCTTACTTAGAGAGAGATCACACATAGGCTCAATCACAAATTGCACTGGCCATCAAGCCACATGCAGTCCAACTCTGCGTGGTCACCATAGCCAACTGAAAATACAAACAGGGCCTCTCAAATAGGCTCAACAATGGCTCGAGGCCTCACAGTGATGGTTCATAGGAATGCGTGATGACTAACTCCTACAGGGGTCGACACAGACTCCATGACTCAGAACGGAGGGTGAGATCGGCTCTTCAGAAAAACACAGGCTTTCCCACTGGTTCAACAATGGCAGAATGGTTCAGGGTCTCGGCTTCGAAACAGAGCCTCCATGCATAGGTTCAATCAGTCAGACAGAGGATGTGCACGGACTATCAAAGACAATACGGGTTCACGACTCTTAGAACGCACGCGTTATTCTTGCAGTGGTTGGGTTGGTCCTTCAGAACAAACTGTTCAACCCTCTCTACATGCTCAGGTAGTCGGGTGGAAATGAAGGAGGAACCCTTCTCACGGCTCACCCTGGTCGTTTTATTCGCATGCATCAGGGTTGACACTTGTCACCCATGAAACTGCATGCGTTCCACCAGCACACGTCTCCCTTGCATGTTCTCCCCTTGCTAGAAACTTAGGATAAGACATAAAATGCACATGTCTTTTGGGATAATATTAAAATATTATTCCCAAACTTAAGATCCCTAGGCTTAGCCCCTAGGCTCAACACTTATCCCCTTTTCCCACCTTCCAACCCCTAATTCCTTGGCCACCCTATGGATGCTTAGTCCCCCTTCACTCATTCATCATGGTCAGTCTGCACATGGCGGTGTTTATATTTTATTAATTGTTCTGCGTGATTCCATATACAACAGCAGGCTCATGGCCTTCAACACTCAGGCTCCGTGGCCTAACAAACACACAAGCCTCTAGCTTATAAAAACTTGGCTCACCATCCTATAAAACATAATTACAATTCCTTTCAGAACATGGTTTACAACGGGGCTCGGCCTTGGGGACACTACAACATTATAATAAAATCTTTTCTAGGTTGATCCACTTCATATTCTCTTCTCCTATGCCCTGTGATCTTTTAGGGTAACGATAATTGATATTCTTATTATTCAAGGGAGAATTACAATAGCCAATTAAAGGCATACAATCATCCTCTCCTCTCTTACACATTGGGATCCATTATTGGCTCCTGCTCACACACTCTACACACTTTGCACTCTCACCTATGCTCGTATATATAGCATCTCTCAAACAATTAGCCAAACTAATTATAATAAGATTCATCATTTTACAGTAATGGTCTTCACACGCGTTGTAGCTCTGCAACTCTGCTGCTAGGGTTTCCGCAACCATGGAGGAGCAAGGCTCACCTAGGACCTCCTCTTCTCCCCATCCTCCTCTGCCTCTCCTAAATGATGCCTCTTTCAGCTCACTGATCAACTCTTTGCCCAAGAAGAAGAAGGCAGAATGCTCGAAATTTGTCAAAAGAGTGGAAGAAATGCCGAAGGTATCTCTCCCACCGGATATTCCTATATAGGTAGCCTTATCAATGTCTGAAGATATGCTTGTGGGGTAGTTTACTGTTCTATGGCCATCCCCCAAAGCCACTGAAAGCTGGGTTATAAAAAATTAGAAGCCTTTGATAAAACAGAATGTCATCTCTCACTTCCTGGGCAGAGGCTATTTCATTTTTGAATTCACCTCCAAAGAGGATAAGGAGCTGATCTTCAGTAATGGCCCATACTTTATGGGACCCCAAGGATTGTATCTGAATAAGTGGACTTCAAACTTCCACCTAGAAGAGGACGTTCCTTCGGCAGTTCTAGTTTGGGCCAGACTGCCTAATCTCCCAATACATTGTTGGAATTGGGACTCATTGAAGAACATAGGAGATGTGTTGGGCAAGTTCATTGATAGAGAAAAAAATAAAGACCAATATGATTGCGCCCAAATCTGTGTGGAGGTAGATCTTGAAGTAAGGATTTTGGAAGCTATCAAAATTAATGTCGAAAGTTGGTCTCATATTCAGAAACTAGATTATGAACAACTCTCGTTCAAGTGTCGCGGGTGCCACGAATACGGTCACTTCGCCAGAGATTGCCCCCCCAAAAATGAGGAAGATAAGGACAAAGAGGAAGGATGGAAACATGACAAGAGGTTCAAAACTAACCCCAAGGCCTCAAATATGGAAGGACATGAAAAGAGAAAAGGATATCAGTCCAAAGGCAACAACACACCCCAGAAAATCCTCCACCCAAAAGATTCAGGAAATATGTTTGAAAACCTTGATTTGGTTTCTCAAGATCTCCCTGAAAGGGATCTGCTTGAGAAGGAGCAGACATAGACTACAAGAATGGAAGACAAGGAGGCTATTGAGAATGCAGTGATAAAGGACTCAAGGCATGGGGAATGAGAACTTGAAAGTTCCAAAGACAAAGGCACAGCTAGTGATGTAGAAAGCCAAGGATTGGAAGAATCCGAGGAGGAAGGAGAGATAGGATATTCTCTTAGCACGGTCTGGAGATCAGCAAGAAGGCCATCATCTAGGGAGAAGAGAGAGAAAGAAACATATAAAGACAAAGTGTAGGGAAGTCAACCAACTTTGGAATTTTTTTTGGCTAAAACCCCAAAGATGGCAAGAAACCAAGGACAGGGCTCCAAGGGAGGCCCTCACTCCCATAAAAATAAATAATGAAAGTGATCTCCTGGAACTACAGAGGTTTGGGGAGTAAGTTGAAAGAAGAATCCATGAAGACCCTAATCATGAAAGAAAACCCAGACATAATGCTCGTCCAGGAGACAAAATTGGAGGAAAACCTCTTCCATCAAAATAGAAAAAGTTACTGGAAGAAAGGTGGGACAAAGGTTGTCTTAGCTAGAGGGGCATCCAGAGGTCTAGGCACTCTTTGGAATGCTTCCAAATTCAATATGGTAGCTGAGAAAAAAAATGTTCACTGGTTGTTCACAAAGTTTCAACATCAAGACTTGAAGGAGGTTTTTAGTCTTTTCAATGTATACATTCCGGTAAATGTAGGGGAAAACAAATCTTTTTTGGACTCTCTTAGATCCTTAGTGGATGAGGAGGTCCTGGAAAACATTATAATTGCAGGGGACCTAAACATCTCCCTTAGTCAAAGCGAAAAGCGAGGGGGTAACATTGTAAGAGATCCAGCTCAAGAGTCGGTGGAGGACCTCATCCATGACTGGGATCTCATTGATATTAAGCCTTGGCGAGGTAAGTACACTTGGTCAAATAAACGAGTGGGCCCTGGGCATATCGCTGCCAGATTATATAGATTTCTCCTTCAAAGTTCCTATCTCCTTCTTGGTCTTGACGTGAAAATGAATATTCTTTCTAATAGCACTTCTGATCATAAGCCCATAAAGATGATTCTCTTAGCCCAAAGGAATTTAGGCCCTATTCCCTTTCAATTTAGTCCTCTTTGGATAAATCAAAAGGACTTTTTAAAGAAGGTCGAAGAAATATGGAAGACGTCGGTCATGGGGTCTCCATTCTTCGTTTGGGAGGAGAAGTTAAGAAGTGAAAAGTTGGGCTAAAACCATTCCTAGTCCTGCGGAGGAAAGAAATCCAATCCAAGTATCTCTTGAGACTCATCAAGACTACATGGAAGAGGCTGACATTTCGAGCGATACTCTAAAAAGGGAGGAAGAGCTACAACAAAATTTTCATAACGCTTGCAAACAGGAGGAGGAATACTGGAGGCAAAAATCCAGAAGTCTTTGGCTGAAATTTGGAAACAGAAACAGTTCTTTCTTCCACAAGCAATCCCAAGCTAGAGGTTACAATTCCATTTCATAAATTAAGGATGACACACAAACTTATGGTGACTTTTCAAGCATTAAAAAGGCTTCCTTCATACATTTTAAAAATCTTTTTAATGAAGTAGAGGCGCAGGAATGCAATGATAACCTTCTAAATGAGATACCTACTAAAATCACTGCTAGAATGAATCAAAATATAGAGACTAAGGTCACTAGGAAAGAAATAAAGGCTGCCTTGTTTTCCATGAGTCTTGATAAAGCCCCAGGCCCTGATGGGTTTACGAAAAATTTCATCCAAAGTTGTTGGTAGATTGTGAAAAAAGATTTACACAAAATGGTTTTAAAATCCCAAGACTGTAATAAAGTCGGGGGAAACACGAACTCTACCTTTCTAGCCCTCATTCCGAAAGAAAAGGGTGCAAACTCCTTCAACAGGTTCCATCCCATTTCCCTTTGCAACATGGGATACAAGATCATTTCAAAGGTGATAGCCAACAAATTGAAAGGGCTTCTTCCATACCTCATTTCGGAGAACCAAGGGGGCTTTGTTTAAGGAAGGCAAATCATGGACAGTATAATATTAGTCCAAGAGGCGCTTCACTCAAGTATGAAGAGAAAATAAAAAGGTATGATAGCTAAGCTTGACTTTGCAAATGCATTCGACAGGGTTAGGCACTCTTTTCTGTTCAATGTTTTGCACAAGTTTGGTTTTGGGACTAGTTTCATTAATTGGATCAAAGCATGCATTTCCGATCCTTGGATTGCTCCGTTGGTGAATGGGAGAGCTGCATATTTCTTTAAAGCATCGCAAGAGCTAAGGCAAGGATGCCCGCTCTCACCCATGCTCTATGTCCTCCAAGCAGGGGTGATTTTAAGAACCCCCCCTAAATTTATATGTATAATAAATGGGCGAATCTCCATGATACATAGGAAAAATTGAAGGCTATTTTATCAATTATATAATATGTATATATAATTTTTTGGCGAATCTTTTAGTCACTTATATAATCTTGTAAAATCTTGGCGAATATTTCACTTAACTATAAAACCTTGTAATGTTTTGGCGAATTTCATGATAAAGTATAAAACCATATATAATAATAGGAAAATGTATTCGTTAAACTGTAATATACTCATTTTACATATTTGGAAAAAGAAACATAATTTGTCCATCCTTTAGACAATGTTGCAAGCATTAGGGGTTATGTTTGTCAAGTTTCTCACTGTATACTCTTGCATATCCCTCTATCAGTTTTGATGATATTTCACCAAAAAGTTCATATGTGTTGATCCTGACCACCACTTCTATCAAGCTCGGGATATATTAATATTTTCTCTACCACTTCCATTGTGGACTATTTATTACTAATTCATTGATTATGAAAGGACCCTTCAAACAAGTTCATCATAGATGATAGGATGTTCTTAAATGGGAGCGCAGATAATTATATCCATCAATAACTCCAAAAGTATTATAACATTGATAGGTCGTATTCCATGCATGACTTCCTCTCTAATCATCCATTTGTACTAAAAAAGGACCCCTTTCCGAGGAAGGGAAGTCTCTTTTACCCCTTATATTTTTATTATTTTATAAAAAACTTAAAGGGACACATAAATTTGTAAAAAATGTTGCACATAGATTAGGCCTTAGAAATTTTTTAATTTCCTTTCACTTAGAAAGAGAAGAGTGGTATTGAGTGGGACATTTAATGGTAAACAAATTGTCCATAAATTTCAAATAGATATTGAAAGCTGGCTTTTATGGTCACTAGTGCAATTTTAATAGATTCATATGATTTCCCCATATGGTTGAAGTTTAGACTTTAAAGAAGAAGAAATCTAGGCATATGCCACCATAAAGAAGAAGAAATCTTAAGTCTACCTCAAGTCCTCTATCCTTACTAGACCCTAGTTGTTCCTTTTTCCTGTCGTTTCCCATTTCCTGTTTTAGATTCTCAGGGACACCTTGACAAGACATGAACCTCTACATAAGGGATTTCATTTTCATTACATAAAAAATGAGATCAATCTAATAAAACGACTTCACTTGTGCGATCAATTTAGAAGCATAGAGTCCTACATGATATTACATGGCAATAAGAAAAAAGACAATAAATTATACAAGTTCTCCCCAAGCTAGCCAAAGTTATTAATGCAATCCAAATCGTCAATTTTCAACTCAACTAGGCTACAAACCCTAAGATATGAACTCTATTTATGATTATCATACAAAKAAAGAAAGAAARAAATTATACAAATTTCCTCCCCTGAAAAATTAGTTAGTGGGTCTATTAACTACATYGAGTGTAATATGTTATGAACTCAAAATGGCTCCAAACCTAAAAAAATATGAACTATATTTATGATTATCATACARCAAAAGAAAGAACAAAATATATTAKTTTCCTCCACTGAAAAATTGGTTAGTGGATTCRTTGATTACATCAAGTGCAGTATGTGAAKGGATTGCCYAAGGCATCTCCAAGCTAAATTCGAAAAARACAAACAAAAATACAAATGTACAAAACAACTATCACAGCTCTCAAATATCRCCCTTCTCTTTCATCGCCATAAATTCTTGCAGTTCATGTCCAACAACATAATTTGTAAAYTGYGGCCATGGATCTTGTGCAATCTTGAACCAACATCAAGTAACTCCTAACTAGGAAGAAGAGACTCTACTAACATCCTCTGTAGATCTCATATATAAGAAGGTGAAAAGAAGCAGGTTATATGCCCTCATATAGAACTCTTAACATCCCACAAGTTCAACAAGTAACTTTGTTTTTGTACATTCCCATTCTATGTCAAATTTCAATTGACCCATGCTGGGAAGAATTGTCTCATGGCCTTGCAAAAGTCTCCTGAATCTTGAAGAGTCACCATCTGTCCCATGTAGAATCCACAACTCAACAAGAACTCATTAGATTATTAGCTTAAAAGAATGCATAAATATAGATGCACAGGTAGGATTGTTGTTTCTAAGGAAAAGGATTTGTGTGGCATAAGGTAAGGCCCATTGTTGGCCACAGGAAGACTAAGGAACCTAACCGTGATCAGCCACACAACCAACTAGCACTGACTATGCATAGGAAGAGTTTGATGCCCCTCAAGGACTTACAAGCAACTCAATATTATCCAGGTCTTACAAGTAGTACTAACAAGCCTATTAAGGACTTATTGGCATGCCTCGAGGACTTACAAGCGACTCACAATATTATCCAGGTCTTACAAGTAGTATTGACAAGCCTATCAAGGACTTGTAAATGCAAAACCATTAATCTATGAATGCAATGAGCAGTGTAGGTGCACTCTGACCTGTCAGAATAGTAACTCAAAAAGGTTGAATGTCCATTTAGAGATATTCAAAATTAGTGATAAGAGGTGGCGTGTAAGGTCTTGGAATTCAGTTGCAGCAGGCACCTTTATTTGTGAAGTCAGGTGATGGAATTCAGTTGCAGGAGGCACCTTTATTTGTGAAGTCAGGTGATCCCCATTGAAGAATGGATGATTATTAGGGAGATGATCAAATCAGATGCACAGATAGGATTGTTATTTTTGATGAAAATAATTTGTGTAGCATAAGGTAGGGCCCATTGTTGGCCACACGAAGACTAAGGGCCCAATTAGCACTGACTGTGCATAGGAAGAACTTGATGCCCTCAGTGACTTACAAGCAACTCACAATGTTATCCAGGTCTTACAAGTAGTATTAACAAGCCTATCAAAGGACTTATTGGCAAGTCTCATGCCTATTACAGTATTATATAATTTGCCCCTTAAGCAAAACATCCTCCTCCGACTAAATGGTTTTAGCTCAAGCAAACTACTGTCAACAAGCCCCATGGCCTAAAATGCAGCTTGAGGTAGTACTGCCATGGTAAATTAGCCTTCAGCCTCAACTCAATAGCCCTCTGATATTTCAATATGAACCCAAAAGACTATATGAAGCCATTCAGGCCTACTACCCACTTGACCTCTACAATTCCCACAATGGACCTTAGAAAACCCTTATGCCAGCCTATGACAAATGTTTACATCTAGGGTCTAATATTGTTCAAATCTTATGTTTTTTACATTGTCAAATATATTTTATCTCTTGCATCTATATTTGCTGCATCTACAAACCCGGGATTGGATAATTAAGAACCTCCACACCCAAACCCTGACAACCTTGATATTTGAATATAAAAGCAAAAGTTTGTTAAAAACTAGAAAGTGATGACAGGATGCATGTAAACTTGTCCCTATAAACCTATCAGTTGAAGTTCAAATGGGACAATGTCCATATACCCATTTTAAGGAACCAACTCATTGATCACATGTACAAAAATCCAGCCTGAGAAATGGTGGGAAGTTGAAACTCATTTTAAAATCAAAGTACTATCAGAAGAGGTTGAGGAAAAAAGTTTTGGACCTCAATCAAGTAAAGGAGCTTCCTGAGGAAATTGAGACATGGCACCCCAAATCATTCTCAGAATACATTATGAATTATTGAGGCTTTGGGAAGGGTAATATGGATGGTATTTGGCTTGATTGTATTAATAATAGGGAGGCTGATTTGGAGAGTTCTCCAAGTCACTAGCACAGCTATGAGTAAAAATATAAGCAGATGAACTGCAATGACCGAAAATTCGTAAACAACCAGTGTGGACCTCCCAAACCATAGTGAGAATGTGGGCAGCCAGACTAGACCTCCCAAGCCACAGTGAGAATGTGGGTGCATAGTAAGCATACAGCTACGCTTGAGCCCTGAGATTTGCAAGATCAATATATATAAGCAGATGAACCACGATGATCGAAAACTCGTAAACAACCAGTGTGGACCTCCCAAGCCACAGTGAGAATGTGGGCATCCAGTTTGGACCTCCCATGCCACAGAGAATGTGGGTGCATAGTAAGTATACAGTTATGTTTGAGCCCTGATCTTTGCAAGCTCAAAATCAATATATGTCAATCGGGTCTAGCTCGAGTGGTAGACAGGAGTGGCTACTATCCTCCCCATCCGGGTTCAGTTCCCACTTGTGACATGTTCTCTCTTTGTGAGTCAAGTTTACTGGGGCTCTTCATGAGCTAATTGTTGATTGGGGGTAGCAAGGCACTAGCAATCTCATTCTTGCCTATGGGTTGGAGGGTGGGAGCATGGAAACATAAAAAATAAATATATATATATATATAGAGAGAGAGAGAGACAGAATCTCTACATGATGAATAAGAAATAAGAAAATACAATATAATATGGGGAACTCATTCATTATAAGAGTAATGTAGACCCGTTTGAAAGCATAATCTGAAGATTATTGGCTCCTGTTGAAGATTTGCCTACCAACCAACATATTGGCCCACTCTGCTGAAACCTCGTTGTCTTCTTCACCGGAATTATATATCAGATTTAACAACAAACAATATTGCAATAAGTTTATTTTCCTTCTTTCTATCAACTATTCCATCATTTGAATGCCATCGTCATTATATGCAGAAAAGTCGGGATCAATTCATATACACTTCATAATTAAAGGCAAAAATGAAAAGCACTAGAGTAGAGAAACTACCAATCACTTTCGCTTGTGGCTCTTGAATATTGTTGGGGGCAGTAATACTGATAAGTGCCATGGAATGAACTTCTCCCACATTTGACTTATAAGTTATAAGTATAATTTTGCTTGTAGGGTCCATATCATTTGATCATGAAACCATCCAACTCCAATCCATCTTCTTCCCCTTAGCCACAGAATCACAGCTTAAACACTAGAAAAATTTATTCACTGCTTCTGAAAAGATGAGGAAAGCAATTTTCCCCCACCATCTGCCAAGGTACAATCTTATTGTCCATAGGAACTCAATTCACCCCAAGGTTTTTGATAATACACAACCCTGCAGCCCATAACAACCGAATTGTCTCATCAATGCACTTTTTCCTTTCACAAAAGTATCATCGAAAGTTGTCAAAACCATTCATGGAAAAGATTCTTCCAGAACAAAGCCTTTCTCCATAATCTTATTGGCAAGTGTTTTTTCTTCCAATGGTTTATCTTCTTTGTTAAGTTCTTTGATTAATACAAAATATTTTTGAACACTAGGTTCATGGCCTCTTTCCTCCATCCCATGGAGCAGTTTAAGGCATGCATCAAATTCACGTTGTTTGAAAAAGCCATCAATGAGTATGGTCCAAGTAATTTCATCTGGACTAAAATTGCTAGGAATGGCATTATCAAACAATTCGTTTGCCTCTTCTGTCTTGCCTTCTCTATAAAGACCAGGAATTATTTCTTTATATATCGATAGAGAAGGTTCAAAGCCATGTTCACTCATTGAATGTAAAATCTCTATGGCATGCTCATATTCTTCCAGTTTCCAATACCCCATAGTAAGAGAGCTGTATATTTCTTTACGAGGAAGCAAACCTCTCACTGACATACTTTTTACCAACTGATCTGCCTCATGCAACCTGCCTCCTTTGCATAGTCCAGCTACCAGTGCACTATAAGTATCTACAGTAGGTTGGCAAATCTTTTCTACCATTCTGTCCAAGAGCTTCAAAGCAATATCAATAATAAAATCATTTTCTTCAGGATTTGAATCACCAATTGCCTCTTTAGCAGCAATCAATTTTACTTCTTGTATCTTCCTTTCATGGAGAAGTCCATTCATAAGTACACTATAAGTTCGATAATTAGGCTAGCATTCATTCCTTATCATCTTTATTAGAATATCAAAAGCATGGTCAACTCTATCTAATTTGATATTGCCATCAATAAGAGAGGTATATGTCATTTGATCAGCTTTCAGACCTTTTTCCTCAATTTTTTCAAGAAGTAATTCTGCTTCCTCCGGCTTCCCTTCTTTGCAAAGGCCGTGAACTAGTGCACTATAAGTGTGAAGATTTGGCTCACAACCCCAATGCACCATTTCATCAAGGATTCTAAATGAATGATCCACTGCACCTGCTTTGCAAAATCCATCAATCAGGGTTGTGTAACTAAACACAGTGGGAACCAAGCCCCGCTCTATTGGGCATTGCAAGACAATGGCATCACTCTGACGACCCGATATTGGATCTCCCTCGATGTTATTATTGTCATCTTGGAGATCTGTATCCATTAAATACTGTTCAATTGCTTGCATGTCTGTTGGCAGCGATAGGTTATTATCGGAGCAGCCATTGTTGTCATCGATGATTAAATCATCAAATGACCACCATTCGGCTGCATCCAAATCCACGTCCAACTGTTCTAGTGCTGCAGAATTACTATCCCGATTCCCAATCATGAAATTGGAGTGAATAACTGCTGGAAACCCGATTTATAGTAGACGGGGAGGGAGAAAATGGTTCCAGAAATCTTCATAGCTAAAAATCGGGGCGAGGAAGGTTATGGCCCAACTTTTAAGCTAAAAATAAGGGCGAATGGAAGGTTTTGGCCCGAATTTTAGCGGGCGAAAATTAATTTTTTTCCTCTTCGTGGTAAATAAACCATGCGCTAACCCTTTAAACATTTTTTTTTTTAAATAAATGGAGGGTGAATGATAATAAAGCTCTCCATCCCTCTCCAACACAAAAAATTCGCCCCATCAAAATTCAAAACTCCTTAATTTCGCCCACGAGCGAAATTCCGCCCCTAAAATCACCTGTGCCTCCAAGCCTTTGCCCTAAACTTTATCCTGGAAAAAAGAAGAATTGACCAGGATATTCTAGGCGTACAAATCGCGAGAGGAGTAAAAGAAATCAATCATGCTTTATTCGCAGATGATTCCCTTCTCCTTGGGGCAGCTTCTATTCACACTGCCTTTCAGTTTAAATTAGTGGTGGATGAGTTCTGCGAGGCCTCAGGCAGTAGGTTGAATGGTGAGAAGTGTCATTTCTATGGCTGGAACGTGTCTCAAAATGAAATTAATGCCATAGCCAGAAGCTGGGGATTTGCCGGTTCTATGCACTGGATGTCTTTTAAGTATCTTGGTCTGCCGATTGTTCAGAAGAAACCTTCAGGTAAGGATTGGATCCCCCTTCTAGAAAAATTTAAAAATAAATTGCAGGTCTGGGGCTTCTCTTGGTTGAATCTTGCAGGGAAGACGGTGCTCATTAAATCAGTTTTGAATAGCCTCCCAATATATCAAGCTTCCCTTATGCTAGCTCCTCTGGGAATTCTTAGAAAAATGGAAGGTATGGTAAGAAAACAAAACAAAAATAGATTGCCCCTTGTCAATTGGGATAAAGTTACCAACTCAATTTTAGAGGGAGGCCTAAACTTTAAAGATATGAGAACTCAAAACTTAGCATTGGGGGCCAAAATTCTTTGGAGACAGGTTGCCCCTAAGGCTGACTGGGCTCAGCGTGCCCTCTGGAAGAAATACTTCTTGGGCCCAAGAAAATGCAGTCTGGACAGACTTGCCCAAATCGCTAATAGATCACAAATCCATAAACTCTGTATGTAAGCCCAAACTCTCATTCAAGACAATCTTTTTTGGGTCCCGGGGAATGAGAAATTGATTAACCTTTGGGAGGATCGCATAATGAATGAGGTGCTCCTAGCAGATGTCCATGAGCTTCAGGACTTACGTATGTGGATGAAAAACGCAGGCTTGGTTTCTCTTTGGGACAACTCCATTTGGAAGGATAAAGTCTGGCTGGACTGGATGAAGCCGAACTTGCTGAGCAACCTTGAAAATGGTTGGTTGGACTTATGTGCCAGACTCAAAGGGAAGGCTCCAACACACGAAAAGAAACATGATCAGAGAGGCTGGGGGACGTAGTCTGGCTCTTACACTGTGGCACTTGGTTATAAAATGATACGAGCAATTCCCTATGCTCCCCGATGCCCAGAATTATGGAAAGGCCTCTGGAAACAAAAATGCATTCCCAAAATTGACTTATTCAACTGGCTACTTTGCCACAATCGTGTGCTTACAACATAAAATCTTGTGAGAAAAGGTATTCACGGACCCTCCAGATGTTATCTGTGTTTGGAGGATGAAGAAAATACCCAACATATTATGCTGGACTATAAATTCGCTTTAGAAGTCTAGGGCGAAGTTTTGAATCATTGCTTCGTGGACACATTGCTTCCACCCTCCATTTTTGAATTAGATGCGAATTGGTCGCACTGTTACCCCAGACAGATCCAAAATAACAGTTGGTTCAAGGCTGCCTGGCTGGTCCTTCCAAAGCTGACCTGCTAGCAAATATGGCTGGAACGAAACAATAGGATTTTCCAGGAAAAAAAGCATAATGCAAATTTTGTGAAGACTAAGATTTTAACCACTCTCAAAGAATTCCTGAATGATTATATAATGATCATCACTGATAAAAATCTCTCTGCTCATGAGGTGGAATGGGGGAATTCGCTGGGATTGAATTTTTCCAATGCAGAAATCCAACCGGAAAAGAAAAAACACTGGCAAATTAGAATGCTAGAAAATAGCTTTAGCAATTGGAACAAGGAAATTGGTTGTTACTCTTTGTTTTTCGATGGGGCGGCAAAAGGCAACCCGGGGAATGCAGGTGCAGGTGGAGTCATCAAGAATATGGAGGGCCAAATTGAGCACAGGTATGCGTGGGGATTAGGCCAAGACACCAATACCCAAGCAGAGGCAATGGCTCTGTTGCAAGGTCTCAAGATTTTACAAAAGACATGCATCGAGGAAGCAAAGATCATCGGCGATTCCCATACACTCATAAAAATGCTAGTGGAAAACTCAAATCCGAAGGACTTTTAGCTATTTAGATTGATAGCGAGAATTAAAAAGATTGTGAGCTCCTTTTAAAAGATCAGTTTTTTCTATGTTTTGAGGAACAACAACAAAGAGGCGGACGCAGAAGCAAATAGAGTTGCTCTTCTTCATGTGGGCACTCTACTATGGAACGATAAGGAAAATTGGGACCCAATTCCATAGCTGTGATTTCATGTTTTTCTGCTTTTTACTTCAGTAGTTTGTATGTGTCTTTAAGTTAGGGGATATCTTGTCGCTAAAGGTAATTGTTGAGTCGAAGAAACGGAGTTATGCCAATTTTAAAGACGGGGGGATCCTGGTTATAGGGGAACATTGGGAAATGTCCCGACATAAGAAAATCCATGAGAACACATCCGGGTGTTGCACCTCCTCATCAGAATGCATTTCCATGATTGCTTTGTGCAACTAAGTCTATCAAACTCTCGAAACAATCAAAAGTATATATAAATTTCATGAATACGATAATCAGCGATTCGATATGCTTACAGGGATGCGATGGATCAATACTTATCGACTCCACCAGGGGAAATCAAGACTCGCCGACAAACAATCCGAGCCTTTGTGGGTTCGAAGTAATTAACTAAGCGAAGTCGATGTTGGAAGCGAAATGTCCGAATGTGGTTTCATGTGCAGACATCCTCAAGAGATAGACCATACCAGGTGGGTGATTAATCCTCAATATTGTTATGGTTATTGTTAAAATTCAATTGTGTAACTATATATCTATATAGATATTGATGATATTGTATATTGGCTAAGTAGAGGTGGAAGCAGGAAGAGGAGACGGAAGGATCTCTCGAGCATCAGACATCCCAGGGAATATACCAACTCCACAAAATTGTGAACCAACTCACGTTTGCTGCAAAACATATGTCCCAGGAAGACACGGTCACTCTATCAGGTAGCTACTAATTAACTATCACAAGCATCAATATAGTTGCCTGATTCAGTTGAACGCATGGGATCCCATCATCATGTTCGTGTTTTAATATAGTTTACTCTTCTATTAATTTGTAGGGGCGCATTCTATCGGGGTTCATTCACTGCAAATAGGCTTTACAATTTCAGTGGAACGGATCTTCAGGACCCCGTATGGACCCTCGATTCGCTTCGTCGCTCAAAGCCAAATGCCCAATACAAAATTCTTATTCAAACTCTGATCCCGCCGTGCCTTTGGATTCATGAACACCCAGTTTTTTAGATGAGAAATATTATGTGGATCTTGAAGTAAAGCGTGTAGTGTTGACCTCGGGTCAAACATTGATGTCGAATCCATCTACATCCAGAATGGTGAAGATAAACTCCAAGTATCCGTCCATTTGAAGAAAAAAAGTTTGGGAGAGCAATGGTGAAACTGGGCGCAATAGACGAGTTGACTGGATCGCATAGGGAGATTAGGAAAGTTTGCCTCATCGTGAACTGATCTATGACTTATTCTATTTATTTATAATCCATCCTGTAGGCTGCAATTTCACCCATGTTCTATTTATTTATAATCCATCTTATAGGGTGCAATTTCACCCATGTTCGCAAGTACGATTTTGCTTTGTAAAATATTTTTTATTTGTTGGCTCCTGTAATTGATTTGGAATAAGACAATCACGGCCTATCATACTTTAAATGTTGATCCTATTAAAAACAATAGTGTAGTATACAATATGCTGCTAACTGACTCTAAAATGGACTTGGGATCTACCAAGTTCATCTTAGAGCAATACAATATTCAGATTCAGAATTCGAGATTTGAAATACAATATTCAGATTTAGAATTCGAGATTTGAAATAAAGATTCTCCGTATATTACTCAACTTTTATGTTTGCAGCAATTTGTGTTTTTCCAGTTTTATTATAGTATGTTTACTTAATGGGATTCCAAGTCCTGCATTATTTTTGACATGTAGAAGTAAGAAGATTCTCTGTTTTTCTTTTACTAAATAAAGCCTCCGCTCATTATTTTAATTATAATCATGGAATTTTAAAACACTGGATATCAATTTGGGAAGGATGTTTGGTTTTTAAATGAACTAATAATTAAAAGAAATATTTTTTGATATATCTAAAAAAATATTAAATAAATATCTTTACCTTATAAAATAAAATGATAACTCAAAATTTATATATATTTATCTAAAGTCAAAATGCATCATTATTATAATAATTTATTTTAAATGTGGTGATTTCTATTATACAAACATACCAGAGCATTTCGTCTTTCTACAACTATGACATTTAAGGTCAAGCTTATAATTCACTTTAAGAAACCTGCAATGAGTAAGTATAACATTGTTTTTCTTATTTATTTATACTATAACTATGACATAGAGGTGAGACTTATAATTCACTTTAATAAAACTATGACCTTTAAGGTCAAGCTTATAATTCACTTTAAGAAACCTGCAATGAGTAAGTATAACAATGTTTTTGTTATTTATTTATACTATAACTATGACATAGAGTTCAGACTTATAATTCAATTTTAGAGTAATTATAATATTGTTTTTCAGATTTATTTGTTATTTATTGTTGAAGGAGATGCAATTCTTCCACTGGTAAAGAATTTTAAAGTCAATTTGGATGTGAACTTTTTTTTACAGAATGAGATTTAATCCCATCTTTATATTTGATAAGTTCAATATATATTAAAATACCAAGTTTCAAAATCTAGGGTTATGTATTTCAAAATTTTTGGAGCCCAGATAATTTTACTCGAAGCCTTTGAATTTGTGGAAATGTATCACAAGATAGCACACATTAATGAGGAGATTAGTGTGGTAAATATACAACTTTTTTTTAAAGAGGATACCATCACTACTAATACATGAAGAATGCGCCTTTCTATCATCAATAATCTCATATAAAATTTAATCATGGTAGGATCTACTATGTTACTAGTATGTGAGGAATTATTCACTATTTTATTTTTCTTTGGTTATTTATTTTCTCTTATTTTTAATCTTGTATTTTTCTTATATGAATAATTATATTAGTAATTTTCTATTTATATATATGAATATTGTAATGTTTTGATATATGAATGTAATAAGGTGTTATTAAAGCAAGCCACTAGGTGTTATTAAAGCAAGCCACTAGATGGAGCTGGAGTTGAAGATGAGTAATTCATAATTTTTTTTGTAAGTTAGGAATTATATTAAAACCTGTCAAGCAGAGAAATTACAACTGTCAATCTATCATAGGTGACTATGACAACATTTCCCCGGTGGGAAACCAATGCTGCCACATGGCCAAGAATTCAAAGTGTTCATGCAAGACTTGCCACACATTGATCTGCCTTGCCACGCAAGGCAGAGGTTTTGAATTCTAGACTGAGACAGACAATACCCAAAAGACTGGTTATCTGCTAAGACCAAAATTTCTAAAACTAAGTAGCCACGCAGGGAAAAAACTTATGAAGAGTACTAACCGAAAACATAGAAAAAATGAAACCTGAACCAAGAGGAATTATCCAATGCCAGGGTCAAGCCTTTTCCTCGCGAAATCCTCACGCTCGTGCATGGTGTCTTTGTTGAGCTTATCTCTGTCCGAGATAGCCTACCTGAGGTCCTGAAGGAAAGTCATCAGGAGGTCCACATGGAGCCATTCTTTCTATTTACTTGTGTTGCATCTTGTTAGTGGTGGTCTTGATGTCCTCGATTCCATTCTTAAGGTCGACCAGAGACTCCTCGAGAGTGTCCCTTTCTGCGTAGCGGGAGAAAGCCGAGGAGAGCGAACGAGGATGAGGGGAGTAACAGGAGGAAGTGGGGGAGTCAGAGGAGGGAGCGACAAGATCAAGTCCAGTGGAGGTGATGAGAGGTGGATATGGAGGAGGAGGAGGAGGAGGGTGGCGGGGGGGGGGAGGACTAAGCCTGGGAGCGAAGCTGAGGGAGTTTCTGAAACTGTCAAACCATTTGACGCAACAATAAAAGGGATTCGATAGTAGGGATAGGTCTGGGGTGTTGTCTCAAGTAGGCGGAGTAGGAGTGGGAGCAACAATGGGCATCGGGGTGGAAGCGAGTTGGGTTTCTGAAGGATAATCACGGCCTCTCGCTTCCCTTCCTCGGGCCGCATATCAGGTCGCTCCCCTCTTCGACTTGCCCCTGAGTCGAGGCATATAATTATCCACCTGAAACAGATATAAGATGTGTGAGGAAAGTGAGAGTGGTGGCTCAGTGAGTGCTAGACCAACCATACGTCGTGACCCTGCAGAATCAGTGGAGAGATGTTGGGTGCTGAGGGCCAGGAGAACTGCATAAGCTTGAACCAGAAGAGAATGATAGCACCAAAATCCAGTGGAGGCTGTGAATTTGGATGCCCAAGGCTTGAATGAGCCTTGTCGCTCCATGACTTCGGCCTAAAACCTCCAAGGCGGGACAGGTGATGGGACTGAGACTGTGTCCATCCCATCCCCATTAAAATTCCCACGAACTGAGTCGCCAAGTAATAACACCAGGCCGAAAGCGAGCGAAATCCGAGGAGTGGTAGCCAATAATTTGAAGTCATAAGGTGATGGTAGAGGGAGGGTGCACCTGTGCTGGCTCCAGGTGGCATGAGACCTGGCCAAGTGTCCTCCCCTTGGGTTTTCCGTCTGTTGAGTTAGTAAACACCCCATATGGAAGATGAGTAATTCATATTACTGAAAATACCATTTATTACAAATAAGAGGACAACTTGAATATGTAACACTAATTAAGTCATGGGATGAAAAACACAGAAATAAATATGAAAAGAAAGAATGAAATAAATGTGTACAAGAAAAATGTGTTATGTTACTATGTTCTGTTTCATGTACATTATATCTAAGAATTATATATGCACTTACAAGAAGGTCAACTAAGTGTGGAATCTAGGTGGATTCGATAATTGTCAATAATTATTCATCTCTTAATGAACCATGTGTTAGTGTCACTACTACATGAGCAGTGTGTTTGAGATATTTGTTTGAGACAATAATCCCATCACGTGATAGGGAACAAGACGGTGCACATACCAAGAAGGTTCAATTCCCAAGAGTGCACCCCCATGAAGGAACCTCTCCAAAACAAATTGGTTACTTCGTTGCGTCTTTTTATCTTCAAGTTGTGTGCATCGACCTTGTTTCACATTTCTTTCAACCTTTAAGCTATGTGCCTTTATTTTATTAATTATTTCTTTCAACCGTTAATCTATGTGCCTTTATTTTATTAATTGTTTTAGTCTTTGAACTACATCCAAGTAGTTAAACAATTAGCTTGTGAATCCCTTGTAAAACTGGAAAATGGGCCTTTGGAAACATAAATGAGACGGAACAATATGTTTGAGAACTTGTTTATTTACCATTTTTTCTTGTTTATACTAATGTTTCATTCCTTTTTTATAAATGTGTTCCATATAATTTAGTATGTAGTCTATGATTCGAGCCTTCTCCTTCACTCAATTCTAGTTCCTGAGCTAAGTTACCACCTAGAATTTATTTAATTGTGCATTCATTAAGGTCTATCCTCCCCAATCCAATCACTTCATGTTTTCTCATTTAATTCCTTTGGCCACTCACCCATTCAGAAAGAACTTCATCTTTTTTGGTCAATTTGATTCTTTGTTCCCATGACCACATGGACTACTATTCAATATTATTTGGGATTTCTTCTTGGAGTCCACCCTCCCACCCCAAACATGCTATCCAGCTCTCTAATTCAAATATCAGCCATTTCCTCTCTCTCTCTCTCTCTCTCTCTCTCCCCTAGATCAAAGGGTCTATCATCCACAAAGACTTCACTCATGTACATTTCCTTTTCTACAACAATATCCTCTTACTCACCTATAATTGGAGAGCTACCTCATGTCCTCTTTGATCTCATACATAGCTAATCTCACACTGGCCCTTTTCAGTTAGACACAAGAATATCTCTCCCCAAATATGATGGACTCATTAACGTTGAATCCCTAGACTCTTATGTTGGTGACGTGGATATCCAGACTTACTAATCTCCCCTGCCATTAATTTCTCAACTACTCTCACAGCTCCCGCATTTAATTCTTCCCTCCTTCTACATTCTTCCAAGTATCTGGACTCTTCTGCTAGTTAGAGTAATCGTGAAGCTTCTCCTCCCGTCTCTAAAAAATACTCTTTTTATTAATATGCAGCAGCTGAGTACTCTGTTTTTTTCTGAAATGAATGAATGCTGCAACTCTGTTTTTGAAAGGGATGTTACTCTGTTTTTTTTTTTTTCTGTAGCGCTGCTGATACTCTGTTCTGATAAATAGATGTATTATGTTATGTTTTATGTGTGGGCATTTTGTAAGTAGAATCGTTTGCTCCAGCAAAGTGGTATCAGAGCCGTGTCCTCCTCCTCCTCAGATTCTGAAGCCGATTCGTCCTCCTCGGGTTTTTCAGCTAGCCGTGCATTGATTAAACTATCAACCAAAGAGATAGAAAGCGATCTACTGTGCAGAAAAGTCGCGCGCAAAAGTATATTCCAGCAAAGAAGAAACCCTCGCGAGAACCCGCAAACGCAAGAAGGGCTGCATCGATGTGTGATAGGGAACTTGAAGACAAAAGCAGAGAACTTGCAGAGTTGCAATTTGAGAGGCAACGTAAGAAGCAACAGATAGAGGAACTGGAGATTCCACACTGTAAGTTTGACAGTGATACTAGGCTCGCGCAAGTACATTCAGAGTTGTGATATTGTTGCATTCAATAAGATCTAATCGACGGAAGCGAGGCAAAAGCCGAGAGGCGTTCCTTTCGGAGGTTCCTTCACTCAGTTTTACAGACGATTATTGTATTCCTTGGGGCGCTGGAATTCGTGCTGGTAAATTCCTCGGATCCCTATTGCCGAGTACAGAGGAGGTAACCTGTTGCAAAGAGATTGCAGAAATTTAGGGGTTTTAATCATACAAAAGGTTTGACAGAGATTGAAAAAGAAAAAGAGGAAGAACAATAAAAGCAGGCAAATTTTATTTAAAAAAATCATGGCAGGTGCAACTGGAAGCATTTTACAACCCCAGATTCCAATTTTTAATGGCAAAAATTATGACTATTGGAGTATAAGAATGAAAACCCTGTTTTGTTCCCAGGATGTTTGGGATTTGGTTGAAAATGGGTTTCCTGAACCAGCAGACCAACAAGCCTATCAAGCTCTTTCACAAGCTGAGAAGGATTTGTTGAAGGAAAATAAGAAGAAGGATTCCAAAGCATTGTTTTTTATTCAACAGGCAATGGAAGAATCAATTTTTCCTAAAGTAGCTGCTGCTACAAGATCAAAACAGGCATGGGAAAGTTTGCAAACAACATACCAAGGCACAAGCAAGGTAAAAACAACAAAATTACAAATTCTTAGAAGGGATTTTGAAAACTTACAAATGAAGGATACAGATTCAATAGATTCAT
>ML785078.1:119030-154992 GCA_009831015.1 Picea engelmannii | reverse complement strand
GAGAGAGGGGGGGGCAGATATAAGGGAGAGACAAAGGGTGGGCCAGATATATTGGGAGAGATATAGGGAGAGGGAGGGGGTAGAGAGAGATAGTTAAATAGGAGGTGGATAGTGGGGTAGTGAGAGGGAGAGTGGTGATAATATGAAAAGTGGGGGGAGAGAGATATAGGAAGAGGTAAATAAGGGGAGAGATTCAGTGAGCACATGCCCTGTGTGTGTGTGTAAGGGAGAGAGAGAGAGAGAGAGAGAGAGAGAGAGAGGAATTTTTCATCTTGTGTAGTTGGAAGACAAATTTTGTCTTGTCATGTAATTGGAAGACAACTTTTGGAAAACATTTTTTTTCTTTTGGTGTAATTCAAAGGTAATTTTTTTCTTGATTAATTGAAAGACAAATTGTTTCTTCTTGTGTAGTTGGAAGGAAACTTTTGGAATATTGTTTTTGTCTTTTGGTGTAGTTGCAAGACAGTTTTTGTCTTCTTGATTAATTGGAAGACAAATTTGTCTTATTGTGTAATAGGAAGGCAACTTTTGGAGGAAATGTTTTGTCTTATTTTTTAGTTGGAAGGAATTTTTTGTCTTGTTGTGTAATTGGAAGGAAATTTATGTGTTGTTTTCTAATTGGAACTCATGGTAGATATTATAGTATTATGAACTCTTAGACTATGCAAACTAATTTTCCTCAAATCCCAAATTAATTAATTACTATCGTTTCTTCAATTTATAAATGAACTAAAATACAAAAATGAAAGAAATGATCAAAATAAAACACCATCCACACAGATGAACACAAGATATATCCCGAGAAATCCAATACGAGATAAAACCTAGCATTTCAACATGGTTGTTGATATAGGTAACATAATTCTTGAGGTCATAATTTTTGAATTAGGTTTCCCAATGTCTATTTGTAAGGTATTTCTTTCATTGAGTTAATTCTCAATCTCAAAAGTCAATGTAGCTCTCGCATATTTGAAAGAGAATTTATTTTTCTCACTTTTTTTTCTTTGAAATGGATTTTATATGATGAATTGGAGGTTAAAATTAAATCCACAACAACTTTAACCAATGCAACCCTCTTATAAAATTTACATTTGTACATTAAAAGTATCATTAATGTCAATGTGATTTAAACAAAATCGTATCCAAAGTGATATATTCAAAATATACTTCCAAACATGGGATGAGCCCACAAAAATAGATAATGTCACATGGATCAACCAAATAATGTTACTAGCCATCCTAAAATTGATTAATCACACGGTGCCAGGATTCTTTGTGAAAGTGTTAAATGCATTACTTGTAACAATATTGTAAGTATAACGATTCATAGGTGATAGGAAAAATCTTTAGTAATAGAATACCAACATTCATTTGTTTTATACTGTACTATACCCAACCACCCACGGGTCAGGTTGTGTCATTTAATTCGAACACAACACACCCATACCCACAGACGAGGCATGTTGTAGTCCAGGGACTCACTTCATAGTGACTTATCTCAATTCAAATCACTTGTAAGTTAATTAAGAGACATGAAAACCACATGTGGAAATAAATATTCATGCCACAACATATACTGATCCATGCACAGTGATAACCAACAAGCATGGCATATTCTAAATATTAAATTCAAAGATACATACATACATATCGGAATAAATCATACATTGGTAAATAACCATAACAAAGAGAACTTTTCTTTTCTGAACACAAGAGACCAACTCGCTGCAAACCAAGGACGTTCAACCCAACTGTAGACATTGTTGTTCCAAGTCTCACCAGTAGTGTCACCCCCGAGCTAGGGCTATGAGTCCACAAGGACAGATTCCATTGTGTCACTTGGCTTCCCAAGACAGTAAGCCTTCATGCTCTCACATGCCTTTCAGCAGTTACAACAATCCAAAGTAAAACATATCTATTCTACCCAGTCTGCACAACCCAAGAGAATGGACCCCCTTCTCTACTATGAGGTCCCTCGGGTTGTCCATCTCTTCTAGGGATCCTTTCTAGTCAAGAATATCCTTGTTGGGACTCTCAAGACTCACAAATATAAATTAACTAAAACACTGGCTAGGGAATCACAGACATGCAGGCACCAACTCCTAGTTGGAATAAACCAACATCCTATACAACCAACGACTATGGATTTTGTCAGCAATTCGATTTCCTTCCCCAATAATCTCTCGAATCAGATGGGACAAGCAATTGAAGGGATGAATGGAGAACATAAGATAGATGAAAGGTATGATTAACAAGTAATTGAGTGAGTGAGTGAACATGAAGAAACTAGAGAATAAGAACAAGAACAAGAGAGAGAACCCCCCAAACAGATCAAGTATGGGTTTATGTAATTCTTTGGAATTAAGGAGCCACTTTGCCTCCCCTCCAAGAAGCTCATGTAACCGTTTAATCTCCATTAAAAAAAAATGGGTAAAATAAAGTTTAAGGTAAATACTTATCCCCTCAATCCCCCTCTCTTGTGGAATCATAACCCCTTATAACTCTTGTCCTTGTCCATCTAGTAGCCAATGATGTGTTTTATATTAATAATGATCAAAACATTACATTCGCTAGGAACAATGGACTCTTAATAATTTTTTAGGAACTCTGGCTTTTCATAACTTAAAAAAATACATTATTTAATACGAGGTTCAAAACTAGGCTATTACATTTCCCTCCCCCTTATTTTTCCACTGTCCTCGGTGCATATAGAAAAAAGGAATCAAAATTCCAAAATTTATTCAAACATATGTGGGTACTCTGCCTGCATGGCATATTCATGCTCCCAAGTAGCATCTTGAGGACCGTAGCAGGTCCACTGGAATTTTACCATCTCTATGACTTGGTTCGAGATTATTTTGAATTTTTTGTCCAATATTCACACTAGATGGACCTGAAAGTATCCCTCTTTCTCTACCTGAATCAGATGCCAATCAATAACATGGTTAGGATCATGCACATATTTTTTAGGAAAAGAGACATGAAATATATTATGCACATTCATAGAAGCAGGAAATGCAAGCACATATGCAACTAGCCCTATTTTGTCCAATATCTTAAATGGACCACATAATTTGGCTGCCAACTTTGTACAACTACCCAACTGCAAAGATCTCTTCTTCGGCTTCACTTTTAAAAGCACTTGCTCCCTGAATTTAAATTATGTAGTAGTCCTATTCTTATCTACATAAATTTTTTGTCTATCTTGAGATACCTTTAAATTCTACTGAATTCTAACCATTTGGTCTTCCATGTCCTTGAGCAATTTTGGCCCAAGTAGCACTTTGTTTGTTGGGTTGTCCCAACTTACTGGAGTATTGCATTTCCTACCATACAACACTTCAAATGGGCTCATTTTCAATGAAGCTCCATACCCATTATTATATGAAAACTCAACCAAGTGAAAGTACTATTCCCACTTAGATGGCTTATCCATCACATACATTCTTGTTGACGATAAAAATCACAGTGAGGATTTCGCCCGCAAAGTATTGCTAAAGCCTATTATTTGTAAGCTAATGATATATATAATACTAGTAGGTGGGACCCCCTTGTAGATTGGAGGATCATATGAGGTTCTTATTTGATATTTATGCTATTGTTTGACACTGATTATAGGGTTCTGCATGATTGATGATGAAATCTTGGTTTTATTTGCGACATAATGGCAGATGGATAATGCATTATGTGTGTGGGTTTCATTAATCTAAGCTCTAAGTTTTATGTATGAATGTATTATATTCATGGTTGTGGCATTGCTATTGTAGCCATGATTTGTCACATATTGTACCTTATTTATAAAAAGAAACAAGAGCAATATGGAATAAAATGCAAGAAGAAGAAACTAAACTATGGTATTCTATGCTATACTATATTCATTTGAAATTAAAGAAATGATGTTAGTCCTAACTAGCAATGTTAGTGGGTTTATTGAGTTATATGAAAGATCACTTGATATACGTTATGGTATGTTTTGGAAATGGTTAATATGATATCGGGTGGAACATTTGGCAAGCAATGCATGTTAGTTTTGATGTATGGATTAATGGAATGGATTAATTGTTGGTTGGATGGCGTGTACTATGTAATTGAATGAGGAGAGGAAAAAGCGACATGCATTTACTGCACGCCACTCCATAATTCCCCCGTTGGTCGTCACCCTATCTTGGCTATTGTTCAATTGATTTTCGTTGTGGTTAAGCTCCGATATTCAGGCAAGGAAGGAACTACTTGACCAAGCTCACATTTTTAAGGACATTTGGTTACATGTACGTTTTTTTTCCATCCATGAACTCGCTTTGTTTATGAAATAAAGATTGGATCGATGATGTATAAGGCTGTGTTTTTCTTGAGGATGGAAATTGTGTAAACTCATGGTGTTTTTCTGGAATGGTTCTTTGTGTTATTCATTGCAAATGGAAAATTTGATGGTTGAAGTCGCAATTTCATTAGTTGTTCTATGTGGTGGAAGCCATGAAGGCTCTATGTTGTCTTTATGGGTTTTTTTTGAAGGGTTTCTTTCCATCTGGACTTGCTGGCCATCTCCTCTCATTCCTTGTAACCAAACCCGATCACATTTGTTGTTATGAGGTTGATGCTTAAATTTTGAACCACCTTGAGGTCATTGCATATCATTCTCCACCTAGTTGTGGGCTTGTTTTATGTTAATGGTATCTACATAGGTTGGTTATGGTGGATATTATGCCAAGAGGATTTCTTTAGGGTTGGTTTCTATTTCATGGATCTTCTTTTATATCAACATTGTTCAGTTTTTTGGGGAAAACCACAAGGGTTATTCCCTTCTTGTTCTCGGTGTTATTTACTGGCCAGTAAGGAACCTTTCCTCCTCTATTCATAGTCTCTCCTGCCTGAGGTCAGACTGTCACCCTATCATACGAGTTAAGGGTTATAAAGCATGTGTGTTCACCGTGTTGTGCTGAAGGGTTCTCACCTACTGTTGGTATGTTCGACTCTAGTATCAATGTGTTGGTTCCATCGAGTGAACCATTTATTATTCAGAGCTCGATTTTTATAAATGGAGCCAGTTTTGTGCGAACACCCTAAATTAAACACAAACCTTAGAATTTAGGTAATTGATATGCCAACAAGAAATTACTCAATCATCTTGGGAAGATATTGGAAAGCCTTCATGGGTGGATACCTTTCACTCGATGAGACACATTTATCCGTTCCTCAGAATGGTAAAAACATTATAGTCCTTAGAGAGGGAAGGATTTCACCTTACATAGAGAGTGTCCCAGAACCTATTGTGAAATATATCGAAGAGGACCTAGGGGTGTATTCCATCTTTGTTGTGGAAGCTAATATCCCCTTGGAACATATTGATTTAGATGATGGTATGTGGCACATACACTTCGATGGTTCATGCTCTAGTGAAGGTAAGAGAGTTGGAATAATCTTGTACTCTCTTGTGGGGAAAATTCATAACTTTTCTTACAGGTTGGAGTTTGCTTAAACAAATAATGTCACTGAATTCAAAGCTTTATTATTAGGCATTGGAAACGCCTATAATATTGGATGTGGTCACCTTTCAATTTTTAGGGATTCTGAGCTTGTTGTGAACCTTGTACATAAGATTTACTCCCCTAGCAACAAGTTGATGAAATGATACACCCAAAATATTTGGGCGCTTATCTCGAACCTATTATCTTTCAACATCACTCATGCTAAGAGGGAATTGAACTTAATGGCTGATCGGTTAGTTTTTTTTGCAGCATCTCCTAATCTGCAAATTCTTCCACATATACGTGATTGTACTTTCCAATCTTTATATCCTCCACATATCCCTGACAATATAGAATCTTGGCAGGTCTTCCCTAGCGATGAGATCATATGTACTTTCATTCAAAATGAGCCCTATAAGCCCAAGTAAGTCATATCCATAGAAGATAACAAGATTCCTAAAGGGCTGACTCCTCTAGAGAGTTAGTTTTCATCGAGTGATGTAGGCAATAAAGAGAAACAAAAAGAAGAGGATTCGAAAAGGAAGGTGGGTAAAACCATATCCTTGAACGTTGGGACACCCGAGTCTCTAAAGAATGTTAAAATAGGTGCCCAATGTTTCGATGAAGAGAAAATGAAGTTTGGCAAGCTACTTGGTGAATTTCAAGATGTTTTTGCTTAGTCTTATGAGGCTCTTTGTGGTTTTGATCCTGGTCTCATACAACATGCCATTACCATCAAGGAAGGCATAAAACCTATTAGGAAAAAATGAAGAACTATCAACCCTGCACTAGAAGCAACTATTCGAAAGGAGTTCGAAAAATTCTTGAAGGATGGAATCATCTTTCTGGTCAAGTATTCTAAATGGGTTTCCAATTTGGTTCATGTTTGGAAAATAACCAGTCAGAATAGATCATCTGTTGATTTTCGCACATTAAATCGGGCTAGTATAAAAGTCACTTTCCTCTCCCTAACATGGAAATGATTTTGTAGCAAGTTGCATGGTCACAGATGATTTCCTTACTTGACGTTTTTTCCGGTTACAATCAAATCAAGGTAAAAAGGGAAGATAAATATAAAACCACCTTTATCACTAATCGGGGTACGGTGACTTATGAATGTATTCTTTCTGGCTTACCTGATGCAAGTACAACTTTTAAAATACCTATACAAATAACTCTTAATGAATTTAACGGCGAAGTTATTCGTATTTACCTTAATGATCTAATCATATACTCTAAAAGACAATCAATTGTCTCAAAGTTTCAAAAACTATGGTTGGGTCCTTTCAAAATCACTTTTGTCCTTAGTACTGACTCTTACATTCTAAAAGATTATAGGAGCAATTACTCTCCTACAACACTAACGATTCTTACTTGAAACATTACGTGGAACCAACTTGAAAAGTTTTAACGTTGTTTGGATTTTTTGTATATTAGTAGTCTATCTCTGCTTTCATTTTTTTCACTGTTTTTCATTTCTTCTTTTACAGTAGTTTGATTTATGCATTCCTTTTAATAGGCTTCATGTTGCTTTTACATTTATCTCATTTTATTTCTGTTGTTTTAAATTTTGTAATCTTAATTTTGACATGATTTTTATTTCTTTTTCATCTTTTAGTTGATTTTTGGTCAAGAATACGATGTTGGATCAGTTCTGCCATAGTGAAACTCCTGCAAGATATTGTTAGTTAATAACAATCAATATTACACAGTTGTTACGATGTTCCCCCTGAAAGCACACTTGAATTTGTTATCTGATTTCACTGTTGTATTATAAAGAAATTGGTTATCTCTCACTCTTCCTTTCCACTTCTTCATCCATTTGAGAATTTAAAAGAGTAAGTCCATAATTTTTCTCCTTGAAGTAAAGAGAATATTCCTGTTAAATGATTATTCTTACAGGGATAAACCCCCTCATACTTAACATTTTTCACGAGTTATTCCCAAATTCCCAGTCATTTTTCTATTAAATCTTCTCACTTCCCCCTGTTGCATAATATTCCTGGTAATATATTCTTGATCTGATGTTTTTGTTCTATGAAACCATGTGTTCTGAGTTATTAATCTATTGGAAACAAATTTCCTCGTGGAGTCTCCAGTTTTTTGACGATAAAAATCACAACGAGGATTTCGCCCGCAAAGTATTGCTAAAGCCTATTATTTATAAGCTATTGATATATATAATAATAGTAGGTGGGACCCCCTTATAGATTGCAAGATCGAATGAGGTTCTTATCTGATATTTATGTTGTTGTTCGACACTTCTTACAGGGTTCTACATGATTGATGATGAAATCTTGGTTTTATTTGTGACATAACGACAGATGTATAATGCATGCTATGTGTGGGTTTCATTACTCTAAGCTCTAAATTTTATGTATGAATGGATTATATTCATAATTATGGCATTGCTATTGTAGCCATGATTCATCACATATTGTACCTACACAAGACACATGTTAGTTATAACAAGAAACAAGAGAAATACGAAATAAAATCCAAGAAGAAGAAACTAAACTATGGTATGCTATGTTGTACTATATGCATTTGAAATTAAAGAAATGATGTTAGTCCTAACTAGAAATTTTAGTGTATTTATTGAGTTATATCAAAGCACACTTGATATATGTTATGCTATGTTTTGGCAATGGTTAATATGATATCAGGTGGCACATTTGGCAAACAATGTATGCTAGTTTCGATGTATGGATTAATGGAATGGATTAATTGTTGGTTGGATGGAGTGTACTACATAATTGAATGAGGAGAGGATGGAACTGACGTGCATTTACTGCACGCGACTCCATACTTCCCCCAATGGCCGTCACCCTATCTTGGCTATTGTGCAATTGATTTTCGCTGTGGTTAAGCTCCAATATTCAGGCAAGGGAGGAACTGCTCGACCAAGCTCGCATTTTTAAGGCCATTTGGTTACAGGTATGTTTTTTTCTCCATCCATGACCTCGCTCTATTTATGAAATAAATATTAGCTCTATGATGTATGGGTCTGTGTTTTTATTGAGTCTAGCAAGTGTGTAAACTCATGGTGTTTTTATGGAATGGTTGTTTGTGTTATTTGTTGCAAATGGAAATTTTGATGGTTGAAGTTGCAATTTCATTATTTGTTCTATGTGGTGGAATCTATGAAGGCTTTTTGTTGTCCTTATGGGGTTTCGTTGGAGGGTTTCTTTCCATCTGGACTTGCTGGTCGTCTCCTCACAGTCCTTGTAACCATATCTGGTCATATTTGTTGTTATGAGGTTGTTGTGTAATTTTTGAACCACCTTGGGGTCACTGCATATCATTCTCCACCTGGTCGTGGTCTCATTTTATGTTATTGGTATCTGCACAGGTTGGTTATGGTGGCTATTATGCCAAGAGGCTTTCTTTAGGGTTGGTTTCTATTTCATGGATCTTCTTTTATATCAACATTGTTCAGGTTTTTGGGGAAAACCATGAGGGTTATTCCCTATGTTTTCTCAATGTTGTTTATTGGCCAATAAGGAGAGTCTTCTCCTATGTTCATAGTCTCTCATGCCTGAGGTCAGAATGTCACCCTATCATACACGTTAAGGGTTATAATTCCTATATGTCCACCCTGTTGTCTCAAAGGGTTATAATGCTTGTATGTCCACCCTGTTGTCTCAAAGGGTTCTCACCTGTTGTTGGTATGGTCGACTCCAGTCTCCCTGTGTTGGTTCCACCGAGCGAACCCTTGATTATTCAGAGCCCGATTTTGATAAATGGAGTTAGTTATATCCGATCGGGTATCTGGTTGACTGTTATGAGTTGGTGGAATAACATCGACAGTGGTTTTTATTATTGGCTCATCTCTGTTGATAAATTTGATTACACACTTATAAAGGGAATGATAAAGGGCATACAATTGATGCCTCCTTATGTTGTAATAGTTGGATTGATAACTCAACATTGTTTTATGGTTTGATTGGGAGTATTCTTCTTTGCGTTATGTGTTGGTATGTATGTTTCCTTCAACATGTTATAAATTTAAATGATGGTCGTTGTTACTGTGTGTTTAAATTTCCTGATCGGATTATTACAATGTCAAGTATTAATGATTGTGTCTTGGCTGTCCACTATGTATGATTTATGGATATCATGCATCGTATATTTTTATTAAACCGTCAGAGATGGAAACGGGGTTTTTAGTGGTACGGTTTCATTGTAGATTAATTGTTAATATTGGTCGAAGGAATGGAATCAGAAACGTTTTAAAGATCTTGTGTCTGTGTTTGATTTGAGGAACTAATTTATGGACATTGGTTAAGGTTTTGATGTTGAACAAAGTTGAAACAAATGAATGTGTGTTCATTGGATTTTTGTTTAAATATAAAATGGAAGAAATGAGAGGAAACAAAATTATTTATACAGGATGTTTGAAGGTCATATTGATTTTGACTATGATGAAACTATGTTAATTAAAAGTGTTAAGGCTTTAAATGTGGACAATGAACAAATGTTGACAAACAATAATTGTTTAATTGATCACAGTAATGTTTTAGTTGGCATTGGATCGTTTTCATTAAATACATAATTGTTTTATGGATTACTTAATTAATTTAATGAACAATATTCTCTTTTTTCCCTACCATTATTTCACTTTTCGCTAATTACAATTGCCCTCGCCTTCCTATATTAATTATCCACTCCCTGTTCCTAAAATTTAATTACAGTTAAAGGAAACTTTATATTATGGTAGTTTAAGATCACAGGGATAGATTACAGTGGTTTACATTGCAGTTGATTGTTTGTTGTTCGTGAGTAGTAATCATGATGTTTTCCCCCTCTTTTTAACATTTTTCTCTCAATACAACCCCTCGCATATCCCATAACCTTTTTTCACCCCCTGCTCATTGACAAGTATTAAACAATTTGTATGGATTGGATTGCATGAGTCTGATATGTTGTTGAGTCAAATTTTATTTCGTATTTTAAAAGGGTTGTGATGTATGGTTGGTAAAGAAAATATTTTCTAATCAATTATGCGTATAGGAATGTGATTTTTCAACAAAGGTAGCCATGGAAGAGGTACCCGAGGGAGAAGTAATTGGAACAAGGGCCCTAGAAGGCCAAGATTCTCTATATACTTTGATACAATATCGCAAGAGTTAGGCCAACTATTTCAAGCTGGGTTTTTTAACTAGATTGGGTAAGGAGTGGTCCAACCTAGGCCCAAAAGGCCTCCCTTCCAATCCCCACAAGTCCCTGGAATTCACGTGCCTCCTCATGTATCACTATAGCTTCAAGTTCTTGAAAACGATGGATGGCAAGAGATTTTCCACCTGACAATCTCCCAACATCGTGGCTAGCCTAACTTGTCTTTACATACTCCCCCTCCTATCAATCAAATTGTCCAAGATGCCCCTGTCCATTCACTAGTTCAGTATTCCCATGCAAGAAAAAGGTTGAAAACCGAGGCCCACCATGCCCCTGACAAAGGAAAATCCATTGTTTCCCCTTCATCACCCTACAATGACTCTGATAAATTCGTATCCTCCCACATGCATTTGAGGGATGATTTCTCTCATATGATCAACAAGATTAGGCCTAAAGGCTCCACACAGCCTAAGGGAAATTCAGAGCGATCAAAAGGTGACAACAACAACAAGGGAAAGATTGCCTCCCAGAGTGGAAAATATGGATTTTAAGTTTTTTTATTTTATTTTGAGAACAATTGACTTATGAAATTTTTGACAACACACTATTTTTGGATATATGGGTAATATATTTTGGAAATAATTATTGAGATAAAATGTCAAATATGAATGTGATGATGGGAGTCACAAGGGGGATTTTTTGTTGATTAAATAGTTGTGTTATGATTGTTAAAATCTAATGGGAGTCACAAGGGGTTCCACGTACTAGTTATTATTTATTTTAAAACCCTTATTATGATTTATTACTTTTCCCCCTTAACTAAAAAAACTGGTGGAGTTTTATTTAAGTTAACTAAATAAGTAGTTCAAGTACTTCAACTAATTCTAAATTCTTAAAATCAAAAGGAAAGGGAGGAACAAGAGGAGAATAGAAGGGGAAGCATATTAAGGTTTTCTCTTTGAGTTTTTTTTGAGATAATTCAGTTTTCATTCATTCTTTAATTCATTAGAAGCCTAATTATTTTTTATGATAGTAGGGTCCTATTGTAGACATCAAGATTCAGGGTTGGATTACATGATTTAGACACTTGTTTTTTCAAAGGTGTTGATCTATCTTTGACAGTCTGTGTAGACTTGTTTGTTTGTGAATCAGATTTCATGACCGACAAAGGATATTGTGTAGAGTCAAGTGGTCAACAATCTGTGGCAAGTTGATCCAGCTTTTAAAATTGACTTTTTGATTTTCTGTCAGAAGTCCTTTTGTATGTTTCATCGTGGACATCTAAGTTTGACTTTGGTCCAAAACTTCCTCAAGGAATTTTGTAAAGAGAACGATTATTGGATGAATTGGAATGAAATAAAGGATTTCTTTATGTCTCATCTGTTTTGATTATTGACTTGGTGTCTTTACGTCTATCTCTATATTTATTTCAGCACTTGATATGTTCCAAAAATTACATAAATAATGATTTTTTCAGCAAGTTTTTATTTATAAAAAAATAGCCTAAGCACTTGTAAACAATACTCGTGAATTAAGACATCAATTTTGTTGGCTATAAACATAGGGTGATATTCCTGTCTATCTTTCTCTAGCCAAGAAGGATTTGAAAATGTTTGAGTAATATCATTTCATATCTTTTCCTCAACAATTCTCAACATGTATTAAATTACTTGGTTGACTCTCTCTGTCTTCCCATCCAACTATGCATGGTATGTTGTGCTAAAGTTCAGATTTGTACCAAATCCTTTAAACAATCCACTTTAGAAATATGAAGTAAACTTTGTATCTATGTCTGAGACAATTGTCTTAGGTATCCCATGCAACCTAGCAATCTCTTTCATGTAAATTTATGCAATATTAGTTGTCGTATGAGTTGTTTTTATAGGAACATAATGAGCATCCTTTGTCAATTTATCAACCACTACTATGATCGAATCATGTTGTCTTGCTGTCATGGGAAATTTAGTTATAAATTCAATTGTGACCACTTCCCATTTCTTCTCTGGAATTGGTAAGGGATGTAGCAAACCCGCTAGGTGCCTATGCTCGGCCTTCACTCTCTAACATTCGAGACATCTAGTGATCTAATTAAAAACATCCTTTTTCATTCCTGGCCAAAATAATTGGCTTCTTACTATAGAATATTTTTTCTAGTAAACAGGATGTCCAACATATGGAACACTATGCATTTCTTTTAATACCAAATTCCTGAGTTCTACGAAACTAGGAACATAAATTATATTTTTATGCATAAGTAATCCATATTCCTTCATCTCATACTTTTTCATTTGTTTTTGTACATCTTCTTGTTTTAATCTTTCCTTTACCTGTAGGTAATGTTGATCTGTAACAACAACATCTAAAATTATTCTCTTTAATTATGACTGATGCATACTGACAATTGTAGTATGCATGAGATGTACTCTTCTACTAAGTGCATCAAAAACTTTATTTTCTTTTCCTTTGATATGCTTGATGTAAAAATCGTATTCACTTAAGAATTCCAGCCATATCGTTTTCTTGGAATTCAAAGTTAGTTTTTCAAAATGGTATTTCAGATCAAAGTGGTATGTTCTTAGTTCAAATCTCTTCCCCATGAGATAATGCCTCCACATCTTCAATGTGTGAACAATGGAAACAAGTTCCAATTCATGCGTGGCATAGTTCTTCTCATGATATTTAAGATTTATAGACTCATAACCAATGACATGTCCATTTTGAATGAGGAATCCACCAAGTCCTTCCTTGCATGCATCTATACATACCACAAAAATTTCATTTTGGTTAACAATCTTTAAAATAGGTGCACTAGTAAGTAATTCTTTCATCACATTAAAGTTCTCTTCACACTCAGATGTCCTTTCAAATTTAATTCCCTTCTTTTGCAAGGAAGTTATGGGATAATAAATCTTAGAGAATCATGTTATAAACCTTCTGTAGTAACTAGATAACCCCATAAAAGATATGACTTATGAAACATTACTGGGTGATGACCATCCTATAATGGATTCAATCTTCTATGGATCTACTACTATACCTTTGTTGGCCCTTGGTTATGGAAGGAAGAAAAGAATGAGGAAGAAAAGGTAAAAAGCGTGCTTTGCGGGAGACGCAGTGACTATCACTGGGTCGAAGTGAACAAAAGAACATAAAAGATGGAGCGAAGTGTGGAAAAGAAATTCGTTGGATGAGGAGATAGAGGATGACAGATCAACAAGGAAGATGGACCAAGGATGACTCAGGAAGTGGAAAAAGCCAGCATTATATGCCTTGGAGCACCGCGAGATGAAGAAGGAAAGACAGGCTGCCAAATCCTGGAAAGAACGGGTCAAGTTGACCTAGGGTTGTAGACACCTATGGTTTTGGTAATTAGGGTTTTGACACCTAGATTTCGACCTGAGGCTATTGGTGAGGGATTGTAATGTATAAATAGAGCTCGAGAGGACCTAGGTCGGGTGGGTATGGTAGATGATTCTTGTTATTGATCATTGCTCATTAGGAGAATACTGTATTATGGATGAGAGAAGTGTTGAGAGAGAGATCCCTCTGCTATTGTAAGATCTTCAGCTCAGTTAAAAGATCAAGTCCTGCAGCTGGGTGCGCAGGAAGGGAGAGAGAAAGAGAGACAGAGAGAGACGATCTGCTAGCCAAGAGCATAGATCAGAACTGTAAGCTTTATCTTAAAATATCATAAGCACAGTTCTACAGATGTAGCCCTAGAGAGAGGGTGAACCACATACATTTTGCTTCGAGCTCTGATGTTGTTATATTGTTATCTGTATTATTGTATTAGATCATATCTATAGCTGTGAAGGATAGATCTAGCTAGTTGAATGATAGATTCATGTTATGTTGTTGTTGTAATAAGAACCACTTGATATTCCCCTGGTTGTAGACATCTTTGTCCTGCGACCCCCTCATAGTTGCTTCAGGTGAGAATGCATCTGCTTTGCAGGTGATGCCGAAAGGGCCAGTAGATAGGGATTGTTGGTGCGCTCTTGGAGATGAACCCTAGGTCTGCCCCTGTGCCAACAAATGGTTCCATTGCCAGGACACTGAATATTTTTAAGGGAATGTCAAGGTGGTTCCCATCGAAGACAGAGATTCAGAAATGGGTAGAAGATCAAGAGAAGGACTTCGCTGAAGCCAAAAACAAGAGCCCTAAAATAAGCACTGAATATTGGCTAAAAATATACATCTTCATTGACATTCACGAGATCTTCTTTGTGGGAGTCCATGAGGAGCTACATGAGTGGTTGGCTAGGTTAGCTGACACACAATTTGAAATCAGATCTAGGCCCCTTGTGTTTTGGAAACCAGCATTGATCCATAAGGTCAAGAGAGTCGAAAACGCTTTATCTAGAGCAGTATATCACTGGTTTGATAGTACCATCGGAGGGTATATCACCAAGTTTGTTGTTGACAAAACAAAATCATATAGCCAAGCCGAGAGATACTTTTTCAAAGGACCCAGAGGAAAATTTTTGCACTTCCTGAAGCTAAGAATAAAGATTCTCTTGCATGAAAACCACATATTGAAGATACAGTAGATTGATCAGACCTAAAAAGGCTAATTTTCAAGATCTCAGACAACAACAACGACAACGACACAGAAGCAGGACATACGTGTAGTGGGAAAATATTCCGAGGAGTTCACCTTGATAAATTGTTTAAGCAAAAATACGAAGAAGAAGGTTTCTATAGCGGAGAAGAGGTAGATCTAACTGAAAAAGAGCATCCAGATCCCACTAGAACAGAAGAAGGGGAAGCTAAAGAACTACGCCAAAGTGATCCAGAAACCTCAGGAACTACGCGAACTACTGAAGTAAGTAACATTAATCCTCATGTTGTCTCAACAATACCTAGCAGTCAAAATAGTCAGAACCACTAGAGTCTTCAGAGTATTGTTACCATTAGCCCAAAATTTACTCAGACAAGAACCCTATTCAGCTTTATGGAAGATGAAATGAGACTCCCTATCTTTAGAGGAGATGGATCTGAAGATCCAGATCAGCATTGGTTTCTATGTGAGGCCGTATGGAATATTAAAAGTATCACCGATGAAGCCATCGAGAGAACCCAGTTTAACACTACACTAAGGGACCACACACTGAGCTAGTACATAAAACTTGTCCAAGGACTAGCACAACCTAAGCCCCTAAATGAGATCAAGAATGTGTTGATTGCAGAATTTAAGAAACCTAAGTCGGAGTCACAATGTATTACGGAACTAAAAGAGATTAAACAAAAAGTAGAAGAACCTGTTTGGGAGTTCAACCAGAGATTCAATACCCTGATAGACTGATTAACTTTCTAGATCCCCGACGAACAGAAAAAATAATGGTTCATCGCTGCACTATTACCACACATAAGAATACCTCTGATGCAGCAAAATATTGCATCTCAGGTAGAAGATTTGGAGATCTCCATGAAGCTTGAATCAACATCGATGGGAGAATCTAGCTAAGGCATTAGCTAGATCATGAGCCAGCTAACTAGTTTGTCTTTACAGGTCGAGGATATGAAGAAAGATAAGGGAAAAACAAAAGGGAATATATTTGGTGTGTAAGATGAATATCTGAAGGCCATGATAAGGAAAATTGTCCCTTATTTCATGAGTACTTGGCATAAAGGGAACTGAGCACCTTAAATCAAGTTAACCTACCCTGGTGCGATGTATGTAGAAATAGGCATCACCCAGGTGAGTTCTACTACATGCATAAGGATGTCCAGACACCCACAAACTTGTATTGTACATTCTGTAAATCCGTGGGGCATGATGATCAGGATTGTATATCTTATGATCTCATGCATGAAAGGTCGAGAGACATATACAAGATTCAAGGCAAAGTACAACAAGAATAAAACACTCTGCAGTACAACACTTTGGCGAGAGGAAATTTCACTCCTCGCGGTGGCTACAGAGGACGAGGATGAGGAGGAGGAGAAGGTATGGGTTGAGGCCGAGGAAAAATAATATGTTACAACTGCATGCAGATAGGAAATTTAGCAAGGGATTGTCAGAATCCCTGCACAAGTTGTAGTTACTGTAATTCCTTCGAGCATGTCATAGAAGAATGCCCTGTGTTGCTAGATAAACTTCAGGAAAGACAAGGACCCCAGCAGAACCCACAAGTACAACTGATATATGTTGAACCTCTTGGAGCAGAACCTAGATTCATTGTTATTACTTGAGGAGGCGCAACTATATAAGAAAACAGACCAGCCCAAGGAAAGACTAAAAACGACCATGGAGTCAGGAAAGCTACAGAAAAGACCCCAATGTTCGATGCTAAGAAAGAAATACAGATACAAGGAGGAAAGAAAGGAGTTCAAAGGAAATCAAGGATCTTCATCAAAGAGACAACCAAAAATCAAAGAATACAGCATGGCTCAGGCATTTGATCCATCTTCATCACCAACATAAGGGAAAGAGGTAATCAAACTCATGGAATTATTGCACACTTATGTTAAGTTGATTCAAGATAAAGGCGTTGTCCAAGAATTACAAGATTTAATCAAGCAGTATGAACTAGGAAAAATAGACCCCTTACTGAATAGAGCAGTGCACCAAATTGCAAAAAGGAGAAGGACAAATAAATAACTACACTTGAATGCTCAGATAAGAAAGTATGAGATAGACTACGTGGTCCTCAACTTAGGGTCAGAAGTCAATGTCATGATGAAGCAGACTTGGGCACTGATGGGAAAACCCAAGCTAATATATTCCCTTATCAGGCTTCACATGGCTAATTAGCAAGCTGTCAGCCCATTTGGATGATTAGAGCATGTCCCATTAGACATCGATGGGGTAATAACCTTTACATATTTTGAGGTAATTGAAATTGTTGATGATAACTGCCCTTACCCTGCATTGTTAGGAATTGATTGGGCCTTCGACAATTCCATTGTTGTTGATTTAAAGAAAAGATGCATGACATTTGATAAATCTGGCCTTAGGGTTGTTGCACCTTTAGATCCAGATGAAGGTCCATGATACACAAAACCTATCAAAGAATAAGACCACACATTTGAACTAGAAAACATCTACAAATTAATAGCTAGACAACAAGATTATATCAACCCTATAGCTGACGGGAATCTGAGCTGGTGAAGTGACAAGAGATGTTCATCCGACTCAGAATAAGTTCCGAAGAATTAACAGAACTAGATGTATGAAGTATATACAATAAGATTTGCTAGGCTAACCAGAGAATTTCGGTGGATTGGCACAATAGTGAGTAATCTACCCACATTTGATGGGCTGAACCCCTTAGAAAACTTCTTGTCAGAATTTGAGACAAGTGTACCAACACAACAGAGGCTGTTGGAAATGGATGAGACAATGAAGGCCACACCAATGAGTTGGTGGGGACACATAAAATAAATATTACAGACTAGACACAATGCTGAACTTTGATGACAACGCGGTTTTCAGCACAAGTAGGAAGTTGCGAAGCATGGTACACAGGTCGAAGCTACCCAAAGGACCATGTACGAAGCTACAAAGAGGCCTTGAGTGACATTCCTAGAGAACAATGGATACATAGATTCATCAATATGATGGATACCACCCCTATTAATTGGTACCTTCAAGAAGAGTTGCGCCTTGTCACTTCAAAATGGGAAGGTATGACCCAGAATTTTATAACCACTTTTTTGTTTGATAGTGAATTTTGTTTTGTATATCAAGCAATACAGATGGTGAGACAAAAAGTATTTGATGAGGCATCTGGCTTCCCTTTGGAGCAAGAAGGGGATGAATGGACTATGCCCCTCCAAAAACTGCAGACCTGCTACAACATTAATGTCGATGAAGACGATGACCCAAGGAAGGTGAATATCGCAGAAAACAAAGGTTAGAGAGATGTGGAAGGACCAGGAGTTGAATTTCCATTCATTGGACAACCGGTAAATATAAAGAAAGTCAATATCGAGACAGAGGAAACACCAAATCTTGCCAATGTCAGAGATTATTGGGACGCTGCTACCATTGACAAAATCACAAAATTATTGCATGAGTATCAGGACTTGTTCCTGACCAAGTTCACTGATATGAAGGGAATCAAAGGACCTATGGGAGAAATGGAAATACCTTTGAAACCAGACGCAAATCTAGTCAAGAAAAGACCCTAGAGATTGAACTTGAAATATAATGAAAAAGTGAAGATTGAGCTCGACAGAATGTTGGAAGCAAGGATTATTGAACTTGTCGAAGAGTCGGAATGGATTAGCCCCATGGTCATGCAAGATAAGAAGATATGTGAGATCAGGATTTGTGTAGATCTCAGGAAGCTGAATGATTCTTGTCTACATGATCCTTTCCCTACACCTTTCATGGACGAAGTACTGGATAATGTGGGAGGCCAAGAAGTATATTCTTTTACAGATGGGTTTTCATGATACCATCAAATCCACATCACCAAGTAGGACTATCATAAGACCATGTTTACCATAGAGTGGGGATCCTACCAATATACAATAATGGAATTTGGACTGAAGAATGCCCCAACCATCGTTTCCAGGGTGGTGGTTGAAGCATTCAAAGAATTTTTTCATAAGTTTTTAGAAGCATACTTTGATGATGGGTCTATTTTTAGTTTATTGAAAAATCATATTGAATGTCTAAGGCTAATGTTGGATAAATGCAGGCAGTGTCAAATTTCTTTGATTTTGAAGAAGCGCGTCTTATTTTCACCATTTGGAGTATTATTAGGTCATATTGTGTGCAAGAAAGGATTGTTGGTCGATCCATCCAAAATCGCAATAATACTTGATTTACCACCAACTACATCAGTCAAACAACTGGGCACTGCGCTAGGACATACTAGCTATTACAGGAAATTTATCAAAGGATATGCTCAGATTACTGCACCAATGGAGAAGTTATTAAAGAAAGTATGTCAGTTTGGTTGGACAGACGAATGCCAATAGAGATTTGACACACTAAAACAAAAGATGGTCACTGCGCCTATGCTAGTCTTTCCCAAATGGAGCAAGGCATTTCATGTGCATGTTGATGCATCTTCTATTGCATTAGGAGCAGTACTGGCACAACCTGGAGAAGGGGACATTAATCATCCATTAGAATTTTCCAGCTGAAATATCTCCACAGCTGAAATCAATTACACTACTACAGAGAGAGAGGGACTAGCCATGGTGTATGCATTGTAGAAATTCTGTCACTAATTGTTGGGAGGACACTTTAAAATGTTTACTAATCACTCCATGCTAAAATACCTAGTCAACAAGACAGTGTTGGGGGGGAGAATATGCAGATGGATTCTCTTGTTTCAAGAATATGATTTTGAGATCATAGTTAAGCCAGGAAGAATGAATAAGGGCCTAGACCACCTGTCGAGGTTGGAGCATGGCGAAGAACCTACCCGTTTAGAGGACACACTACCGGATGCAAAATTGCTCGCCATTAGAAATATTGATGACCACTTTGTAGACATAGTCCATTTCCTGTCAATAGGAATAGCTCCAACCGAATACACAATTCCGCAGAAGAAACAGCTAGTGGTGCGCGCTGCATATTTTTCACTGACAACTGGTCAACTATATAAAATGGGACCTGATGAGATTCTAAGAAGATGTGTGATGGAGGCAGAATGCCCTATGATCCTTGAAGAATATCATGAAGGCATTGCAGGAGGACATTATGCAGGAAAAGCAACTGTGCAGAAGGTTCTGCTAGCTGGACTTTGGTGTCCTACATTACACAAAGATGCTAAAGAATATACCAGATCATGCGATGTATGCCAGTGAGTTGGAAAACCATCCCAAAGATATGATATGCCATTAGCACTGCAGATGAACCTACAAGCATTTGAAAAATGGGCCATTGATTACGTGGGACCTATAAACCCACCAGGAAAGTGCATAGGAGAAAGATATATTATCACTGCGAAAAAATACTTGACTACATGGGCCGAAGCAAGAGCAGTCAAGGACTGTAGTGCAGATACAACTGCACATTTTATATTTGATGACATAATAACTAGGTTTGGATGCCCTAAGGTCCTTATGAGTGATCAAGGTACACACTTCATCAATAAGACAGTTGAAGCCCTGACTGAAGAATTTGCAGTCCACCATCAAAAGAGTACACCTTATCATCCACAAGCAAACGAAACGGTTGAAGAATTCAACAAGATATTGGAGACAACATTGACAAAGATTTGCAGTGTGAACATGGATGACTGGGATTTAAGAGTACCAACAGTACTCTGGGCTTATAGAACCACTTACAAGAAATTAACAATGCAGACCCCTTTCAAGTTGGTTTATGGTCTTGAAGCTATTGTCCCAATGGTGTACTTGGTACCAAGCTTAAGAATTGTTGCAGTTACAGACATAGATGATACTGGCGCCATTCATGAGAGGCTAGCATAGTTGTCCAAACTAGAAGAAGACAGATTCATTGCAGGTTTCCATCAACAAATTCAGAAGGAGCGAGAAAAGGCCTATCATGAAAGACACATCAAGAACAAGATATTCAGGCAAGGTGATTTAGTCCTTCTATATGACAATAAGTTTATCAAACACCCTAGGAAGTTTAGAACACATTGGCTCATACCATATGAGATTTCCTATGTTACAGAAGGAGGAACTGCGCAATTGAAGACATTGAAAGGAGATTGGAAGGAAGGTTTGGTGAATGGGAGTCGGCTAAAGTTGTACTATGACAACCAGTCGCCTCGTAGCTTTCAGTAGAATCAAGAATACAAGGGTCCAAGTACCAAGTGTAGTTGAAATTGGGTACCAGACATAGAAAAGAAAGTCTGCACAAGGATGGAAAGGAGGCATAAAGCATAAAGCAAGGGTTGCACTACGCAGTCGAAAGTCAAAGCAAAACCAAGAGGATCAGATATCGAGTGTCTTGGGATGAGTCACAGGTGAGTGTTGAGGGCCTGTTGGCCCTTGGTTATGGAAGGAAGCAAAGAATGATGAAGAAAAGGTAAAAAGAAAGCTTCATGGGAGACACAGTGACTGTCACTGGGTCGAAGTGAGAAAAAGAGAAGAAAAGATGGAGCGAAGTGCGTAAAAGTAATCCACTGGATGAGGAGATCAAGGATGATAGATCAACAAGGAAGATGGATCGAGGATGACTCAGGAAGTGGAAAAAGATAGCATTAGATGCCTTGGAGCACCGCGAGATGAAGAAGGAAAGACAGGCTGGTGAAGCCTGAAAAGAATGGGTCAAGTTGACCTAGGGTTGTTGACACCTAGGGTTTTGGTAATTAGGGTTTTTACACCTAGGTTTTGACATAAGGATGTTGGTGAGGGATTGTAATGTATAAATAGAGGTCGAGATGACCTAGGTTGGTTGGGTACGATAGTTGAGTCTTGTTATTGATCATTGTTCATTGGGAGAATAGTGTATTATGGGTGAGAGAAGTGCTGAGAGAGAGAGAGCCCTCTGGTATTGTAAGATCTTCAGTTGGGTGTGAAGATCAAGTCCTGCAACTGGGTGCACAGGAAGGGAGAGAGAAATAGGGACAGAGAGAGAGAATCTTCTAGCCAAGAGAACAGAACAGAACTGTAAGATTTATCTTAAAATATCATAAGCACAGTTCTGTGGACGTATCCCTAGAGAGAGGGTGAACCACGCACATCTGTTGTTGTGTGTGTGATTGATGCTTTGAGCTATGATGTTGTTATATTGTTATTTGCATTATTCTATTAGATCAGATATATAGCTGTGAAGGATAGATCTAGCTAGTTGAATGATAGATGCATGTTATGCTGTTGTTGTAATAAGAACCACTTGATATTCCCCTTGTTGTAGACATCTCTGTCCTGCAACCCCAGCATAGCTTCTTCGGGTGAGACTGCATCTGCTTCGCAGGTGCTGCTGAAAGGGCCAGTAGCTAGGGCTTGTCGGTGCACTCGTGGAGCTGAAGCCTGGGTCTGCCCCTGTGCCAACGACCTTGTTTTAAAATAATGTGCCCCAAGTAATGGATCTGTTCTTGCTAAAAATAAAACTTAATCAGCTTGGCATACAACTAATGTTATCTTATCACTTGCAATACCAGCCTTAGGTGATGTTCATGCTCTTGTTCATACTTAGAATAGACAAGTATGTCATCCAGTAATACTATGAAAAAATTATCCAAATAATCTATGAGTATTTCATTCATTAAGCACATAAAGATGGTTGATGCATTGGTCAGTTCAAATGGCACCACTAAAAATTCATGATGCCCATACCTGGTTCTAAAGGAAGTCTTATTGATGTCTTATTCTTTGATTCTTACTTGATGGTACCCTGATCTCAATTCTATCTTTGAAAATATATTTTCTCCTCTCATCTTATCAAAGAGGTAATCAATTGTTGGTAGAGGGTACTTTTTCTTTATAGTGGACTTATTCAATCGTCGAAAGTCAATACACAACCACAAAGTTCCATCCTTATTTTTGGCAAAGAGTACTCGTGCTCCCGAAGGTGAAACACTTGGAGGTATGTATCCTTTCTTCAACAATTGTTCCAACTGCATTTGTAATTCTTTCAACTCTAGTGTACTCATTCTGTAAGGTATTTTTGATGCCAGGGAAACTCCTAGAACCAAATCAATAGATAAATATATCTCCCTCTTTGGTGGAAACCATGGTATTTCTTGGAATACATCTTCAAATTCTTGTAGTAACAAGAATTCCTCAAGGCTTGTCCCCTTTGTATTTTTTGGCTCCTCTGCATGGGCTGCATACAATTGACATCCTTTCTGAAACACCTCTTCAGTTGTAAGGCTAAAATATCTCTTATAGATATGGGTCTTGGAACTCCTCCCACAATGCTCTATTTTCCATCTCCATCAAGATGTGTAAGTGTCTTGCTATGAAAATATAGGACAACATGATGCTTTTCCAACCAATCCATTCCAATTAGAATATCATAAGAACCCAATGGTAGGATATTTATATCAACACTAGTATTCACACCAATAAGACTTATGAAACAACCTATGACCATATCATGGATTATCCTTTTAGTTCCAGTGGCTAGTTGGACCAAACTTGATTTTCCAATATTACTTTTGTCTAGATGTAATCTATCCACTATTTTAGAATCAAGGTAACAATGACTTTCTCCTGAATCAATTAAAATAACAACATCATGATTTATGATCTTACCTTCCACCTCGATCATATTGGATCGACACTCTACTTATCAATCATATAAGGATGCATAAATCCTTCCCATGTGTTCTACTATTGTAGCCTCTTGGATGTGGTGCACAATATTCACTATGTCCTTTTCATGTCAGCAATGTTTGTACAGGTAATCTTCTTTGCATCCCCAACATTGGTTTGATGGTCTTCCCCTTTTTCCCAAGCAATATTATTTCTTGGATTCATCCTTAGCATACTCGTCTTGATGATTTTTATTAGGGATATTTCAATTGAAAAGAGGTTTGAATCCCTTCTTCCTCTGATCATAATTCTCCTTATTCTTATCCTTCCAAGACTTTTGCATGTATTCTCTTCCCTTGCCTTCCTCATATAGGTATTTATCCTTCCTGATGGTCTCATTCAAGTTCTTGGGTTCATCATACAAAATATTTTCCTTATAAAAGGATGAAATCCCACTCAAAAACATTTGTACTTTCACCTTCTCATATTTTATTAACCGTGCATACTTTAGTAGTCCCATAAATTTATTTTCATACTCTGCCATAGTCATGTTGCCCATCCTGAGTTCAAATAACTCTTTTATTTTCTTATCATAGAAGTGTTATGAAAGGTAATCCTTCTGAAAATATTTATTGAACTTCTTCAATGTGATCCTACTTTCATTAATATGCTCAACTTGCTTCAACTGGTCACACCACATTGTAGCTTTCCCATGTAAATGGTAGGTGGAAATTTTGGCTTCTATGTTTGATGAATAGTTATGCAATTGAAAATATCTCCTGAGTCCAAGAAACCATGCCTCAACATCTTCTTCCTTTTCCCTTTCACCATCAAAGGATGGTGGCTTAATCTTCCTCAACTCTCCTTGCAAACTCTCCACTTCATTCCTTCTTATTTGGTGCCTAATAGGAGACACTGTTGGACTGCTTATGGAATCATCGGATGCATAAAATTTCCTTGATGAATAGGGAGGTGAGTGATGTATATGACTTAATCTAGCACTTATTGAATAACCAATTATTTCGTCGTCATATCTTCTTCCATGACATATTCCCTATTCCTCATGTTTTGAGTTTGATCCATTCTTTGTTTGCCTCTGCAACTAATTTAAGCTCCACATCACTTGAGAATTTATCTAATTTTGTTCTCTCAATACCCTCTCATTTTCCACTTTGTAACTTTTCACTTCTATTTGCAGGCTTCTCACAGTCTCTATCAATGTTTCTTTCTCTCCTACGGCCTTGTGTCTGTTGGATTCTTTCTTTGCATTACCAACACTGATATTTTGACCTTTGTCCTCTTTATCATGGTTGGATGCTTCCTTTCCTTCTTCCTTTTCTTGAATACACATTCTTAGACTAAAATGATAAGCTTACACCGCCCTAACTTTGCAAAATGTGCAAGAAACCATTTTTTTAGGGTTATTATAAACACAATTAATTGTCAAACATTGCTATGGGTCTTTTTTTCTTCTCAATTCACGAAGAAAAAAACTATATCAGTCTTCACAACATAATTGTTCCTTGTTATTTTCCTCAGAATCCTTTGTCCCAAAGGATGAAATCTTGCTTCAAATTGATATCAGAGATGAAATTTAGGGCTCCCTAAAACAAAAACCACTTTGATTTCCCTTAGTTGATACAGAAATCGAAATCTTCCCAGGCGCCTCCTTCAAACCATGCCCCCAGGTGACCATGGATTGAAACCATGGGCTTAGTCCTTCCTTAGCGCCTCACTCCATCTTATTCCACATGAGATATTATGCAAAAAACATAACCAAGGGATGGGTTACCTCACAAGCCCTTTTTACCTTATCATGAGACTGACATTAGGACCAAGTCCTCAGGACTTCGCCCTTCGACTGTTCCTCGTTTTCAAAATCCAATTTCTCCCAGAGCTACACTTTGTCGAATTATTCACTACACCAACAAAGTTGGACGATCAAGACTTGATATCCCATTGAATGGATGAACCCACCCCTAGTTGGAGGCTTTAATGGAAATCAAAGGTTGCAACTTAATCAAATTTTTGAGATGTACGACTCTCTGTAAATTCAGAAATCCAGTGCTCCGGGGCTCTGAGACATTCATTTCTTGTGTCTTTTAATTCCACCAAACTGAAAATACTCTAAATCACTTACCCTACTCATCCTAATTGATCCAATAGTTGGGAGAGGTCTTGTAGGGATCTCATATCAATGATCTGCATGCCTTCACGACTTCGGGCATCGACACTTCTCACTGACAGAAAATTTGACACCCCCAGAGTCACATACTCCCGGAGATGACATGACACACTGACGTCACCTAGGGTTATGCTCACTAAAAAATGGACAGATCAGGGTCCAAAAGGTGTTGAATCCAGATGACACATGTCCCCACACTCCCCCTTGCCACTTGGCACAAGCCACATCCTCAATCAAATGAATGACCCACACTTTTCTCCCTGATCTCCAGTTAAGATCAAATTCGGTACTCTGAGACTCTGGGCTTGGGAAGGTTCCCTCCTCCAACACACACTACCTTTTGAATAGCCAAATGATGAACTAAAATAGATGGCTCACACTCCTCCTAGAACCAATGACTGTGATTAACTCCGGGCTTCCAAGCTTCTCACTTCAGATGACCCCCACACTCCTGAACTATCGAATTCTGAAGTGGCGAGGTTCTGAATCTCCAAAACATCTCTATCCTTCCACCCTTGCTATATATGACAACCCACAACACTCCTGAAGTCCTCCCCTCAATGTAACGGTTGATTAGCATTCTAGGACTTTGGCTCTCTGGGGCTCCGGGTTGTAACAATTCATCAAATTTTAAAACTCTTGAAGTGAAAAATCTTGAAGTGGTCAATGCATGTTGACCATGACCAAATTCGAAGATCCATACATGCCTCCCATCATATGGGATGACTGATAGGGATTCGTGACTCCAAACTTCGATAGTTGAGGATTTTCTTGCCTACCAAGATCGTTGAAGCAACGAAGTTCCGAAGTTCTTCCTTTCCTTCTTGTCTTCGATCGACGACTGATGAGAGATCAACCAGATCCAATGAATGGGACTTAATTCTTACCCAAAATCATATTCGCCTCCATCATACGGCCCCTGTTCACCCACCTTCTGATCCGATGGTCCAGATCTCCCTCGATTCCACACTGGTGATCACTCCCAAATTCAAAAGGAATGGTCACAACTGCATGATTCTTTACCAAAGATATATGACGTTCTGGATACCACGCAATCTCTCCAACACCATTTCTCCTAAGCTTCCTGATTCAAGGTGTACTTGATCTTACCCACAAGATCTTGTGTAATAGATATGGCCCATTCTTTCCCAGTGTTTCAACTTGTGGCTCTGATACAAATCGGTAATGTACCCAACCACCCACAGGCCGCGATATGCTACTTAATCCAACTGCAACACACACATCCACTCGTAGACAAGGCATGTTGCAGTCTAGGGACTCACTTCATAGTTACTTATCTCAATTCGAATCACATCTAAGTTAATTAAGAGACATGAAAACCACATGCGTAAATAAAGATTCATGCCACAACATAAACTAAGCCATGCACAACGATAACCAACAAGCATGGTATATTCTAAATATTGAATTCAAATATAAATAAATACACAACGGAATAAATCATACAGAGGTAAATAACAATAACAGAGAGCACTTATCTTTTCTAAACACAATACGCCAACTGGCTACATACCAAGGACATTCCACCCAACCATGGTCATTGTTGTTCCAAGTATCAACAACAGTGTCACCCCCAAGCCAACGCTATGTGTCCACAAGGAAATATTCCAGGGTGTCACTCAGCTTCACAAGCCAGTCAACCCTCAGGCTCTCACATACCTTTCAACACTCACAACAATCCAAAGTACACCAGTTCTCTTCTATCGAGTCTGCACAACCCAAGAAAGTGGACCTTATTCTCTACTACACAGTCCCTCAGGATGTCCATCTCTTCCAGGGCTCCAGTGATTCTGGTCAAGAATATCCCTACTGGGAATCTCATGACTCGCAGCTATGATTTAACCAAAATGTGGGCCAAGGAATCACAGACATGTAGGCATCGAATCTTATTTGGAGTACATCAAGAACCTATACAACCGACGACTATGGATTTTCTCAGCAATTCGGTTTCCTTCCCCAAGAAACTCTCGAATTAGATGGGATGAATAGGTGAAGCGATGAATGAAGAACATAAGAGAAATTAAAGGTGTGATCATCAAGTAATTGAGTGAGTGAGTGAATATGAAGTAACCAGACAACAAGAACAGGAACGAGAGAGAGAAACCCCCAAATGGACCAAGGACGGGTTTATGCAATTCTTTGGAATTATGGAGCCACTTGGCCTCCCCCCCAATAAACTCATGTAACTATTTATTCTCCATTAAAAAAAAATTGGTAAATAAAGTATAAGGTAAATACTTAGCCCCTCAAGCCCCCTCTCTTGTGGAATCATATCCCCCTATAAATCTTTCCATTGTGTGTATAGTAGCCAACGATGTGTTTTATATTAATAATGATAAAAAAATTACATTTCCTAGGCACATTGGCCTCTTAATAATTTTTTAGGCCCTGTGGCCTTTCATAACTTAACAAAATACAATATTTAATAAGGGGTTCAAAACCGAGGTATTACATGTATTTATACACCTATTATGTTAATGCCAATCCACTGCCAAGCACATAAAGTGTCGAGTTGTCTTTTCTATCATCCCTAGTTGGTAAGTGGTATAAAATCCAATGTAGTTAACTCCAAGAGTGTTTCGCATATTTTGTAGAAAATTCCCTCTCCCATCTTTTCCTTTCTAGTATGATTTTATGGTCGATTCTCTCTACTATATTCCCTGACCGAATCTTTGCGCATTAGGTTTACATGGAGAGAGTAAACCCTATTCTCTGTGGTTCCCTGACATTAGTGTTTTTCAACCTCCTCCAACTAATTCACGCATTGCTCCCATCGACTCTCCAGACCGTCGCTTTCCATCGTTGACTCAACCACTCATCCAAAAACCTTGATTTCTTTCTTAGATTCTCGTTGTGATTATTTTTACCTTCCCTACGTGATCAAAAGTCTATGTCCATCGTTGCATATTTACCTCGACTCCCAAAGCACACACTTCTACAATAAATTCATTTGAATACTAAATTGCACACCCTCATGATGCACCACTATTTATCTCCAATCTTCCCTTGACTCACACGACCACTCATCCTCAGGTTTCTACCTTGATTCTCATGACATTGACTTCCTCTCAACCTCACAATCCACACTCATTGTCATTTGACTTCCCATTGACAATCTCAAACTTAGGTCTATGTCCATCAACTATTCATTTCACGCCCCCGTCAACTCTTCAATTCATGCCCACATTTTTTCTGTGAATGGTATCATGTAAAGACCATAATTTATGTCTCATTTATGACTCCAAATTCCACATTATTTAATCATTGTCATTTCTAGATGTTGACAATTTTCTTTATAGTCAAGGTGAACATGGCATCCTAATAGTTTGTATGAGGACCATTGGTCACCACTCAATTTTAATTAGCATACTGGTCACTTTGAATTGGTAGAGATGTTATGCTAATATACTTGGTCATTTTGAATTCGTACACTAGCATGTTTGTTTTGAGAAGAATGATATCATGTGATAAACTTTAATAAATATAGTTAAGGTTGTATTGTATTTCTCTATACTATATAAGAATCCTAGGGCCATTCCTATCTTAATAGAATGTGAATAGGAAGTACATGGTGGAGAAATTGTTGGTTGAAGCTTCTGAGTGAAGTCGCTCTAGTTGAAACCCTAATTAAAGTGAGTATAAAAATGGCTTCATGTAAATAATAGACTCAAGCATATTTATTTCTAGATTGAATTGAAAGGACACCGTAAGAAGAAGAAGCTCATAGTTCAAGGGTTTGGGCATAATCCCCATGAGACATTTTACTTGCAATGTGTCCACTGTAGAAAGAATGGACATGAAGCAAATACATGGACAATGAATATCAATGACAATAAAGATGAGTGATAAGACAACGATAAATATGTGACTAAAGGTAAATAACCTATTCATTATGTAGTTGCACATTGCAATATAGGAGTAAATACATATTTTTTAGCAATTCACTTGTTTCTTGGGGAGATGCAAGGCTTCTTGACATAGGAGGAACCTCTCACATGACATTTTGAAGATATTTATTTGAATACATCAATGACAATGTATATGGCATAATGTATTTTGTAGACAAGTCCAGTCTGAAACCTTCGGGAAGGGGCACCATCAGGCTTAAGTTGCTTAGACTCCTAGATTTTATTTTGCACAATGTAATCTACCTTTTTGAGTTGCAAAGTATCTTATTGTCCCTTGTGCGCATCATAAAACATGGCCACTATGTTCATATGATCAGTGGGAAAATTGAAATATGAAAGGATTATGATAAAATGTTTGTTATGACCGCAATGGAAGATGGAAGATTGTTGAAGTTGAATGGGACATCTTCCCATACACACACTGCTGCATACCTTTCTCATCATGACTAGGGTATAATGCCATTTAGTCTTTTGTTGCATGTTATATATGGACATATTAATTATGACGATCATTGTTTGTTGAGAAAGAATGTTGTTTTTGGTTTGCCTACTATTCTTAGAAAATTGAAGTGATGTGATTCTTGTATCCTTGGAAAACACATCAAAAAACCCTTTCATGATTCTACTTCGAGAGAATATAGAAAAATTGAACTAATTCATTCAAATTTATGTGGCCCTATGTCTATTCGTTCTGCAAATGGAAACAGATATATCATGAATTTTATTTATAACTACACTAGAATGTGTTGGGTCTACTTGCTGAAAGACAAATCACAAGCTATTGAAACATTTCAAAATTTTCATGTATGGATTCAAAATGAATCTCAGTATGGATTCAAAATGAATCTCAGTATGGATTCAAAATTTTCATGTGTGGATTCAGAATGGCTCTCTTCATATTGATAATGGAAAATAATATACATCTAATTAATTTGAGAGCTAACTTATGCAACATGGGATCAAACATCAAACCACAATTCCATACAATCCTCAACATAATGGTGTGGCTGAACGAATGAACATGACACTCCTAAATATAGTTCATTCAATGATGTTTTTCAAGAATGTTAAATTGATGTTTGGGGTTGATGCAGTTCTATGTGTACATTATGTCAAGAACATGTTTCCATATCATGCTCTTAAAAGAACCATATTCCACTCATGAATAAGTTTTTGCCACTTCGTCAGAACTTGAAGTTCATTTGGATGATGTGATAGAGAAGATTGAAAATTTGAGGCTTGATGAGAGCTCAACACCATCTCAATCAGTTGAGAAACCTAGACCATCTCATAAAGGTCCACCAAAATGTCTCACAAAAAAACTTGAGAGTGTTCATCGTGATGAGTTTAGAAACAGATGAACTAAAATGTCCTCAATACAAGATGGAGGTAATGAAGATAGTTCAAACTTAGGTGATGTATATGACATGGATTTTTCATATGATTGTGAGTTGAATATATCTACTAACCTTGAACCAACTTTATTTGAAGAAGACACTTCTCATGTTTAATGTAAAGAACCCATGTAGAAGGAATATGATGATCTCATGAAAAATGGGACATTGAATTTGGTAGACCCTCCATTTGGAACCAAACTAATCGGTTGCAAGTGGGTATTTAGGAACAAGTACATATCAAATGGATCACTTGAAAACTATAAATAAAGGCTCGTGGAAAACGGATTTGAACAGAAAGGTGTTGATTGTGAGGAGATTTTTCCCCCCACAACAAAATGTTCTACCATCTGTACTCTATTTTCCATGGTAGCACATAATGGATGGAAAATTAATCAAATGGATGTGAAGACTACTTTGTTGAATGGAGACTTGAAAGAGAACATGTTCATTTATCAACCAAAATACTTTGTTGTGAATGGACAAGAACATAAGGTATGCAAACTCATAAAATCCTTATATGGCTTGAAATAAGCACCCCAAGCATGATATGGAAAGTTAATTGAGCATCCTCTGAAATTGAACTTCGAGCATTTCAATCTCAACGATGCAACTTTGTTTGTCAAGAAACTTGGAAAAAATGTTGTATATTTTGTAGTATATGTATATGATTTGTTGATAATAGAGAACAATTAGAGCTACATTGCATCCATAAAGAAGGAGTTGAAGAAAGGATTTGAGATGACAGATTTGTGACATCTTGTCTACTATTTGGGCATGGAAGTGATTCAAAATCCAAGTTACATATTCATCTCCCAGAAGAAGTAAATTGGAGAACTATTGAACAAGTTTGGCATGGATAAGTGCAATCATGTTTCTACTCCAATGGAATATAATTTGAAACTCACATCAAAAGAAGAGAATGAATTTGAGGACGAAACCAAGTATAAACAACTTGTGGAAAGTATTATCTATCTTACTACCACCAGAACAAACATTTCATTTGTTGTTGGGATTATTTCCAGGTTCATTCAAACTCCTTGTGAAGGAAATTGGTCTGCTGCAAAAAGAGTTCTAAAATACTTGAAAGGAACTAAAGATTTTTGACTTAGGTACTCTAAGGTAGATGAATTCAACGTGATCGGATATTTTTATTTAGACATTGTTGGTGATAATAAACTAGAGTATCAACTTCAAGCTATCTCATGAGTCTTGGATCAATAGTTGTCTCCTCGAGATCACACAAACAATTAGTTCATATTCAACAACAAAGGAATAATATGTGGAATTTGCAGAAGCAACGAAGGAGACTTTGGAAATGGACATATTTAATGGGATTTTAATGGACATAATTTGATATAGTCTGAATATTCTTCGTCAGCACATTAAATACAGGGCTCTGATTTCAGCCATTAACTTTATTGCATGAAAAAATATTTCCATTCATCATTAAAAAGAATAATTAGAATGATTAGGATAAGAATTTCAAATTTTGTTATTAATGTCTAGAGATTTTTAACTATGTTAAGGCCCGTCAAGATTTTTTACAGGGCATTTTAATGTTGGTGGGGTGAGTGGGGAAAGGGTTTCATGGCCACGTTTTCCTCAGATGAAAATAATACCATGATCAAAATGGTATGGATGTTGTGATTCACTTTCATACATGTTCCTTGGATGTGTAGGCATGGTATGAATGTCCCAGATGCAATGATAATGCACGATAATGCAATTCCACATTTCACAGTGGGAGTTTCAATTAACGTAGGTATGGTAATCTGAGGCATGAATATTTAATTAATTAATTTATGCAGCATGTGCTTTCAATACAAGTATTTTCACATGAAATAAAGGTCGAGTCCACTAGGCCATTACATGGATATATTTGTTGAATCTGAGGCATTGTATAATCAGAAGGACTTCATGAGATATTTTCGTGGACAAACCAATATTGATTCAAGTACACCTATGGAAAAAACATGTTTATGTCCTCCTCAACTAAAAATTTTCTACAAAAAAAAGATGAAGGTCTATGACGTCTCCGTGCAAAAGGAACTCTTTATTTTATATAAATTGTTTTTGAATCGACTATAATCTCTTTCATTTTAGCACAATTATTATTGCATTGTTATAGTTTCAATAATCATTCTTGGCTATGGACGAGGCTGAAGCTATAATGAGATTGGTTGGGAATATAATGGGTTCTCCTCCAGCTGACCCCACAATAACAACTTTGATTAGGCCTTTCAGCTCGCTGAGCACATCAACTCTCCATCATATGGCACGGGCATGTAGAATTTAGTTAGATTGGTGAAGTTATAGAGATTAAAACTAGTTAAATTATGAAAAGTAGACCATCTATTGGTGTTTGGATTTTAAGTGTATAGATATCCTTATTGATCGGAAGCAATCTCTGCAACATTTTCTAGAAAAGTGTGAGGAGGGGTAATTAATTGACAACATCATCATTTCGAGGTTCTTTGTTAATTTCTCAATGATGTTTTTTTTTTTAATAGTATCATCCATTTATAAATCCATGCACTTGTAGATTGACACTACAAGGAAAGGACCTTTTAGATGAGGTTATAATAAAGGTTTCTAGTGTTACAAAATTGGAAACAATTTTCAAAACAACCTTCGCTACAACATATGTTCTTGATAATGGATGTTTTTGCAGATACTATAACAAAACTTGATTATAACTAGAAAAATGTGGGTGGTCAGAAGTGTTAGCAGATGTTTACAAATTGGTGTGGTTTTATAAGGAACAAGCACTGGTGTGTACATACATGTACCGCACCAGTGTTGTACACTTAAATTCAAGAACCGAGGTAGTAAAATATTCAAGCACTAGGGAAATAAAATATTTAAGCACCAACGCGTTTGTCTAATAAGCACCGGATCTTTAACAGTAAAACACACCGGGAGAGTTAAAAATAATTAAGCATCGGAGATTTTTTTTTAGAAGGCACTGATGCATTATTAATAAAAAGGCATCGATGTTGTATAAAATAATATGCACCAGTGCATTACCTGGAAACCCCCCCCGGTGCATTAAAAATAGAAAGCACAAGTTATGTTTAGTAACAAACAAGTGTCAATGCTCATAAATAACACAATAGCACCGATGTGTATTAATAACAAAAACGCATTGGTGCTTATTAATAATCCTAAATCACCGATGCTTCGTATATACTTAACACACTGAAGGCCAATTTTTTAATATAATTTTCTGGGATTAAATAAATATTGAAACTAGTGCTAATTGATTACATAAAAGAACCAATGTGTATTTCTTATGAAATACATCAGTGTGTTTTATAATTAAATGCACCGATGAGATTAATAATTAAAATACACCAAAAAACATCGACCTGTGATAGTGAAATTATTGGTATTTTTTAATTCCATTATTTATCAAAAAATTTACATATATCTTATATTTTGATTAGTGAATTTGGATATTATGTTTGGATTAATTTGTTATATCATCATATTTTTCATCTTTTCATTATAATATTTAGTCATCCATACATTCGAGAAGGCAATAGAATAAATTAAAACATATTTTATTATATCAATAAGAGGGTCTTTGTCATACAAAATGGGACACTTATTGGTAATCCCTTGTCTTTCAATTGGGACACTATGTCCATTACATTAAAAAAAATGTTTGATTTTCATAGACAATTATTTCAAAAAAATACAATTGCAGCTTGCATTGATATCCAAATATATTGGTAATCATTCTTCACTCGAACTGTTGTTAGTGCTTGAGCTACTTCCATGCCTTGGGTTATTTTTCTGAATGTTTGGTTGATTTCCTTAATTGTTTTCATTTTCTTCAAGTTCCATTTACAAACATAAAAATAAATTGTAATGAGTCTATCTACATTGGTGAGAATAATGAAAGTTGAAATAAATAATATACATGAATGTAAATTGAAAAGTGACGTACCTGCAAAGCAAGAATTGACTCATGAATCATATACATATGCTCAAAATAAAATCTCAGGCCTTGCTTCAATAATTCTTCTGTTGGCTCAATTCCATACTTTGTTTCCTGCAAGTTTTACAGCCCATAATAAATCATAGATTTATTATAAAGAATTATTTTTGTTTCATTAATTATAAAATTATAGAAGTAAAGCAACATAGATTATACATACAAATTCCACGATTAATTTTTGATATGCCAACATGTACTCCCAACCCTTAATTAACTTAATGTCAAGCAATTTTTCCGATGGCTCTTATTTATATGTTAGCAACTGTTTGAAGACATTCAAGGATGGATGTTGTAAAATAAATTAAAATAAACAAAAAAAAACCTTAAGTTGTTATAAAGAAATATCAATTACTCACAAACTTTGCTATCAACCATTTTCTTCCTTGTTGTCCAACTTTATGTGAATGAGTTCCATTTTATTTTCTTTTTTGTAAGAGAATGTTTTAAAATCAATATTTAATTCTAAATTAATCATTTGTAGCTAATAGAAATATCCGATGATTACATACATTTGAATCACGTTGTTGTTGAGATAGCTCATCCTGTGTTACAATTATGTCCATTTATTTGACCATATCCTTTTACACATTTTTGGATATTCCTACTAACATATTTCAGATGTCATCTCGTTGGTCCTCTGATATTTTCATAATTTCCTTGAAAAAATAACACGACAATAAATTATTTTTATATTGATATATGAAAACTAAATATCACAAAATTGATAT
>ML785078.1:98245-110966 GCA_009831015.1 Picea engelmannii | reverse complement strand
TATAATGTACATATCTGGTCAACAACACAAATAATTGTTATAACTACATATCTAGTCATAATATCTCATGAGAAGCATGTTGTGGAGGAATAGGTGATGTGCCCTACTCATTTTGGTAAGGTGAAGGACGAGGAGGAAGAGGTTTTGAAGTAGAAGCACCATCACAACCTTGATCAACATCACCACTCGGAGGAGGAGTAGGAGGTGCTGAAGTAGAAGCACCATGATCACTTGCACCCTGATCAACATCACCACCCCGAGGAGGAGGAGGAGGTACTGAAGTAGAAGTGCCAATATCACCACCCTGATCAACATCACCACCCCAAGGAGGAGGATGAGGTACTAAAGCAGAAGTGTCAAGATCACCATCCAGATCAAAATCACCACCTGGAGGAGGAGGAGGAAGTACTGAAGAAAAAGCGTCATCACCACCCTGATGATGATCATCACCACCCTCATCATCATTCGTATTGGAGGACGTGTTATCCCTCATCCCTACCAGTAACCTGGCATCTCCAACGATATGATGCATAAGTGATGTCATATCATGAGGCAAGTTTTTCCAGAGATGCAAGAGATCGAGTTCAACCTTGATGTATCACATATGGATAGGGTGGAATCCCGTGCCAACCAAAACCCCAATCAATCTGCCACACACCTCCATCCTATATCTAATATCAGGCCTATGCCGCATGTCGGGTGGTATATGCAGTTGAGGATCCTGACTCACTACAACTTCAAACATCTCCTCATCTGCATCAGGTGGCGAGGGAGGAGGAATGTCCCCAAAAAATGTGACAACATCTCAAAAATATAACACAAGTTAATAATTAGTCGTCAATTTCATTAAACAATTTAATAAAATACGTTAAAAAACATGCTAGAATAAAATTTATTTGAATTAATTAAGACAATAAAATGAAAGTAAAGGATTAGTTTAAATCTTAACTTAATCATCTAGTGGCTCATCCGTTTTGAAGAGGATGTTGGGACATCCTCGCCAATCCATCCCCACATAAGGGAACAACACCATTACGAACATGTGGTCTGCCTCACTAACTAATAGTTGAAGTGCCTCCTTGGAAATCCTAGCTGGAAAATTGGGCATGCCCCTCTTGGAAATCATATCGCCCCAGATGTGCATCCACATCTCCATCATCGTCCTAGGAGGTCGAAGGAAAAAACTAGGTCTCCTTCTCTAGAAACCTCTTCGTTGTTTCTCCTCCATGCATTGACATCTCTACATAATTAACATATAAATTACATCAACATCATACATAAAAACATAACTTTTTTTTCAGTAGATGAGAAAAGTATTTCAAAATATGAAAACATAAATTTTGTTAAAAAAAAAAAAATAACCTTTGTCGCACCTGCAAAACAATAACGCACCACCCACGTTGTGCAGACATATCTTACGCATTGCATGCAAAATGTTATTTATTTTAGGGGGTGCTCAGTAATTATCAACACATCGGTGTGCCCAATTTTATATAACACACTGCAAAAGAACGTTGCGTTTAGATACTACAACACCCTGGTGTGTTCCATTCATCACGACACACCATTTAAAATCAAAACTCATTTTAAATGGTTTATCATATCCATGATTATGCACGAGTCTATTCTGTATAATCCACGCACCGATTGGAAAATAAAATAATGTCCACGGTGGGTAGTTTATTGTGTACGCACCAGTGCATTAACTATCAAGGACACATCGCTCGAACAACTATCTATTTTCAACGATGCAAATATTTTTATGAATGCACCAGTGCATTAACTATAAACAACAAATTGTTTAATGAAAACTATTTATTTTTTATGTTGTGTCATTTATTATGAACGCACCATTGAATTCATTATAAATAACGCACCGATGAGTTTAATATGAATGCACCATCAAAAATAAATAGTTTCCATTAAATAGTGCGTATAGTTTTATGAACGCACCAATGTGTTCACTATAAACAACACATCGTTTAATGGAAACTATTTGTTTTCGATGGCATGCCATTTATAAGTACGCATCAGTGTGTTTCATATTAAGACACACCGACGAAAATGAAGTATACATTTTCGGTGCACCCTGTAAAATTTGCAGGGTGCACCGTGCGGTGCGAGTTGAACGGCTCAAACACACCACGTAGAAAAATAAATTTGAAAAACAATGCATATTTTACTCAATTTCATAATTTAATTTGGTAAAAATTCAATGTAGAAATAAATAAAGAATTTACCCAAACATTTTCTCTTCGAGGAGGCATGGTTGGGATGTAGTGAAAAAAATGAAATTTACCCACCGTATGGAAAAATTTGAATCCCATGAACCAAGCACTGAACGAAAACAAAGAAAGTAACATAAGCACCGACAACAATGCACTTCAATTGGAAAAACGTGGCACTGGTGCTTGAGATATTGTCTGCACTAGGAATGGTAAAACTGGTGTTTTACCGTCATTTTTATTTTTTTACCCTATTACGGTGCGCTCATGTTAAGTGCACCCGTGCTCACCACTGCAAACAATGTACCCTTGTTTTTAAAAAATCCTGTGACAGTGCCCCATATGGAATTCACTAGTGCACCCAAAGGACAAAGGCGCACCGTTATGCATTTAAAAAAAAAACAAAGACTATGCACCTGTTTTTTGCACACCGGTGTGCTTGCTTCATGTGCACCAATGCTCGCGAGCTTCTTTTATATGATGCACACCGTTGTTTTTTATTTTATTTAAATAACTCTAGAATGGTGCACCATTGTCTATTCACACTGGTGCGTTGATTTCTGGTGACGCACCGCTGCAAATAGTTCATCGTTATTTAAAGAAAATTCCTACAACGGTCCACTGTTTTGGAATGTGTCGGTGTGCCTAATGGACAACTATGCACTAGTATGCATTTTTAAAAGGAAAAATGTGAATATGATGCACCTATTTGTTTCGCACTATTGCACGTGTTTCGTGTGCACTAATGCTCATGAGCTTTTCTTATATGATGCACATCGTTGTTTTCTATTTCTTCTAAATAACTCTACAATGGTGCACCATTGTCTATTAACACCAGTGCACTTATTTCTGGTGGCACACCGATGTGGTATAGTCTTATAAATGCAACTTTAATAAAAAATCCACTAAAACATCTACGTGCGCACCTCTTCTAGTGACCTCCCCTACAAACGGATTTTTGGGCTACTTTATAGGGTCTTCCGCAAAAACCTTCATTATAGGGTCTTTTCCTTGTAGTGTGAATAGTGAAACTTCGCATCTCAAGGTGTTCATGGCTAAGAAACTCACAAAAGATGGGTTTTCTGCATAAGCATATCTTGGATTTTCCAATCTGCAATTCCAACATACGTTGAGGCCACCCAATTTAGACATAATCAATGGTTCATTGTCTTGGAGCGATGCCTACCAGGCGTGGAGTGATGGATACGATGTTGTAATATAATAATTAAAAATTATCTACATTACATAAAATAATTATAATTGATGCAGAGATGATCTAGGTGGATATTTGTGGCCACCCACCTATTCCAACTTGCTCCTCTTGTCTGTTTTTTGTTCAACACATTCTTCTGTACTTCTTTATAATTGTGAGTTCTACACTTCTAGGGATATCTTAAGCCCTACACATTCTCCAAGTGGATACGGGTGGTCTCTCACCTAATCCAACTAGCCTATTTTGTATGTTTTCATGTTAGCACATCTTGTTGTACTTCTAGGGTTGTTTTGGGGCCCTAAATGTTGTTTTTTTGTCTTACCACAGTCAAACTGTAAACTGAATCAGATTCTAATGGAAAAATGTATAGTTCTCTGAAATACATTTCAAACGGGCTATCATGTGCCTAAAATGGAGTTCGTATGAAAAAGTTACGACCCTAGGAAGTTGAGGTAGCAAATTACACCAACATACCAATAGGGCCCACATGACTTTTGGCGTTTCACCTTCTAGGGTTAGGTTTTTGGATGTCTAGGGTTTTTGCATTCATGGGTAATATGAAAAGGGCCTCTAGAGCCTCATTGTAATCCATTCTTCTCAGATGGATGCGTGTAGCAGCCACATCTCTTCTCAGAGATAGCTACCACCATTCGAGCAAGTTTCAGTTCTGCAGTTTTATAGTTTCATCCTATTTCATTATTTAATAGAAGATATTGTTCACTGGATATTTGTGTTATTCTTCCTATCTCTGTGTTTATTGTATTCATTCTGTTAATTAGTTCGTTCCTCTCCTAAATACGTATCAGTGGTATCAGAGTGGTCTACTCTTCATTTATTTTCTTCATACATGTCCCCGAAAAGGTTTGGGTACAAGAAGTTGGGACTCGAACCAATTGATCCATTACCAGATCGGTCCCACCAAGCCCGACAACAACCCATGGGAGACAAAAAGAAAGATGATGGAGCAGGAGATCCTATTAAAATGTTGCTCGAGGCAGCCCTCACGCGACAAAGGAACAAAATGATGGACAACTTCGTGCATATCCTTCGACGGTTGCCCACGAGAGAAGCATATTCATCAAGTGACCATGAAACCCCCTTCAAGATACATGAAAAAATTGATATTCCATTATTTGAAGGACTGATAGATGTGGATGTTGTAGATAAATGGTTTAATCTGCTTGAAGGATATTTTTCGGTCCATAATTTTTTCGATAGGGAAAATATCACTTTTTCACTCCTCAAGGATGTTCCCCATGTTAAAGACTAGTGGGATACCTACTCTGAGAAAAGGGGTGTGGAGGAATCTGCAATTTTTGTTGTGGCCCCTACATGGGATTCCTTCCAGGACGCCATTAAAAAAAAATAATACCCTATTGGAATCTACGAGGACTAGTACACCAGATGGACCACCCTACATCAAGAAAGGGACCAGACAGTACCAGACTTCACCAATATTTTCCATATCCTATGCACCAAATTGGGTATCAAATATTTTGAGCATCATCTGGTGCTCAAAAACCACATTGTTTGCATACATACATTCAAACAAAAATGGAGTTCCTAGAGATCACCTCATTAGGCACGACTTATAGATACGTTGTCAAGATCGAGCATAAATTTAAGCAGAAACGATGAGAGTTTGGATCTGCAAACCCCTCACATTCAAAGAAGGACAAAGAAAACCCCAACCCACACATCAAGGGACCAAGTCAAGATGGTCGCCCTTAGGACAATCCGTCCAAGCCATAACACAAGAAGGGAAACAAGAATACGAACAAGGACACGGGAAAATGGTGTGAGTACGATAAAATTCCTTGGAACAACACCGACAAATGTTGCTCCAAGAAGTTCCTCGTGGTCGAGCTAAAGGATTCTGAGACAAAGGCCGATTCTGATTCCAAGTCAAATCCTGAAGGAGGGAAGAGGATTATCGATGTTGAACCGAGTGCCACAGTCGCTACCACCAAATTCCAGCCAAGCGAACCAAAAGAACTAGAGGAATGGGAATGCCTCTTTCACTCATACACGTGGGTCAACGGGGATCCTATTCATTTCATTGTCTAAAATGGTAGTCAGAAGAACCTGATTTTAGCAGAGGTCATCAAGTGGTTGGACTTTCCAATGACATTGCACCCACATCCCTACACCATTGGATGGCTTCATCAAGGAAGAGATCTATGTGTCAGCCAACAATGTCGTATGCCCTAGGGAAGCAAGACTTTCAAAGATGAGGTACTATGTGATAATTATCCCCTTCAAATTTTTTATTTTCTTTTAGGAAAACCATATTTTTGGAAGCATCATGTTGTGTATGAGTCTATACCCCACAGTGTTATTATTACTTTGGGTAGACTGTTGTTCATGATCCCATAGGTCGCATCACCTACTTCTATTTCTTTAATCTATGCTAAGAAATGTAGTAAGGTCATTTCAAAGACCGAGAAGTTTGTATTCTTTGTGATCCATTCTCACAGTAAGTAGAAGGTTTTCGCCACATCCGTGGCCTCTAAAAAACGCCTCTCTTGGTAGCAGAAGCAAGTGGAAAGGATCATGGAAGAATATAGAGACATATTCGCCTCACCTATAGGGGTATTGACACACTGACAAGTCAAGCATCCAATTGATCTGACCCCCGACGCACCTCTACCTAATGGACTAGTCTATCAGTGCTCGCTAATGGAGAATAATGAAATCAAGTGTCAGATCTAAGAGATTCTTCAAAAGGGGCACATCAGACCCAACTCCTCCCCTTGTGGAAGCCCAATTGTAATGGTGCAGAAGAAGGATGTGACTTGGTCACTCTGCATTGATTACAAAGCCTTAAACAAAATCATAGTCAGGAATTGCTACCCCATTCCCAGGATTGATGACCTTCTTGACCAACTCAAGGGGGAAAATTTCTTCAGTAAGATTGACCTGAAGTCTGGCTACCACCAGGTTCCCATTGAACCAACTGATGTCTGTAAGACAACCTTCAAGTATAAATAAGGTCTCTATGAATGGATTGTCATGCCCTTTGGCTTAACAAATGATCTAGCCACTTTAATGAGGTTTATGGATGATGTATTGAGACCCTTCACCAAATCCTTTGTGGTAGTATATTTGGATGACATCCTCATCTTCAACAGAGCATGGGACGAGCACATGCGGTATATTCAACAAGTTTTGAGCACTTTGCGACAACACAAGATTTATGCCAACTTGGAATAATACTCTTTTGGCATGAACATGGTCCAATACCTAGGCTGCATTATTGATGAGCATGGGGTACATGTTGATCCAGCTAAGATTCAAGTCATCCGTGACTAGCCATCCCTGAATACACTGACCGAGCTTTGGAGCTTCTTGGGACTATCCAATTTCTACCGACGGTTTGTGTTGGGATTCTCCCATATTGCATGGGCCCTCAGCCAGGTGACCAAGGGTAGTTGTAGGGCCAAGTTCGTGTGGGGGTGGAGAAAAATTGAGCATTCGATGATCTAAAACATCGCTTGTGCTCATCTTTCGTACTCTCCTTTCTTGATCTGCAACAACCATTCGAGATTGAGACCAATGCATCTGACTATGTTGTGGGTGTATTTATCACTCAACACAGGCATCCTATGGCCTACCATAGTGAGACACTCTCTGATACTATCGCGAAATACCCCACCTATGACAATGAAATGTATTGCATTGTACAAGCCTATCGTCAATGGAAACATTACATTCTAGGGAAAGAGATGATCATACACATTGATCACAATCCTCTGTATTTCATACAGACCCAGGGGAAATTATAGAACGACCACCATCAGAAGTGGTCCACCTACCTCTAATAGTTCCATCTCAACATCAAGTATAAGACAAGGATCTCCAATCGTGTCACTGACTGCCTCATTCGGCCTCCTGTGTCTGCACTCACCATTGTGCTCCATTCCTATGGACATGAAGCATCTGAGTGGCCCCAACTTTATCAACAAGATCCAAACTTCGCCACCACGTATCATCTCTTGTGTACATGCACACTTGTCACTGATTTTCACATTCAAGACAGACTCGTATGCCACCTGGGCCATCTCTGTGTTCCTAGAAGTGAGCATGCAAAGCTCATTTGGGAAGCCCACTACAGTCGGGTGGAAGGACATTTTGGCGTGGAGAAAAATGTGGTCGTTCTTCATAAACATTTTAATTGGCCAAAACTTCGACATGAAATCAACAAGTATATCAGATCTTGCACTACCTATGCCATTGCCAAGCCCACCATCAATAAGCAAGGCTTATACACCCCTCTTCCTATTGCCGAGAATCCTTGGGAATACATCAAAATGGATTACATGTCTGGCTTATCATCCACCAAGAAAGGAAATGACTGTGTGTTCATGGTCGTTGATCGATTTTCGAAGATGGCCATCCTCACCTCCTGTAAGAAGAATGCCATAACGACAAATACTGCTAATATCTTCTTAGAATGAGTGTGGGTCCACTTTGGGATACCACAGACCATCATCTCTAACCGAGACAACAGGTTCCTCAAAACCTTTTGGTCGAGTCTCTGGTCTATGTTGGACACCAATCTCACAAAATCCATTTCTTTCCACCCCCAAACCGATGGCTAAATAGAGGTAGTCAATCGGATGATTTTGCACATCCTATGCATGTATAATTATAAGCATCCACGTACATGGGACGAGATTCTCCCATATTTACAACTCAATTACAACATGGCTCTCCATAGTTCCACTAGCCAGAGCCCATTTCAGGTGGGTCTAGGTTTCCATCCCTTGGGACCCATTAATGTTGCACTTCCTCTTGCCACCGCACATAAAGACTCTTCTCCTGATCAGTCTATGATCGACAAAGCAACCAGATTCATTGAGCGGATTCAACACATCTGCCAACAGGTCCAGGAGATTTTACAGAAATCCAATGCTAACTACAAGCAGCGCCATGATCAACATAGGGTACCACAATAGTTTCAAGTTGGTGATAAAGTCTGGTTACATCTGCAGAAGGAGCGTCTCACTGGGCCCCATCAAAAGCTTATCCCACTTCGTTATGGGCCTTACATTATCACCAACATTATGGGTACCAACGCTTTTGAGCTCAACACTCCACCCTTCCTTGGTATGCACCTAGTCTTCAATGTGGACCTCATTCGACCATATTTTCCACCATTATTGGACACCTCTGACATTGTAAAACAACTGACACCAACATAGATCTACCTTGACTGCATGGAACAACCATCCACTAATCATATAGTGGAAACACAGATCAAGGGAACTCGTCAACAATGGATCGAACATTATCGGGTTCTCAAGGCAGGGTAACTCCTACACCAAGGCAAGTGGCTCACCCGAGGCCAAATACAACAGAAGTTTCCTCATCTAATGGGGGAACTCAATGCAATGGAAACCATTGGTTCCTAAGGGGGGAGGATTGATCCAGGTGGATATTAGTGGCCACCCACCTATTCCAACTGGCTTCTCATGTTCGTTTTTTGTTCAACACATTCTTTTGTACCTCTTTATAATTGTGATTTCTACACTTTTGGGGTTGTCTGACGCCCCACACATTCTCCAGGTGGATACAGGTGCCCTCTTGCCTAATCCAACTTACTTATTTTATATTTTTTCATGTCAGCACATCTTGTTGTACTTCTAGGGTTGTTTTGGGGCCGTAAATGTTGTTTTTTTGGCTCGCCACAATCAGACTGTAGATGAAGTCAAAGTCTAATGGCAGAATGTGTATTTCTCTGAAAGACCTTTCAAACGGGATATCACGCGCCTAAAATGAAGATCGTATGCAAAAGTTATGACCCTAGGAAGTTGAGGTACCAAATTACACCAACTTACCCATAGGGCCCACATGATTTTTGGCTTTTCACCTTCTAGGGTTAGGTTTTTGGATGTCTATGATTTTGGCATTCATGAGTAATATGAGAAGGGCCTCTGAAGCCTCATTGTAATCCATTATGCTCAGACAGATGCATGTAGAAACCACATCTCTTCCCAGAGATAACTACCACCATTCGAGCAAGTTTCATTTCTGCAATTTTATAGTTTCAGCCTAGTTCATTATTTAATAGAAGATATTGTTCACTAGATATTTATGTTATTCTTCCTATCTCTATGTTTATTGTATCAAGTCGGTTAATGAGTTTGTTCAGCTCCTAAAGCCGGATCAAGAGACTAATAAAAAATAATGGTTTGATGCGATGGTAAGCAGGTTGTATCGGAGACCAATTATAATAACCAAACAACAACATTAGTAACCACTCTTGATTTTTGTTCATGACACATTTTGTATTTCAACAATTATAATAAAATACAAAAAAGAATAATGGGATTATTCTTTTTTACTAATGGTTATATAAGTTGAGGTGCATGGGTTGTTCGGGAGGCCCCATTTTGCTCTACTTTTTACCAGTTGTGTTCGTGTTTTTAAAATTAATGTTGCATGCGTAGAGACTTAAAAAATTTGTGTGCTAGACTTATTTAAACTTCAAAATAATGTTTAGTGTGAGACCTTTTTTTGGGTTATATTAAGGGGGTTAGGGTTATATTAGGTTTAGTGTTTGTATCACTCTCTACAAATTTAAGAGATGTTAAATTAAATGTCTAATTGTAGGTACCTGAGATGCTAAATTAAATGTGTAATTGTAGGTACCTTTTCTAATGCTTATAGCAAATCTAAATTGCCTACCAACGTTCATAAGCCACAATTATGTAGTTGTGCTAATATTCACTCAATTGACACTTACAATGATTTTACATTCATTCTACATGTGACATTAAGGATCGTTTTAAAATAAACAATTTTAAGATATAAAGGAAAACAAACCTATTTGTGTACCTATCTTTTGACATAGTGTTATAATAACAAAACTAATAAGAACTATCAGAATGAAGAATCAACTCACTTGATTGAACTTCGATTGACCTTTGGTTGGGATATAACTACTGAGGCAGGACCACTGGCACACTAGTTTATACTATTTGTACAATAGATGGAGCAAAAATTTTGGAAGTAGATTCATCAATTCCATGTGAATCCTTATATAAATCTATCCTTCCTTGGGTGGTTGAACTTGGGTTGTAGAACTGAGGCTTCGCTTATCAGGCACAATTCTTGCAATGCTCCTAAACAGGCGAACCTCGCAAACAAAATGGATTTGGTTTGGGTTCATTCATCATTTTCAAGGTTGAGGGCTTACCATGGGTTGCTTCTTAGGGTTAGCATTGAAGCTACTTCAGTCAGTGGCACGCGAGCCCAGTGACAATTTTGGATCCTTGGGTTGATTCAGTAATTTATTCTATAGATTCGTAAGCAAGTAGTGAGACAGTAGTACGAACCTTCGTAGATCTATGTCTAATCTTTGGGTGCCACATTGCTCATAAGATTTGTGGGTATATTAGAGGTCATGTCATTATCATTAAATAGAAACCCATTAAGTGTAATAATAATAATAATAATAATAATAATCATCTTGTAATTTAAAGGGCATGACCACCATACATCAAATTGGTGTATGAGACCCAGTTGTTTCTAAGACACATTAAATAGAAACCCATCAAAGAAGAGGAAAATGTAAATCAATGTATTAAAATTAATAATAATAATAATAATCCAATTTTAATAATATAATCTAATTTTAAGGTCATGGCCAAGCCTCTCTTGTTTGTGGGACAATGGACCCCTGGAACCTTGTTTTGTGGGACAAAATTTCTCACATTAAATAGAAACCCATCAAAGAGGGCAGAAATGTAAATCAATACTCTGGTTTTTGTGGGACAAAAGACCCCTCTACCGACACCAAATTGGTGTATGAGATCCCTGACCCCTCTAGATTTGAACTTCCTAATAAAAGACATATATTCTTAACCATTAGATTTACTTAAGTACATCCCACTAAATAATTATTTATACCAAACAATTAAGAAAATTTGAATGCCAAAGAACGAACTAACTACATGCTAAACAACATTAAAATTCACTTACACATATAACAGCAAGCACATTTTTTATATAATCTATTGATAAAAACAAAAACCTGAAGAAAAAAAAAGTGATTTACTCTGTGTCAGAATTTGCCTAGATTATTTTGCTTGCTTACGGGTTAAATAGGTTCGACCGTTTCAATTGTCATAGAAAACTATTGAGTTTCTTATCATTGTTTTTTTTTCATTAGCTACCTTTAACATACTCACCTTGTTATTTTCTCATGGCAACAGAAAAACTAAACGGTCATGAAGTCTTACCACAGCAAGGTGGGAAGAATATAGAGTACTTGTTCAACATCAGGACGAGGGTATCTGTGCTTCATTCATAATATTTTCCATTCTGTATTCACGGTTTTATTTGACTAATTTTGAAGGCCATCACAAGTCCAATCGCAATTCCAATTCACTGTTTTATTCGTGATCTTGTCCACTTGTTTCTTTCAAACTCTCGGTCAGCGTGTTGCAATTATAGTGGAACTCTATGTTTTACTGGAAGCTAGAGCTTTGAAGGCGTAGAAGGCGCTACTGTATGTCACACGGATCCAACAAACATAAATCACAGGCGTAGAAAGCTCTACCTATCGTTGACCTCTGAAGCGAACCCGGAGCACCACCTCCCTACAGCCTACGACGACTGCATCAAGGCACTCCAGTGGGTGAGCTCCCATAGGGTGGACGGAGGAGACTTCGAACGCCACCTGTGGTTCGACTTCGAGGAAGACTTTTCTGAGGTATATCTACTCGGAGACAGCGCAGGTGTCAATATTGCACATCACGTATTTCCTATTTTTTTTTACGGCGTAGACTGTTGTTCTAGGAAATGGCCCGTCGACGCCGACTGGACGTCGCCGGCAGTCCAAAACCCATGCCATTTTGGTGCCCATCCCGGAAATCGCACCTGTTCCATCTCCGGCGAACCCCTGCACCTGTTCCATCACGTATTTCCTATATTTTTTTATGGCGTAAATTGCTGTTCAAGGAAATGGCCCCTCGACCCCGACGGGACGTCGCCGGCGCTCCAAAACCCATGCCATTTTGGTGGCCGTCCCGGTAATCGCACCTGTTCCATCTCCCGCGAACCCCTGCGGCCTACGGTCGCCATCCTCCCGTTTCTCCTCGTGCTGATGGTCCGCGCTTCGATGCCGTGTTACCACCCCTGATACGTCGGAAGTAATGCATGCCCGCCCCGCAACTATGCCATAGATCCCATTCATTAATGCAGACAACCCCAACCCGCTTCCAAATTTGAAATCAGTGGGGGACTTTATTTATCCCACGCCCCTCCTGAACAAGCC
>ML785078.1:82284-97398 GCA_009831015.1 Picea engelmannii | reverse complement strand
TACGACAAAGTTGAAAATGGCACTAAAGATATTTGGTATTTAGATTCAGGGTTTTCTAACCACATGTCAGGAAATAAGAAGCTATTTTCTACAATGGATGAGAGTTTCAAATCCAAGATCAAGTTGGGTGATGACAATCTAACCACATGTCAGGAAATAAGAAGCTATTTTCTACAATGGATGAGAGTTTCAAATCCAAGATCAAGTTGGGTGATGACAATCTAACTACATGTCAGGAAATAAGAAGCTATTTTCTACAATGGATGAGAGTTTCAAATCCAAGATCAAGTTGGGTGATGACACAACGTTGGAGGTTGTTGCAAAAGGAGCTATGGAAGTCCATACTAAAGAAGGTATGAAAAGTTTTAAAGACATTTATTACACTCCACAATTAAAGAATAATTTATTGAGTGTTGGCCAATTGTGTGAGAAAAATTATAAGGTGGTGTTTGAAAATCAACAATGTACAATTTATGATAAGAATAGAGGCAATAGGGTGGTTACAGTTGTGCCAATGTCAAAGAATAAGATGTTCCCATTGATGTTTGGAGAACATAACAACCATCTTGCCAATATGGCATATGAAGAAAAAAGTTGGTTGTGGCATCTTAGGTATGAACATTTGAATTTTCATAGTCCCAAGCTTCTAACATCAAAATAATTAGTGTATGGTTTGCCTAAGGTTCAAGAACAGAAAGACATTTGTGAAGGATGTGTTAAAGGAAAGCATGCAAGAGAGAAATTTTCAAAAGGAAATGCATGGAGGGCCCATTATCCACTTTAGTTAGTTCACTCAGACATTTGTGGTCCTATGCAGACAAAGAGTTTGGGTAAGTCACCATATTTTATTACTTTTATTGATGATTAGTCACGAAAGTGTTGGGTTTATTTTTTGAAGACTAAGGATGAAGCCTTTGATACATTCAAGAAGTTTAAAGCGCTTGTGGAAAATGAAAGAGGTTGCAAAATCAAGTGCTTAAGGACTGATCGTGGAGGAGAATTTTGTTCAAAAGCTTTTCAGATTTTTTGTGATATGAATGGCATCAAAAGACAACTCACCATTGCTTACACACCTCAACAAAATGGAGTAGTAGAGAGGAAAAATTGTACAATGGTGGAAATGACAAGAAGTATGTTACAAACAAAGGGATTAAGCAATTCTTTTTGGGGTTATGCAGTTGCTACATCTGTATATATTCTCAATAGATGTCTCACAAGTGCACTTGATATGATGACTCCATATGAAACATGGTATGAAAAGAACCTAATGTTAATCATTTTAGAGTCTTTGGTTGTGTAGCCTATGTCCATGTAGTTGATCAAAAGAGACAAAAGTTAGATCCAAAAAGTGAGTTATGCATTTTTGTTGGATATAGTGAACAAAGTAAGGCTTACAGGTTGTGTAATCCCCTCACTAATAGAAAAGTATAGTTGCACTTTCATCCACAGAAGCATAATATGTTGCAGTGACCTCAGCATGTACACAAGCATTATGGCTTAGAAAAGTTCTAGAAGAAATTGGAGAGAAGAAAATTCATCCTATAGTGATATTTTGTGATAACACTAGTGCCATCAAATTAGCCAAGAATCCAGTCCATCATAGCAAGAAAAAACATTTTGATTTAAAGTATCATTTCATTAGAGATTTGGTGCAAAAGAAGGAAGTAGAACTATGTTATATAAAGACTCAAGAACAACTTGTAGACATTTTCACTAAGGTAGTTGTTAAAGTCTAGTTTTTGAAACTTCGAGATCAGATAGTGAGCCCTCTCAGCATCAAGGGGGAGTATGTTGGTAATTGATGTAGTCTTGTCAATCATCTCACATGATGCAATCTATTTACAGATTTATTTTATGTCGGTTAGTATTCAGATATAGATTGTCTAACTAAATAATGCATGAGTAGTTTTCTAAAATCAATTGTTGTAAGCATTCAATCAGGAGCAACTAATTGTTTGTTCTATGAGGCTATGTATTGTTATAAAGATCAAGGTTGATCACAATGAACACAACCTTTTTGTGCAATTACAATTCTTTCTTCTTTCTATGATATTGTGATTTAATCATTTAGTATTTAGTATATTGTTATGCTATTTCCTTGAATGATTATCTAGTCCATAGATAGGCCTACATAGATCCTTCACTTACTGTGTAGTTGATCCTGTCAAGAGGCTGTTACAGTGAGCAAGTAGGCGGCTCACTGTAGATTCAAGGTGGACAATCCAGGTAATCCTGAATTGAAGGGTTCCTTCTTGCTTCAATTAAATGGTTCCTTGATATGGTCAAATATTTTCCCCTAAATGATGGCCTATTCAACCAGTTGCGCCATAGGGCATCCTTGCCACTATATATAATCATTCATCGATCTATCTATCCATAATCCATCGGCATGAGAAGAATACTTTTACTCTCAGAAAACAAATGTTTGTTTGATCGTTTCTTTGGCAGAAGTAGAAATATATTGATCTGTAAATGGCAATCAGTCTCATTGGTAATAAATTAAGGAGTCGTTAAATCAGTGTTATCTCCTATAATAGTAGCGAATGCGCATGGATCAAAGGTGGGTTACTACCGTCATAGGTGCCCTGAGGGGGAGGCAATTGTAAGTGCAGCTGTGGGGAAAGCCGTGAGAACAAATCCTGTTGTTGCACCTTCTTTCATGAGGATGCATTTCCATGAAGGCTATGTGCGATTAAGTATATCAACTCTCAAAACAATCGATAGTATATATCAATTTTATGAATACGATAATAGACGAATTGATGTGCTTACAGGGATGCGATGGATCAATCCTTATCGACTCCACTCCCGGAAAATCAAAGCAGAGAAAGACTCGCAGACAAAGAATCCCAGCCGTCGTGGGTTTCAAGTAATTAACGGAGTGAAGTCGATGTGTGAGGCCAAATGTCCGAATGTGGTCTCATGTGCAGACATATTTGGTTATTGTTAAAATTCAAGTGGTTAACTAAATATCTATATAGATATTGATGATATTGTATATTGGTTTAGGTTGGAGGATTAATTTGGGAGGTGGACGCAGGAATAAGAGAGGGAAGGATGTCTCAAGCATCAAACATCCTAGGGAATATACGGAATCCACAATTCAATATAAACTAATTAATTTTAAAATGGATTTAGCATTTACCAAGTTCATTCATTTTATAGCAATTGGGATTTAATTTAATATTTAGATTTGAAATTATTAATAATTTTAAGGATGAAAATTTATATTAAAATGTATAAACTTAGTTTAATCTTTCTAATTTTTAATATGCAAAATATTAAATGTTTGACATACTTTTGTAAAAATATTTAAATTTATAAGTATTTTATATATTTTTTATAAAATTTTGATTATTTTTAAGGTAAAATAATTCTATTTTATGGAATTTGGACAAATCATTTTTAGAAAAAATGAAAATTAGTTAATTTTTTTTTTTTAAACATGAAAAGTTAATCCATTTGCAAAATTTAACTCCTAAAATCATCTAAATTCCATATTTAAAATAAAATTTCTCCTTCTATTATTCAACTTTTCTTTTACAACAATTTGTATTTTTTCAGTTTTATTGTATGTTTACTTAATAGGATTCTAAGTCATGCATTATTTTTAACATGTAATTTTTTGAAGAATTTTTTTTTTTCTAAACAAAATTTTAATTAATTATTTTGATTATAATTATGAAATTTTAAAACACTCCATATTAATTATTAATTTGGGAATCATGTTTGGTTATGTGATTAATTAATAATTAAAAAAAAAACAAATTATAAATATATAACAAACTATTAATTTCTTTATTTTATGAAGTAAAATGAAATGATAACTATATATATATATATTGAATTCATAATACACCATTATCATAATTTATTATAAATAAATGTGATGATTTCTCATATACAAACAAGAGCATTTCATCTTTCTTCAAAAACTTTGACGTAGAGATCAGAATTATAATTTACTTCAAGAAACGTGTATTTAGTAAGTATAACATTGATTTTCAGATTTATTTATTATTTAAAAATGACATAGAGGTCAGACTTATAATTCACTTTGTATAATATTGTTTTTCGGACTTATTTATTATTATTCACTTAAAGAAGCATGGTACGTAGAGGTTAGGCTCTTAATTTACTTTAAGAAACGTGTACTGAGTAAGTATAACAGTGTTTTTCATATTTATTTATTATTTACTGTACAATGACATGGAGGTCAGACTTATAATAAATATTATTTATTGTACTATGATATAGAGGTCAGACTTATAATTTAAGTTAAATTAAATATAATATTGCTTTTCAGTAAGTATAATATTGTTTTTCAAATTTATTTATTATTTATTGTTGAAGGAGATCAAATCCTTCCACGTAAAGAATTTGATTTAAAAAGAGATTTAACCCATCTCTATATTTGATAAGTTCAATATACATTCGCTTGCAAATTTCAATTCTAACTTTCATATTTACATTTATCTTAAATTTAAATATAAAATTGACACCATTTCTAGAAGTCTAAGGAAGCTTCAAAATCGACCGCTGTGCATTACAAAGGTTTTTGAGACTAGGTAATATCATTCCAAGCCTTTGGATTTTTTGAAATGTATGTGTGATAAACATAATTTTTTTAAGAGATGATACCATCACTATTAATATTAATAGATAAAGATTGGGCCTTTCTATCATCAATAATTTCATATGATAATTTAATCATGGTGGGATCTTCTATGTAGTAGGGCTTTCTATCATCAATAATTTAATCACGGTGGGATCTTTTATGTAGTATGTGAGAATTACTTACTATTTTTTTTATTTGGTTATTTATTTTCTCTTATTTTTTCTCTTGTATTTATGTTATATGAATAATACAATATTTGGTTATTTATTTTCTCTTATTTTTAATCTTGTATTTATGTTATATGAATATGAATAATTGTATTAGTAATTTCAGTTTTTTTATATAAATATTGTACTGTTTTGATATATGAATATAATAAAGTGTTATTAAAATAAGATACTAAGATGGAGTTGGAGTTGAAGGTGAGTAATTCATATTATTCAAAATTATCATTAATTAAAAATAAGAGGACAACTTAAATATATAACATTAATTAATTTATGAGCTGAAAAACACATAAATAAAAATGAAAAGAATGAATGAAATAAATGTGTATAAACATTTTTTATCTAAAATATTGGATCACTATGTAAAACATCATGTATAATGGTTTATAAAAGAGGGGACAAAATGAAAACATGCTATGTTACTATGTTTTATTACACTTGCTATACCTAATAATTATGTATGCACTACAACAATGTCCATTTAAGTGTAGAAGGTAGTTATACCTAAGAATTATATATGTACTTACAAGAATGTCCATTTAAGTGTAGAAGGTAGTTGAATTTGATAATTGTCAATAGTTATTCATAGCTATGTGCCTTTATTTTATTAATTGTTTTAGTCTTTGGACTACATCAAAGTAGTTAAACAATTAGCTTGTCAATCCATTGTAAAAACTGAAAAAGGGGCCATTGGAAACATAAATGAGAAGAAACAATATATTTGAGCACTTCTTTCTTTCCAATTTTTTCTTGTTATACTAGGGTTTCATTCTTTTTTTATATGAGTTTCTTATCATTTAGTGTATAGTCTATGATTCCTACTCCTTCTCTCAATTTTGGTTTCTTGGATAGTTATTCATAGCTATGTGCCTTTATTTTATTAATTGTTTTAGTCTTTGGACTACATCAAAGTAGTTAAACAATTAGCTTGTCAATCCATTGTAAAAACTGAAAAAAGGGGCCATTGGAAACATAAATGAGAAGGAACAATATATTTGAGCACTTCTTTCTTTCCAATTTTTTCTTGTTATACTAGGATTTCATTCTTTTTTTATATGAGTTTCTTATCATTTAGTGTATATTCTATGATTCCTACTCCTCTCAATTTTGGTTTAATTATGGATTTATTAAGGTTTATCCTCCACAATCCAATCACTTTGATGCTTTCCCATTTAGCTCCTTTGGCCACTCACCCATTGAGAAATAACTTCTTCTTTTTTTTGGTCAATTTTATTCTTTGGCCCCACGCCCACCCGGACTACTATACACAACTATTTGGGTATGCCCTGTCTAGCTCTCTATTTCAAATCTCAGCCATTTGCTCCTCTCTCTCTCTCTCAAATGATCTCTCATCCACAAAGACTTCACTCATGTACACTTCCTTTCCTACAAAAACATCTTCTTACTCACCTATCATTGGAGAGCTACCTCATGTCCTCTTTGATATCATACATAGCTAGTCTCACACTATTCCTTTTCAACTAGATAGAATAATCTCTCTTCTCAAATATGATGGGCACATTAACATTGAATTCCTATACTTTTGGTACCAAAGTCTACAAGATTCTTTTCAAGCATGACTTTGAAATGGTTGTAAGATCGAGTACTTGCAAGTCAATTCAATGATTTAAGAAGGTTAGACAAACTATGAAAAATAATGCAAATGCAAAAGTCAAATAAGACAAAATGAGAAGGAAAAATGATTAATTAAAATTAGAAATAAAAATAGAATAGGAGAGGAGAAAAGGTAGGCGAATAAGAAGTGAAAGGTCATGCCTATTAAAAAGGCATCCTCATTGTCCAATCTCTCCTTATTTGCTCATATAATTCCACTCTTAAAGGTTTTTTTGGTTGAACAAGAAAAGATAGGATGAATAGACAACTTTGGGATGCATTGTAAACTAGAGATATCCAAAATAAATTAAGAAACCATTTGAAGCTAGTTCTCCTATTTGGACTTCCAGGGTAAACATTGTGTTTTTGTCTGTGAATTTATTTGTTGTTGTGGAGTAAGAAATTTATTTTGTGAAATTTTTCTCTTATCTTTTTTAATGGTTTATGATGATAAACATCTAAGTATACTTTTTTATATCACTTACATAGAAATCAATTTTATACTATCTTGATATTAATTTGGATAGATTCAATTAATGGAACTTGTTGAATTAACTACAACAACTCTAGAATGACCACCGTCCAATTCCCTTTTAATTTTAAGATCAATTGTTACCCTTATAGAGTCACTCTACTTGTTACCCTTATAGAGTCACTGCACTTTTGTAGGGAGATGTTGAATTGAAATTTTAAAATTTTTATGAATTGGGAAAATTTGTCCTTAAAGATGGGTGTTTGACTTTGCAATTGATCGATTCACTTGTTTGTTGGGGATTATATTTCCCACTAGCCATACATATCCCCTAGTCAAATGATTGTTCCTGCAACATCTCCCTTGGACGTACACGATTGTACAAAGTCCATATAGGTTGTACATGGTTGTAGGACATTGGTTATTTGTTGTGTTCTCTCCATCCAACTCTTGAATACCAATTTTCTCAAGCCTTCTTGATCACTGGTTACATTCATTGTTAGTTTACAAATTATTAGGAATGGACTTGCAACCAAGGTAGAGAAATCCAAGAAGAAATTGAAGGAAATGAAAAATAGAGCTAAGAAAATTTGTGAAGTAATTGAAGGAAAGGAAGAATAGAGCTAATAAAATTTGTGGAATCAAGAAGACTAAGGATGGAGATGTAATTAAGAAGAAGAAAGGATATGTTTTTGTAGTTAACCATAATAGGAGAGTTTTTATACATTAATTCCATGTAATATTTTTCGTTGGATGGATTGTTATCCATATAAAGTTTGAGCATATCATTTATTGTATTGGGTGGGTGAAAGACAATGATTGTCTCTCATGATTCATTAGTGGCAACTCAAACATGGAAAAACACTAATATGTAAATTTGGAGGGATTATTCAATGTACTTTTACAAAGAATTTGAATATGGTGTAAAAAGATTAAATGGAGGAAATTGAATTAGCTTTCGGACTACATAATTTTTACTTATATAATTTTTGTGAAACTATGTAAAATTTGAGTTTTTATAACAATGATATGTTATTTTTCAAGAAAAATATAAGGCATATCTTTTGACGAACCATTTATTGGTGCTTGAATTTTATTTGTACATATATAACTATTGCTAGCCAACAATCTCTGCAATGTTTTCTGTAAAAGTGCAAGGAGGGGTAATTAATTCACAACATCATTTTGAAGTTCCTTTTCAATTTTGCAACCATGTTTTTTTTGGTTTTGGTGGTATCATCCATTTACACATTTATCCACTTATAGATTGACTATTGCTACTTCACATCTCAAGGTGTTCATGGATAATCAACTCACAAAAGATGGGTTTTCTGCATAAGGATATCTTGGATTTTCCACTCTGGAATTTCGACGTACATTGAGACTTCCCTATTCAGAGATAGTCATTGGATCACTGCATTGGAGCGATGGTTACCACTTTATAAGATAATAATTAAAAATTATCTATATTACATAAAATAATTATAATTGGTACAAAGACTAATAAAAAATAAAGGTTTGGAGGGATGGAAAGCATGTTGTATGGAAGACTGATTGTCATAACCAAACAAAACATTAGTAACCACTCATGATTTTGTTCATGAAACATTTTTTACTTTAAGAGTTATTATGAAATACATAAAGAATAATGAGACCTTTGTTTTTTTAGTAACGATTATATAAGTTGAGGTGTGTGCGTTGTTAGTGGGGCACCAATCAGCTTTAATTTTTACTAGTTGTGCATGTGTTTTTAAAATTAACATTGTGTGTAGAGACTTAGAAATAATGTTGTGTACAAGATTTATTTAAACTTCAAAATAATGTGAGTGAGAATTTTTGGTGGGTTTATATTAGGGTTAGGGTTTGTATCACTTTCAACAGATTAATCATGGATGATTTTAAGGATGGAAAATTATATTAAAATGTAGAAACATGGGTTAATCTTACACTTTCTAAAAAAAAATATTTATATTTATAAGGATTTTATACACTTTCTATAAATTTTTGGGGATTTTTAAGGTAAAACAATTTTATCCTATGAAATCCGTGCGAATTATTTTTAGAAAAAATGGAAATTGGCTAATCTTTCTGGGGGAAAAACCATGGAAAATTAACTCATTTGCTAAATTTAACCCCTAAAATCATCTATGAAGTTAATAGATGCTAAATTAAATATCTAATTCTAAGCATGTTTTATAATGCTTATAACAAATCTAATTTTCCTATTAATGTTCATCGGCCACAATTATGTGGTTGTGATAATATTCACTCAATTAACACTTGATATGAGTTTACATTAGTTATACATGTGGCATTAACGATCATTTTAAAATAAAAAACTTTAAAATATAAAGGAAAACAAACTTATTTATGTACATGTATATTTTGATATAGTGTTATAATAACAAAACTAATAAGTACTACCAGAATGAAAAATCTACCCACAGTCGATTGACCTTTGCTTGGGCTAGAGCTATTGAGGCAGGAGCGGAAGGAGCACTAGCACTAGCACACTACTTTATACTCTTTGTACAACAGATAGATCAAGCACTTTGGAACGAGATTCAACAATTCCATGTGAATCCTTATATAAATATATCCTTCCTTAGACTGTTGAACTTTGGTCGTAGAACTCAGGTTTCGCTTATGAGGGACAATGCTTGCAATGAGGGAGAACCTCACGAATGGAATGGATTTGGTTTGGTTTCATTCATCATTTTCAAGTTTGAGCTCTTACCATGGGATTTTTCTTACGGTTAGCAGAAAAGCTACTTCGGGGAGTGGCACGCCAGCCCAATGCAAATTTTAGATCCTTGAGTTGATTCAATAATTTATTTTGTAGATTCATAAGCAAGTAGTGAGCCAGTGCATAAACACTTATTGATATCACTCGGATGGATATGCATATACGAACTTTGATAGATTTATGTAATATCCTCAAGTGCCTCACTACTCAGAATAATAATAATCTAATTTTAAGATAGCTATCAAGCGAAGCATCGAATTAGTGTATGATACCTTATTGTTTCTCAGATAAAGAACTTCACATTAAATAGAAATTCATCGAAGAGGAAAGAAATGTAAATCAATATATTAAAACTAATAATAATAATAATAGTAATAGTAATAGTAATTTAATTTTAAGGTCACTACCAAGACAAGCACCAAATTGTATTAATAGTAATAGATACCTTGTTGTTTCTCGGATAAAGAACCTCACATTAAATAGAAACCCATCGAAGAGGAAAGAAATGTAACTCAGTGTATTAATAATAATAATAATAATAGTAATAGTAATTTACTTTTAAGGTCACGACCAAGACAAACACCAAATTGGCATATGAGACTATGTTGTTTGTGGGACAAAGGACCCCCTCGGTCGACACCAATATGGTATGAGACCTCTTTGATTGACTGCTAAAGTATAATATTGTGTACATACTCTAACCCCTCTGGATTTGAACCTTGTAAGACATAATAATAATAATAATAATAATAATAATCTATTTTTAAGGTCATGGCCAAGCCAGCACACCAAATTGGTGTATGAGACCCCCTTGTTTATGGGACAAGGGACCCCCCTCTGCCCAACGATTTGACTGGTAAAATCTACAAAGGTATACATACCCTACCCCCCTCTGAATTTGAACCTGTGACCATTAAACCCACTCAAGTACATCCCACGTAAAATTTGTTTATACCAAAAAACTTAGAAGATTCGAATTGAAAACTTAAATGTCACAGAACTAACTCATTACATGTAAAAAAACATTAAAAATCAACTTACACATAACAAGTAACAACATGCACATTTTTTATATAATATATTGATAAAAAAAAACATGAAGACAAACACGTGATTTACTATGTTGAAACACCACGTTGTTGTGTCAAAATTTTCCTAGACTATTTTGCTTTTTGTCGAGTTAAATAGGTTCGACTGTTACAATTGTCATTGAAAATTATTGAGTTTCCTTATCATTGTTTTTTTTCATTAGCTACCTTAACATACTCACCTTGTTATTTTTGTTAGTTGTAAACTTTGGTTTGTTGACTATACACTGCCAATTGTTTTGGAGAGCTATACAATTAGTTAACATTCTAATCTTTTTCTTTATTTTTCTTTGGGTTATATGTTCCATTTTTTCCTGAATACATATGTGCTATGTTGTTCATTTACCTCCTATGTTTTATGCTATGTCTTGTACTCTATTATTGTTTACACATTTATCATGGTATTAAAGAATAGGAATTAAGTCTCTTCACATTGCATGTAGAGGAGTATGCTTAGATCCAGTTGAAGAAGATCATGCTAATTGTTTTGGTAAAAGGGATGGACCTTGTGGAAAAGGGGTTGAAATTTTTTTTCAGCCAAGAAATTAGAGGGTCCCTTAATAGATAAAAAGGGGTTCATATTGTGTAGTATCCTGAGCTCGAATAGCCACATCCAACCCAAGAAACACAGAAATTTTGTGTAGATCTAATTTTGTTTTTGGTTCTCAAGCAACAAATTTGCTTTTACCAACAAATTGCAACTGCAGGAAACATTCTTCTGCATAAAATTTCTTATCCAAATTTTTTTAAAGGTACTCATGTGCATTTGTTTTTCTATAGGATCTTTCACACTCAAATTTTTATTTATTTTTAAATAATGGCCACTCCTAGCAATTTAAATCCCAATCGGGGTCACATTCCTCTGGGAAATATTATTTAGTTATGGTCCCTAAGAATGGGATCTTTCCTACAAGAAAAAGACTGATGGGATCCAATCCACCATGGCTATGTGGAACCATATCCAACATATATGAAAGCCATGAACAATCAACAAAGAAATGCACAAGCAGAACAAAGGAAAAGAGAAAATAAGGCTTAGTTTTGGATTCAAAATTCTATGGACGAATCTATTTTCTCAAAGATCACAAGTGTTGTTACCTCAAAACAGGCCTAGGACATTCTTATCACAACCTATCAAGGAAATGACAAGGTGAAAAGAGAAAACTTGCAGACCTTGAGAACACACTTTGAGACATTCCTTGGTATGGTATGGTATTGTATGGTATGCATTTCCATTGCCAATGCCAATGCATACCATACCATACCATACCATTGTCATTGTCATTTCCAATGCCAATTGTTGAAGGAAAATCTCCCTACGGACAGGTAGATCTCCTCAAAGAGCTAGACTCTTAACTCTAAGACAAAAAGTGTTTATCATGGTCACCGACTTCTTTTTAGGTCTACACAAACTAATGCATGAAGAGGAAGGAGGAAAGATGTACCTTTTACCGGTGTTTGTCCCTGCATGCTCCGAGTTGAACTCCAATCTTGAGCTCCTCGATAATCCCTGTAGACAAACAAAGTACAACCACTTCCTATTCTATCGAGATTAGTTCGAAGCAAACCTATCTATTAGAGACAAGTTCATGTGAGATTAAGCACAAACTAAAAAGAAACAGGCCAAGCGTGTTATATTGATGAGAACAATAACAAAATAAACTTACAACCGTAGATGTGAATGTAGCAACTTCGTCAAATCCTCTTTGTCTAACCCTTGCTCAAAAGATCCATGATCAGGATGACAATAATTTCACTGATTACTCTCCTCCAGTTCACTGTGTGTTCCCTATGAGATCATAGGTTTCATGCTTCTAATTCTTCCTCCAAATATCACTTCTAAGATCATAAGTTTGGTATGACTCTCCATCCAGCTCCCCCTTTCACCATGATAAATCCTACTTATATAGCCTTGGAGAGGCTCAACAACTTGAGATATCATTGGGGTGAGTTGAGGATTTTCCTCCTTCAGTTAGGGATCTTCCCTAAGATCATGGTTTGAATAGCGATTCAAATCCAACTGCCTTCAGGGATTGAAGGGATCCTCCCCTCATTCATCTCAACAAACCAATTGCTACCCAGAATAGACAACGCTCCCTCAAAAGGGCCATCAGAGCGTTATAGAGCTACCTAGCAAGGTTTAGGGGGGCGTCAGCACTCCCAAAAGCAGTAGCGCTCCTCCAAAAGGGAAGAGATAGTTTTATAACGCTCCCATATAGTGTATAGGGGAGCACCACCACTCCTGAGATAGGTATAGGGGAGCGCTCTCCTCCAAAAACTCATTTTTTTGGGTTCTTTCAGATGGTAAGAGGTTCATAAGCCCATTTAACCATTCCTCCTCTTCCAAATCAAGTCTTTGATGTGTGCCAAGTGTCCTTCTCATGTCATTATAGGCATGACATAGGCATCATGGCAATATGCTTTCCTTGACACTTGCAACACTTGTGAGCAAAATGCGACACTTGCAACACTTGTAATGATGATAATTGTGACACTATCAAAGTAAGTAATTTTGATGTGTAACAGATTGCCCCCCAAAGTATGAAGTTAGAAAATAGGAACTGATAACTGAAATGCTTTGTATACTTTCAAGCAAGGGTATAGACATAGAGAACCTGAAAAAAACTGCACACAAATATCCAACAAATACTATGACATGTTTCAAACCTAAGGAAGGCATACCTATGCTTGGATGATAAAGACTTGCAAGATATGGCCGCCATAAAATACACTATGGATCCATAATTGTATTGATAAAATGGTATAGCCACTGAAAATACACTGTGGATCTATACTCCCATGACCTGAACTGATCGTAGCCACGAAGAATACACAGTGGATCTACGAGATGATAAGACGTAGACACGACCAATAAAAAGTGGATTTATGTAACAATATATGTGTCATTGTTCAAGAGAAACTCCATCACAACCTGGGCAAAGTACATATCAGAGTGATCACTCAACTCGGGGTCTTCTTACCAATCCTGATGTAGTAAGAATCTAACCATGTGAATAGATGTCTTGATGTCGAATGTGGCAGAAACCACTTGATTACCGGTCAATGATGTAAATCGTTAACAAGTGCGAGGGAGATCACCATTAATGTCAATGATTCCCATGGTACTCTAGTACATTCCAACGAATGTGAATGTATGAGATGAAGTCGAACATCCGTGGAATCGTCCGATCATAGGTCAATGATGTAAACCCACTATCAAACGTGAGGAGGCCTGCCATTGAGGCATGTAGGTCCCAAAGTACTAACTAGTTTCTAAGTCTAGTTCTTGGATAATGTGTTGAATTCGACAAGAATAGACTCGTCAAAGGAGGGCCTTGATGTATCCCCCATCAATGACATGAAAAATACATAGAGATGTAATTGGTAGATCAAATGAACATGGACTAACACAGGTATTGAGACAAGATATTTGTGATAGCTGACTCTCGAGGCAGATGCTTCCCTTGAACACTGAGGCACAACAAAAGAAACATGACATGGACCAAAACATGATGATACAATGGATACTGTGACTTTTGTCGGGTGACCCAAAGGAGTAAGAAAAACTTAGAGGATTGGTTCAGTGTAGAGGTTCAGCGGATTAAGATGTGCACAAGGACAAAGTGGCATGTTCAAGGGCGACTCTAAGAGTTACTTGGTAATGTTCTCAAAAACTACTTGGCTTGCTTCTTTCAATTTTTTCCCCCATCCAGATAGACGAGTACCTCTTTTTCATTTAACGAGCTCGAGGAGGATAACACATGCTCGATAAAACTCACCTTCGGTAAGTTCCTCTTCCTTTGTTTAACGAACTGGAAGAAGTAAGGGTTCGGTCCCATATGGGCATGTCGATGTTTTGTTTAGCGAGTCCAAAGACAGAAAACTCGAAGGTTTTTCATGATTATAGAGTCTGGAAAAACACTTAAAAGAGAACTTTCTCAGTTCCTTTTTCATAAAGTAGTCTGATGAGACCGAGAAAGAGATAAACTATCGCTCAATAGACGTTTTCTTCAAATAATTTAACGAGCATGAAGAGAACAAGGTACTCGTCTATCTTTTCATCTTTAGAGAGTCTGAAAAGAACTTAAAGATGACTCCAGTGTTGTCCTTTTTCGTAATGTTAGTCTCGCGAGGCCGAAAAAGAGATAAATTATCACTCGAAAGATGTCCTTTCAAACCTTTTAACGAGTGGGAAAGGAAGCAAGATCACTGTTCAAGGATAAATTCGTGAGTGCGGACACAGACCAATCTCCCCAGATCCACCTGGATCTGGAACAAACTGTGACAGAATACTACTCTTTCCCTAGTTCTAAAGTATTGAATGGACAAGAGAAGAAGGATGATGTACT
>ML785078.1:53709-82184 GCA_009831015.1 Picea engelmannii | reverse complement strand
GTACTATCTTCAAAAGTGTGATTTTGAGAAGCTGATAAGTGTAACTTTCTTCATGAAAATGATCTTAAAGAAGAGTTAGATCTTCCATCATCATGTCATTATCATGTCATCATCTCGATAACCAAAAATGTGGATAACAATCACTCGGCAATCTTTTCATGTTTAGAGAGTCTGAAAAAAGCTTAAAGGAGACTCCAGGGGGTTCCTTTTTCGTGTATCCATACAGGTCCAAAAAAGAGATAAAAATCTACTCGGATGCATTCTCATGTATTTACGAGCATGAGAAAGAACAAAGACTAAGCTCGATATGACCCTAGCATGAAAGCTAGTGGCTTAACTCCAGAATGATCATCAAAGGCTGGAGACATGCCCTCCAAGCTTCAATTCATTCACCGGATCGAAGGTCGTCACCAATTTCTCTAGTAGATGAGAAAAAGGAGAAGGGTGGATGAAAAGAAGGTTCAAGAGAGGTGACTGTTTCATTTTTTAACGAGCTTGACATAGGAAAATAACTATGCTTAGGACCTCTATTTCATTTGTTAACGAGCTTGACACAGAGAAGAGAAAATATGCTCATGGTTTTGTCTGGATCATGGCTTCCAAGAGGATAATGCTCTAGAAGGGTACCATGTCAAAGGATAAAACACGGTCATGGCCTCCAGGAGATCTTCACTGGATGGAAGATGATCACTCGAGAAGGAACACATGTCAAGAGTCGTGATAGGAGTAAGGAGATTGGGCTCCAATAATCCTACCAAAGAAATCACCATGTCCACTATCGGATCCAAATCGTCGGAAGTTGAAATCATGGGAGATGATGAAAAATCAACACCAGAAGGGGAGATAGACTGCATATCTGCCTGAATTTCTTCATGAGGGGGAAGAAAAGAGGACTAGTGATGGTTATGATCCTGAGGTAACTTGTCAATACGAAGCATTTCTGGAATAGATTCATCAAAAGGAAAAATTGTGGAAATGCAGTTGATCGTAGACGACAAGGAACTCAACCATGAGTGCATCGAGGAAACGTCAGGCGCCAATAGATGTTGGTCATCTGACGAGGGAGAAGCAAATGGGATAGAAACGTATGATGTTTCATATGGACTAAGTGGCACGGTGTCACTTAGTGCATCAAATTCCAATGGACAAGGTACAATCCAAGAGTCAGATGATTCCAAAGATTCATAAGCCACGGTCGAAATCATATCGATGGTGGAAATATGATGTGTAGTCGGTGGAAGTGGTGTAGGGAAACTACCCATGAGGCTAGAATATTTCAGTAAGCCAACACCAACTCTTTCATACGTGATCTTGTGGTCTCCCAAGAAAGGAATATTGTTAGTAGCGGGAGCGTGAGCATTAGTCATGCAGAAATCCAACTGATCAACAGTCATGATTTTGCCCTGATGAGGAAATTGGACACATTGGAAAACTGACGAGGCAATGACATTCATAGCATAAAACCAACTTCTTCCAAGTAACAAGTTGTAATCGAGGGGAGCATCGACCACCTCGACATCAATAGTAACAGTTTTTCCACCTTATTGGATCGGAAGGGACTATATAAGCCCATGGGGATGAAAACCTCACCCGTTGAAGGCACATAATATCGTTGGGGATTTGTTGAGTGCTGGTGATTTTAAACCTTTCCAACACACCAAAGACATGACACAAGTCGAGGCTCCTTCATTCAGAATAGTTAAGTGGATTTGTTGATTATGAACAACAACATCAACTTGGAAAGCAAGTTGGCGGGAGGGTTGATACACATAATTGTCCAGGTTAAACATGATATGATTGGATGACTCAATATCAACAGCGCCAAGAGAGGCCAAGAGCATTCTACGTTGACTAGGGCAGTGTTGTAGAACTTCTAACGCAAACATAGCACACGGTGCTTGAGCCAAATCTTCAACAATGTTATAGTTTTGGGCGGCACGTGAACTAGGATTAAAGGTAGCTTTATGAATAGTTCTCTTAGGAGGGTGTAATATAGAGTCGAACGTGGTTTTCTCAATCTGGAGTGGTCCAGACGAAGGATTAACCGATGGAAGACTAATGGAGGACGATGATGGATCCGGTAAAGTACCGATACCGTTAGTGTCTTTTCCTTTGTCAGGGTTACCTGATGTGTCGTATGTCTTAGAGCGAGTGGTCAAATTGATCCCATTAAACATATAAATATGTGCACTTGACGAGGCCTCATCATGAGGATCGCTAGAACTGCCCCCCGAAGAGGGGGTCTAAGCAACCATGGATTGCTGCTGTGGGAAAGGCTGAGTAAGCACAGTGGGTTGTGATTTTCCTTGGAAAATTTTGGCCACTTCATTGCAATGTGGACAGTCTCGAGTGTAGTGATCATCACCACAAATGATACATGGGAATTTAAGCTTTCGTTGTGTTTTCTTTTTAGTAACAGGTGGTTGAGCTTGATTTTTCATTTGTTCATTGTTATTTTTTAATTTATTCTTTGTCTTCTTCTTACCTCCAGATTGTTGCGAAGGGGCAGATTAAACTGCATTCACCTCAGAGATCTGAGTTTGGGGGGAGGTAGAGGAGGGTGTAGTCGATTTGGAAAAAGATTGAGTTTTGACAGAACCGATAACACCATCTGCATGAGATGAGGATAATGGCTTAGAAGGATTGGTATTAGCTCGAGCAGCATTCGAAAGCAAATCATACAAAGTACCAGATTGGGAATAAACCAAATCTAAGTATTAAGCCCAAGCAATGGCTTGTTCCTCTGTGACCACACCACCCATAACGACATCGCGAGCGATTGGGGGTAACAGTGATTTAGTAAACCATTACGCCAACAGTATGTCAGGAATGACTGCCTTGATCATCCTCCATCATCGCCTCCACTCATGAATATGGTCAGAGATATGCACGGAGTTAGTTTGACAAAGGGAGGTCAAGAGTTTAGTACTCGTCTCGTAGCGAATAGGCAGTTGAAAGTGCATGAGGAAAGACATGGCAAGGGAATTGAAATCACAAAAGGAAGCACGTGGTAGTTCAATATACCACTTTGTTGCTGAACCAGTAAGTGTTCGCTAGAAAAGACGTAAACGTATAGAATCATCCATGAGGGAGTTTGATGAACACCACAAATGGAAAGTCATCACCTGGTTGTTTGGATCTTTACCAGGGTTTCCATCAAATTTCGGGATATCAGAAGGAATTTTAGCTGGAATGACTGGCCAAACCAGTGAATGAGAAATAGGATCATTAGTTAACCGAGACAAGTCTGGGAGATCAAGAGTCACAAGGAAAGGTAGTTGTCGGTTAATTTGTGAATGATACTGGTGTGGCATAGGAACACCAGTAGGACCATAGACTGGGTTAGGTGGATAGTTGTAACCAGTAGGTCTTCCTACATATGGTTGTTGTTGGCCAAGATAAGAAGGATTCGATGGTGCATGAGAAACATTGGCATAACCCTGTGGGTTCTGAATATTATAGGCTAGGTGATTTATTTTCCCATGAGGAGGATAAACATTTTTTCCTTGAGAATGTTAATGAGTATATCCCGGAGGTGGATACACGTGAGGTCCATGAGGAGGATAAGACTGTGGTCCCAAATAACTCCAAGTGGTATTTTGGATGCCGCCCAGATAAGATTACCTGTAAGATGTTCTAGAAGGGACTGGATTGGATACTCCTCCTAGTGGGTTACTATACAAGTGCCCCCCAATGTGGGGTTGGGTAAAAATGCCTCTTGAAGATACTCCCCAGGATTGTGAAGGGTTTCCAGCAAATGAGGGTTTCCCCCCTGCCAGCAGTGGATTTACGACCGAGGTGTGACTGGCAGATGGAGGTTGCCCTCCATAAGGAGCATGAAAAGTAGGTTTTCCCCCAGGAGGGGTAGGACCGCCATGGAAAGGTATTCCTCCAAGAGGGAAAGGTTCTTTGGATGGTGTTTTCCCTCTAGCCAGTTGTGTTTGGCCAGTAGGGGTCTGCATTCTCGGGTGAGAAGATGTCCCAGTAGGATCATGTGGAACATGTGGAGCTGTAGAGTAAAATCTTGTAGAAACGGGGGTAGAGATTGAAGTGCTTTGGGGATCAGTAGAGGTGATGAGTCCAATAGTTAGGGATCTTCCCTAAGATCATGGTTTGAATAGGGATTCAAATCCAACTACCTTCAAGGATTAAAGGGATCCTCCCCTCATTCATCTCAACAAACCAACTGCTGCCCATAATAGGTAGCGCTCCCTGAAAAGGGCCATCAGAGTGTTATAGCACTCCCTAGCAAGGTTTAGGGGGGCGCCAACACTCCCAAAAGCAGTAGCGCTCCTCCAAAAGGTCAGAGGTAGTGTTATAACGCTCCCATATAGTGTATAGGGGAGAGCCAATACTCCTGAGAGAGGTATAGGGGAGCGCTCTCCTCCAAAAACTCAATTTTTTGGGTTCTTTCAGATGGCAAGAGGTTCATAATCCCAGTTAACCATTCCTCCTCTTCCAAATCAAGTGTTTGATGTGTGCCAAGTGACCTTCTCATGTCGTTATAGGCATGACATAGGCATCATGGCAGTATGCTTTTCTTGACACTTGCGACACTTGTGAGAAAAATGCGACACTTGTAATGATGACACTTGCGACACTATCGAAGTGAGTAATTTTGATGTGTAACACCAATGCATACCCTACCCTACCATGCCATACCGTATCATTTCCAATGCATAACATACAAGGAAATGGAAAAGAAATGCATACCATTTCCATTTCCAATGCATACCATACCATACCATACCATACCATACCATTGCCCATGCATACCATACAATGCATAAAATGGTATGTGTTTCCTTTCCATTGTATGGTATGCATTGAAAATGGTATGGTATGGTATGGCATGGTATACATTTGCATTTGCAATGGTAAGAATTGGTATGGTACGTATTTCCTTTCCATTTTCTTGTATGGTATGAATTGGAAATGGTATGCTATGGTATGGTATGGTATGGTATGTATTTCCAATTGTATGCAATGGCAATGGAAATGGTATGAATTGGTATGGTATGCATTTCCTTCCCATTGCCTAGTATGGTATGCATTGGCAATGGTATGGTATGGTATGGTATGGTATGGTATGCATTGCCAATGGCAATGGTATGCATTGGCAATGTCAATGATATGCATTGCCTTGTATGGTATGCATTGGCAATGGTATGGTAGGGTATCGTATGGTATGCATTTCCAATGGTATACATTGGAAATGGAAATAGTATGCATTGGCAATGGAAATGGTATGCATTTCCAATGGTATACATTGGAAATGGAAATAGTATGCATTGGCAATGGAAATGGTATGCATTAGTATGGTATGCATTTCCTTCCCATTTCCTTGTATGGTATGCATTGGAAGTGGTATGGTCTAGTATGTATTGTCAATGGTATGCATTGGCATTGGAAATTGTATGCATTAGAAATGGAAATCGTATGCATTAGTATGGTATGCATTTCCTTCCCATTTCCTTGTATGGTATGCATTGGCAAAGGTATGGTATGATATGCACTGGTATGGTATGCATTGCCTTCCCATGGCCTTGTATGGTATTCATTGGAAATGGTATGGTATGGATTTCCAATGTGTAACACACCCAACCCATTAAGTACCTTTTTAAGGGATGGGGCATCAAAAATTTTCTTGTATCCATCATCTTGAATCCTCCTCCCGATATCTCCATACCCTTATGCTCTTCAAGATCTTTCCTACAAATGTTACCATGCTAGAATCTGAGCTCTAGATTGGAAGTTATGCCCTTCCAAATCTCTTTAGGAATCATTGGTCAAAGGCGATGTGGCACCCACATGGGTTCACCTCATTCATACCATTCCACCTGGCACAGACTTGACCATGGTTGTCATCCCTTAGCGATGACATGGTCATTGGAGGGGCGGTTACAGGGAAGGTTCCCCGTGCCTTCACGATCATCAGGCCTTTGGCCCTTCATCCTTCTTGTCTAGGTCTTAAACATTCATAGTGTCCCGAAGTCCTGGAGTTCCTTAGCACTCCTGCATTTATGGTGGAGATCAATCCACCGTTAAATATGACGGTTGGGATTCATCCTCATTCAACACATATGTTTTAGGTATTTCAGCGTTCGGCGCTTTCGTGCTCTGACACTGAACGCCCCTTTTCTCTATCTGCATATCCTCCTGAATCCCAAAATCAGAAATCCTTCCACGTGGCTCTGGCCTTAGGCCCTTTTGGAGAATACGTTCTAACACCCTAAGCCTCCTGGAGTTTCGATCTCCCAAACTCCCCAGGTCCCATTATCCATTAGGTCAAGCAACTACACACCAGGAGGTGACATGTGGTAGAATATGGAGATGACATGTGGCTCAATCAACGAGTAACACATTTCAAGTCCTAATTGGCACATAAGGTATATACAAATCATGAATGAAGGTGACATGTGGCATGTTGAACATGGGTCCACATCACCCTAGGTGACATCAACATGCCATGTCACTCTAGACTGACAACCTTTGGGAGTCTCCAGCCTCTCCTACCTAAGAAATCACCCATAAATCCGAAGTCAAAACTCCCACCAACCACCTCCCAATACAATTTTATCCCATGATCGAGACAAGTCCACATAGATCCCCATATCTATGACCTTTGTTTCTTCATGACTTCGATGTTCGGGAGTTTGGTTGTGTAATTTACTTTTTACTCCCCAAGTGGTCAGTGTCATACTAACCACAGTCTAGATCAAATGGTCAAGAGAGATCTCAACACTTCTTAAGATCATTAGGTTTTTTTAAAGACTCATGCAATTTCACAAGGAGAAATTTTAGAATTTTCATGATGTGTTTAGGCCAAGATTGTTTCACTTTCATGCTTTAAAAATCATGAAATTGAACAAGAGTAAACAAGAGACTTACAAATAAACTCAAAACACACAACAACTAGTCAAGCAATTTTTCAAACAAAAATCATAATTGAAGTCGTCATAGACAGAAAGAGGAAGCGATTAAAAATTATTTCTTGTCAAAGAAATGAAACAACGTGAATATCTGACTGCCAAAAAAGGCTACTCATTGGATGATGCAATTATCTCTGCATCATCAAAACTTCATATCGGGGAAAATATAAATCAGATAGTCACTAAAAACAATTATGAAACAGATCAAGGGTTTTGACATTAACTCAAAAAATTAACACAGTCACACTAACGAAGAAGGTTCTGAAAAATGATTGTAATCCAAAATTTTGTTTCTATTAAAAGGGTAACGATATTTATAAAAGTAACTCCAATACTGTTGACAATGCCACTACTGCCAGCAGGCATTTATAGCCTCGACATGGATGTCATTTAATCCTCTCTAGTACTTTGATCCCATCCAAAAGTCGTCCATCTATGATAAAAAAATATTCTTCATATCTAATCAATTTAAAAACATACCTAAAGGATATTGGACCCGACATTGCTTTGCTGCCAGCAGGCCTGTTCAGTACCCTAGACAAGTTGTCTTGGTATCGTGTGTGCATTTACCCACTGCCACTAGACCTATTCAGTATCCCGATGGGTTTACACATAATTCCCACACATTAAAGTGTTTCCAATTCTCTATAATCATTTATAAAAAAAATTAGAAGCTTCATGATAACGAGAGAGTGGGGCGATACTAAAGATTTCATGACCATGCAATCATAGGATTGATCATTAATATTGTTTCCAGTTCTTTAAGAACTGATAATTTTCATCATGATTTGGAAATTTAGATTTCCATTAACTAGTCATCTCAAGGATGGGGAAGCTCTTTGAGTTTATCTCATTAGAACTGGGATGACGTAAATTTTTCTAAAGATAATCCTATTTTTCTAAGACTTCAACAAAAAATCGGGAACATCAATTTGGCAAAGACTTCTAGCATATCTTTCTTGTAGATTACTAATATGAGTTAAGAACTGAATGTGTAAATGCATTGAACTATTTTAGCTGTCATTAGTGAAATATCTGATTCCCCTCAATAATGAATTATGATTCTGAAATAATTCTTAAGGAAACACAAAAAGAAGAAAAAAAAAATAATAAATAAAAGAAAAGAAAAGAAATTTAAAAGCTAGGGATATTTACATGGGGTAAGTCTAATTTTATCAAGTGAAGTATTTCTTGAGAGACAAGACATTCACTGGAAAATTTTATGGTTGTCCCTCTATGTTGTGCAAATGAAAAGAATTAGGACCCAATTTCTCTGAAATGACAAGAGGCCATAGCCACAGGTTTTGAAACTTAGTATGTTCTCCTTTATTCTCGTGTGCTTTGTCCCATTTGAAGACCAAATCCCCTACATTAAAATTTCTTTCTGAGGACAAACTTGTATCAAAGTAGATTTTAAAAATTTGTTGATGCTGGTCTAATTTATGTTTTGCTTGTCTCCTAACTTCTTCCAGTTTTAGTAAAGAGTTTATCCAATTCTCTAAAGGGGGACATTCTTCTTCCTGAACTTTCTGAGATAGTTGCAGAGAAGGGAGGAAGAATGGATTCTCTTCCGTAAACGAGGAATAACGGATAATTACCGATGGAATCTTTCAGAGTGACTCTATCAGCCCAAAGTGTCATATATAATGCATTGTGCCATTTGTTATGATTTTCTAACACTGTTCTTTTTATCATTTTGATCAATTTTTATTTGTTGACTTGGCCAAACCATTTCCTTGGGGGTAATAAATGGCAGAGTATTTTATCTTAATCCATTTTTATAAATAAAATACATTCATATCTAGAGAGGAGAAATAAGAAGCATTGTCAAAAACTAAAAATCCAGGTATCCCAAAACGATTGATAATATGATAGTTTAAAAATGAAACTACCTAACGCATGTTTACTACCTTTAATGGTAAATCCTAAGACCACCTTGTAAAATAATTTGTTTCTGTAAATATATACTCGTGTTGTTGTGAGGATGGTAGATTAATTGTTCCTATAATATCTAGGCCTCACTGGTGAAATGGTATCTCTATTGTAACATGTTGTAAAGGGAAAACAACCATCTTGACTCATCCTGTAGCCTTTTGATAGATTATACATTTGCGAGCCAAAGTGTGAGCATATTTAAATAAGGTGGGACAATAGTAGCCACCTCTAAGTACTTTGTCGACAGTCGTATCTCCACCAAAATGACCCCTGACATCGCTAGAATGCAGTTCAGCTAACAGCTTTTCAGATTCTTCTTTTTCTAGGAAACACAGAAGAACACCGTCAAAATTCTTTCGAAACAATATATCATTACTTAATTGAAAATATGTAGATATAATCCTCAGTGTTCTTTTTTTTGGATCAAGATTACGAGGAGCAGCTCCATGCAAAAAATAAAATTTGATATCATCATACCATGAATTAGACACAGTCTATGTACAACAGATTTGTGTTTCATTATGCAGATTTGCAGCTGGTGTTGGCATTTGATTTTATGATTTTTTAACTCAATCATCTACCAATTTGCAAAGTCCTTGACCTCTAACAATTTGTGCAAGTATTATTTTGATATCATAGTCCTGAAGGGAGGTCATCCAATTTTCCATTTTCTCCTGTAGCTCCTTCTGCACTAACAAATTTCTTACATCAGGGTAAAGGACAATGACTTTTATCCTGGACTTCAAAATGTAAGATCTGAAATGTTTAACTTCTTTGAAAACAATGTATGCTTGTTGATCTACTGCGAGGTAATTTAATTATGCTCCTTTAAAAGTGGATCTCATAAATGAAATAGGTATCTCGTTGTTTCCAACATTTTTCTCTATGAGCACAACAACATAAGATCTGTCTGATGTAAAAGTATACAATGTGAAATCCTGTGAGAAATCAAGACTCATCAAGGAGGGAGCTTTGGTTATAGATTTTCTAATGGAATTAAACTTTTGACTATATTTTGATCTCCATTTGTACAGAACATCCTTTTTTATTAGGTTTTGTAGAGGTCTAACCATCTCAAAAAAACTTGGAACAAAACGTATGAAGAAATTTATTTTACCCAAAAAGGATTGCATTGCCTTTTTGGAAGAAGGTAGAGGAAGGTTGGAAATGGATTGGGTTAGTTTGGGCTTTATTATCATTCCATCTTTAGAGACTATAAATCCAAGTAATTTTCCTTTATCTACTAAAAATACTGACTTCTTAGGATTGAGTGAAATACCAAACTTACGACATCATTCTAACACATCCCTAATATGAAACAAGTGATCTCTTTTGTTCTTCAAAAAGACAGTGATATCATCCAGGTAGACAACAACTAACTGATTTATAAGGCCACGAAAAAAAATGTCCATTGCCCTCTGGAAGGTGGCTCCAACATTAATCAATTCGAAAGACATTTTTCTATAGGTATAAGTGCCCCATGAGGTACGAAAAGTGGTTTTCAACTTATCTTATGGAGACATAAGGACCTGGTTATACCCTGAGAAGCCATCTAATAAGGATAGCCTTTCAAAACCAAACACTTGTTGCACAATTTGTTCCATTGGGGGGATGGGGTATTTGTCTTTATCAAAGGCTCGGTTTAAATTACGGAAATCAACATAAAGTCAAATTTCCCCATTTTTCTTTCTTATCGAGATTAAGTTGGATACCCAATGAGTATGTTGGCCTAGAAAAATGATTTTGGCAATGATTAATTTGTTTAGTTCCTTTTTAACCATGGGTTCTAATTTAGGATGCATTTTTCTAAGTTTTTGCTGAAAAGGTTGGGTTTGGGGCTTCATGGGAATTACATGATGTATTATGTTTGGATCAAAAAAAATTAGATCATCATATGTCTAAGCAAACACATATTTGAATTATTTGAACAATTTTATGAATGCAGATCTCTCTTGTTCAGAACACCCTTTGCCTAGATTGATATTTTGAGGATTATCTTGCGTTCCTAAATTTATAGTTTCATACAGTAATGAAGAACTATTCTTTTTGCAATTTACCACTCCCCTAAACTTGTCATGTAAATCATAAAATTTCTCTAATATAACAACACATTTGGGGATAGAGTTTACCAGATCGGATGGTATCTCTGTAGAACGAGGGCCAGATATTAGCGTGAAATCTCAGAGGTTTTCATTATGGGTGATTTCATCGATTACCACACCTTGGAAGGTGTCCTCGATATGCATAAAATTGATGATTTTATTATCGTCATCAAACACTTTCCAATTGGTGATGTTGTCAGGAATCAATGGACTAAATAACAATTCAATCGAAAATGTGTTAGGAGAAACACCCTTAGCATGTAATAATTTTGAAGCAATGTTAGCTAATAAATCAACTTCTTAATTGCTAGACCTGGGAATGGAACTTATGTTAAAAGAGAGAAATTTACATATTAATCCCCATACCTCGGTTTGTTAGTTTTTCAAATGAGGTGATAAAAAATGAATAACATTTTTTACTTGCTTGACTAGAATTTCAGATTCGCTGAATACTACTAAGTTTTGCATGTCAAGATCCAGTGCCTTATTTAGTCCCTACAAGACTGATTCATATTCTATTGTGTTGTTAGTACATTCAAATTCTAGTCGACAAGAAATAAATGTTTTATTACCTTTGGGATCGATCAATACACAACCAACGCCTACCCCTTCTCAAGATTTAGATCCATCAAAGTATAATGAACATATTTCTTTGTCATCAACAATGTTCGGTTTACTTTTCAGAGTTCTCATCTAAGCATAGGCTAATATTTCAGATTGTTTTTCTAGGTCGGTGATAGAGGATATTTCAATCATGAAAATCCCCCCAAAAATATTCATTCCCTGTGCATGAATTTTATTTACAACAGTAGTAAAAGGCTAATTGGGATCGTTTAAATATGTAACAATGTACTTGAGGTAACGTTCTCTATTTATCCCGATCTTGTTAGGCTGGCCATTTTCTGGAAGCCACATATGAGACCAATGCGTAGCAAAATAACTATGTAAATTCTCAAACCAATATTTGCTAAAAAATAATCCATAAACTTTTGGAATATCAACAAAAATTATATCAATTACTTGGTGGACATTTGGGTTATGTGAAAACCTTATCAATACATTCTTAAGTTCACCAATAACCTTGACATTAGATCGGTCTAATTGAATGGTTTTTAAATCCAAAGGTTTGACTTCAACATTAATTTTCTGACACACATATAGAGGCATTACATTTGATGAGGTGCCATAATCAACCATGCAGTTATGTACATTTCTATTGAAAATTTCAAAAGATAACAAGAAAGGCGATGCATTTTTTCGTGATGAGACAACAAAAGTCTGTTGATTTTTTATGGATATACCTGAAATAGTTTTATCTAAATTTCCTACATTTTTCTCTGATATGTCCATTTTATCTTGATTTTCAAATGAATTTTTACCGGAGACATCTTTTGTTTTATTTGGGTCATTTTCTGCTGATTTTTTGCTCATACGATCATTCTTTTTATTATTCTCAGCTAAACTTTGGAGCATTTTCTGTAGGATAAGAGGGAATTTCAATAATTCAAAAACTGATATATTTTCCCTTAGTTTTTTAAGATCTTCAACCAAATCATATTCTAAAACTTGGACAATAAGGTTTTGCTTGGTTTCAATTTGTTTTGGTTTTTTGGATACCATATTCCTACTTGTTTCGGGTGGAAGTTTGTTTTGTACCTTACTTCGAGTAGTATGTGGATGGACATTTTAAAAATTTGCTTGGAAGATGTTGTTCAAAAAATGTCTGAAAATGGGAGGAGATGAGTCATCCTCATCAGGTGTTTCTTCATCACCCATGTCGTCTTGATTTTTAGGAGGTACAAAAACAATGTTATCACGTGATTCCAGTATTGCTTGTAAAGCATGTTGTAGTCCTTCAAAGTTTAGACCTTCGGTGGTCGGGTTTGGTTTGTTTGGAGGAAAAGGTTTCTTGAAAGGTGGTATAAAACTTTCTTTACTTGTAGATGCTTCTTCAATGTATCTTTTCAAGTCTTCGAACTGATTGGATAATTTATGGAAATATTTCTATTAGAATTTCCATGTCTAAAGTCTCTTGTTGACTTTTACTTTGAGGAGGTCCAGTGAGAATTTCTATTTTATTTTTAGAAGAGGAGGTTGTTTCAGCATCAACATTTAAATTATCTTTAAACTCATAATGTCCTTCTTGATAAGGGACACTTCCTCAAAGGCTTCTATTAATGTGTTCTTTTTGGACCTTTTCACCCATATAACTATATTTTTATGTAGGGCCTTAGTATAGTACACAAAAATCAAGTTTTCCGCAGACATCGAATCTATAGGGATTTTATTTTTTAGCATGAAGAACCTTTGGTTGAAATCCTTAAATTTTTATTTAGGGTTCATTTTCATATTAGAAATCTCCATTACCAAAACTTCGGGAGATTAATCATCTCCAAATTTTTCTAGAAAAAAGGTTTCAAACTTATCCCAAGAAACGATGGTTTGGGGTTGTTGCACAAAATATCAGGTTGAGGCATTTCCCTCAAAAGTGTAAGGGAATAGCCTACACACGAAATCCTTGTGTTCGATGCTCTAGAGCCTAACAAATGACATGAATTTCTTGATATGATCCTTGGTTTATTGCTTCGAATATGGGTCGAATTTGGGTAGCCACATTTCTGGATGTTTGGGTAATGGGTTTTGGGGTCCAGGTACTACCACGACATCTTGATCGAGCCAAGTTCTAGAGGGAATATTTTGGTTACCCATGGGAGTTGGTGGAGATGAAGGTTGAGATTGTTTACGCAAAAAACTTCCTTTGTCCGAGGATTCTTCTCTCGAAGAGGGTAGACAAGAACCAAGTGGGGATGGTGGGAGACCAGATCACCTAACACCTAGGATCAGTGATTCAGAAGGATTGGTCATATTACCACCTAATGTGTTATCAGGCATACCAGTTTAAAGAGGATTCTTGTATATTGGAGAAATCAAGGGGTTGATTTAGCTGTCTACCAGGATGTCTAATTCAGGACAAAGAACTTTGAGTTCTCAAAATCGACTTGCAGACAATTTATTGTACATCAATCCCTTGAGGAATTGGTTTCACTGGATCGGTGGGAATGTCAGGTGTATTTTCTGACGTAGTAGTTGGGTCAAGTATAATGTTAGGGTTTGAGCGACTACACATCATGATAGGAAAACGATTGTTTGGGGGAGTCCTATGGCCTCCTCATGTCATAAATAACTTTCAGGCCCTCCTTCTAGTGTCATTTGTTGACGGGCGTTTATGACAGACTGTTAACAAGAAGGGAAGATACAGACTGGGTTGTCTATTTAACCCAAGGCATTTGAAATGATCTACCTTGACGGGTTTTATGGCTTCGTTAGCCAAATAGGATTCTAAAATAATTAAAAGATATAAACTAACTAAATGTATAATCCTATCAATCAACACACTAATATGATTACTTAACTAATAGTAATATTATATAAGTTATATATATACATTTACAAGGTTTATATAAAGCCTCGTGAAAATGATGGTTTTAAACTAATGGATCAGAATAAGATGCAAAAATAAAGGAAATTGTTTTTACACTATGAATGACGAAATAATCAACAATGAGTGAATAATATTAGAAATGATATAATGATAATGGACAAAGAATTAAATTTTAAATTATGTAATCATTAGTCATTCGCAAATTAACAAATCAAATTAAATATAAACTAACTAACCTGATGTTGATCAATAGTACTAAGATAGATTCGTCTTTTCGTGTTTTTATAAGCTCCACTTAACCTGTGTCAAGTATAAATATATGAAAAAAGAAAGAATGATATCTCCTGAAGCAACTCAAAAAAATCTTTTATATTTCAGAACATATCTATGATAATAGAAAGACAAATAGATTTCCTCTCATGTGACTTTAAATGTCCAAAAAATGAAAGAAAAATCAACTCCAACTCTCAACAAATGGTATTATGAACTAACCAACATTAGATTTAAACTCAAGATGTATAGATAGACGATTAGTCACAGATATTAAAAGAACCAAAATATAATGAGCCATGTAAAGAATAACACAACATGAAAAGATACATGAAAAATAGTCTAAAGCTAGTTCAATACAAATAAATTTTCATGTCCAAAAATTATATGAGAAACAATAATAACATTTCACGGTCTACAAAAGGATGAAAGACAAAAAGTAAATTGTATCCCATACAGTTTTGAAATAATAAGTTCATCGTAAGGTCCAAGAGGAATTGCCCTTATTCCTGGGCAAACATTGATATTTAAAACAAGTTCCTAGTTTGTTCCTTATATCATGTAAGATAGAGACAGATCTACTTTAAAAAGAATTAAATAAAACAAAATAACCATAAAGATAAGTCTGTTGAGACCACTAATAAAAAATAGTTACATCATTAAAACATTGTTTTTCAAAATGAAATTACAAGTCCATTGTATTCCCAACTTTTGACTCATTCTATTAATATTTGCACATTGATCTATTGTTTTCTTGAGAACAAAGAAAAATGAAATCTAAATTAGAAAAAAATTAAATAAATAAATTAAAAGACAAGATACCAAATCTTCAATTCTGTAGCTGGTCTAAAAAAAAATGAAAATAGATTCAGTTATTTTTTAAACAAATCCAATCATGAATTAAAAGAAAAGTATTTACCAATTAAAATTTCGAAAAGGAAACATCATACAAATATGAATTCACAACAACATTGAAACTGGTGGAGTTTTTTATAATCACATCTCCCAATATCTTGAAATTTTTGTTGGCTATGAGCGAATTTGATCAGATGTTATCTCTAAGATCATCATTTTCCTTTTCCAGAATTGAATTTTGAGTCATTACTTGATTTAATTGAGCCTGTAGGTAAGGGATGTAATTATAGTATCTTTGGATCCAGTCAAAACCACTTTCACAGTACACCTGTTCTAGATTTGGCAATGGACGATTTTAGTTTGAAGTAAGAGGTTTACCCTGTTCCATAATTTTTTGGAGGTCATACTGAATACCTGAGAAACCTTCTTGTTCATTTAAAAAAGGAGGCAAATTACACATGAAATCGTACTGGGGTGAATTTATATTAGAAGAATTAACACTGGTATCGTCCACAGATATCATGTTTTCAATATTAATGGTGGGGATAGGCTTCTTGTGGTTGTGACATCGATTCGTGGCCAATCTGGAAAGGATTCAGTCATTCTGTTTGTTCTTGAAATGAATATCCTGAACCCTCTGTGTTTTATGTTTTTCGTGCTTCTTGGTTTTAATTTCATTTATATCAACCAAATCTTTCCCAGGATTAGGAGTAACAAAGACCTTACCCTTTAATTTATCCATCACCTCCTCTAAAGGATTTTTAGGAAGAAATTCATTCCTCTAGTGTGTGTCTCTGGTTGATTGATGAAAATCAACAGGGGTTTTGGTAAATAACATAGGGTCTTCTTGAAATTTGACATGAAGGTCTTGCAGAGAGTGAGTCGATGGGAAAGGGATGATAGACTCATCTAAACATAGGGGGGAATCATTTATTGGTTCAGGTGTGAGTGGAAGAAAAACATTCCTATTCAGAAATCTTTCCCATTTATCTCATGCCTTTGAAAAATGGGAAATGACTAAGACTTGAATCAAGCCATGATGAAAGAGACTAGACCGTGAATTAGGTTTTTTCCTATGATAAAATCTAGCCATCTTCTGAAGGCTTTTGAGCAGGGAAAAAGGAATGTTTAGCCTAAACCCTAAGAAAACCATTGGCATGCATATATGAAACATAAAAACCAATCCATATTGTCCCTCACGGGTAAAAAATTGCTTCATAATCAATAACAAACCATGACATTGAGGCTTGAACAGGTTTATGGGTGTACCCTTGACATCGTAGCATGACTTCTTGGAAATCATTAAAAGGTGCAGAGGAATACCTTCGATTTTGAGATTCTTGAAACAACAATATCCTTCTCATGATAGGCTTGTGGCTTCTACAATCGATTCCTCATTGAATTTCAACTGTAAATCACCTATTTTGGACCTAGTATAGTTGAAGGTCTAGGCGAAAGCTTGAGTGATTTCAAGGTTAAATCCATCGAATGACTGTATAAACTTAACCCACCTAAATACTACGAGATCATCCACAACATCATCGTGGGAGAGAAAGGTATGTGATCCATTCAAATCTATCCTTAAAATAGGGGCCATGGACTTGGTCATGATATACCAGCAGGTGTATCAAAGAGGGGCCTGTGTTTGAAACCACCCGATACGTAGGATAATTTTTTCATTTTCGAAGGTGGCTCGATAACTATGATTTCGGGAGAATACCACCATGATTGCCACTTTTGTTGTTGATTGAACCTTGAAATAGAGGACAAACGTAATCAAAAACTGCCTCCTCTATTGAGAACATAACCCAAAAAACAAAGCACCACCAACGATGCAATGAATGCAAGATCAAGCCAACATGACAAGGGTGTAATTGTTTTAGAGTAGGGTTAACAATATTGTACAACGATTATTAGACTGTGATATAACAATAGGGGATAGCATTCAAATTATAAATTTATATCAAATTTTAGTTTCAAAAGAATACGAGAAAGAGAATCCAAGTTCGAGTGTCTTGAACCCTTCGTAGTCCCTATTCAAAATGGAAGTGGAAGTGGACATAAATCCATACCAAGGTAAGATCGATGCATTAAAATTGAATCATTGGTTGCAATAACTAGAAGTTTCTTTTAGCATTCACCATATAGATGAAGGGAAAAATATTTTATTTTCTATATTGAAGTTAGTGTTGGAGCCCCCTTACTCCAACACCTAGGTATCTTTTTATCTAGTGATTTCCTTACTGCAAATCAAATTAGCATCTCACAAAACAAAACACACAGTGCTAAAATATTCAACTTTAAACCTGCAGTGGAGGCAAAATATGAAAACTGAATTATGCTCATATGAACACCAATATTTTTGGGTAGATACACCTATAAAAACCTTGGATGGAAAACCAATGATTAGAATTATTTTACTATGCTAAAATGAGGGCTATCATAATAGGGATAATGACCCACTCAGAGAAATACAATTGCAGAAAAACCTGGCAAAGTATGTTCCACTATACGACCCAGAACTACATGTTTTTCAAGATGTATGTGATTTTCCCTACTGCACACCCACATATGCGTGCTAGTCTCCACTAGTGCCCATGTACATGTACAAAAATCCTAGACACAAAACTTTGTATGACGCAACTCTTCCATGTGGCTTTGCTTGACTAATTCCCACCTGCAACAACCTATTTTCTATCTTCTCAATGATATGATCTCTAGATGGAAGTCCTTCTCTACCTATCTGAGATCTCCTAGAATCACATTCCTTCATTATCCAATCATCTCTGATCAAAATTCCTTCTCCTCTCTGATCAATGCATCGATATATCTTCCTCCTTCACCCTAGCCTTTACTTTATAATCATGATTTATAATATATTTCTAATCTCCAAAGTGATTGAAAATCGATATTACTTCTCACTTCCCTTAAGATTTATATTACATGTTAATTTATTTTAGCATTTTCCTTAATAAGTCAATTAACTAAGAAATTAATTATTAAAATCATTTTACTTTAAAAATTCCATTAATTAAAGTAAATCCAAGCGTATAAGGCTTTGGATGACTTATGCATGATCGACAACAAGCCTATGCAGAAATATATGTATCAACACTCCCTCTTATTGAGGAAGTCATTGTGCATCACTCCAAGTATGTATCTGAATAAAACAAACTTCCCTTTCTCCAAGGGCTTGGTCAAAATATTTGACACCTGCTCATATATGGAAATATATTGAAGCTTCATTTCTCCCTTTTGGATCCTATCTTGAATGAAGTGGTATATGATCTCAATATGCTTGGACCTATCATGGAATAATGGATTATTCAATATTTTGATACAACTCTCATTATTGCAGTATATCACTGTAGGCTCTAAATCATGATCAAATAAACCTGTAAGAAATTTTCAAAGCCAAATGGCTTCACAACTAGCCATACTCATTGTCATATACTTTTCCTCTATTGAACCAAGTGCGACTTAATTTTTCTTCCTGATGAACCAAGTAATCGTTGTTGATCCCAAGTTGAAGCAACACCCTGGGGTTATTTTTTGTCTATTGCATTGCCTTCCCAATCTGAGTCTGTATATCCCTACAAATCTACTCCACATCATCCAAGATACCTCAATCCACTCTTTATTATACATCTCAAGTACCTAAGAACATGATTTTCTACAATCTAATTCACCTTCCTCAACTCCACCATGAACTAACTCAAGGTGTTCATAGCAAAAAAAATAGTCGATATGGTGTTGAACAAATACATCCAGGACCCTATCAGTTACCCATATATATTGGGATCCACCAACTTTGAATCTAAAGTTACCACTTTCTTCAAATTGGTAATCATAAGTGTAGCCATCGATTTAGAGTCCTGCATCCCGAATCTCCTAAATATATCTACTTCACAGTTCCCTTGGTGAAGGAATATCTCTCTTTATGCCTACCGTACCTCTAATCCCCATAAATAATGCATCAATATAATGTCCTTCACCTTGAGCTCACTTGTTAAATCGACTTTGCACCCTGCAATAATCTCTTTTGCACATGTGAGAAAAAATCATCTGTGTACAAAGCCAAGATGATTAGATATTCCCCAACAAGTATATAGTACAAGTTAGGGTCCACCTCATTATTGGTAAAGCCCATACTCTCCAATTATCCATCAATCCTAGAATACCACACCCTAGGTTATTATTTGAGTCTGTACATGAATTTCTTAAGCATATGCACATAAGAGTCCCTTCCATGTACCTCAAATCCATGATGGTGCTATATCTATACTTCATCCTCAATTATTAATTGATGAATGTTGTTTTTACATCTATATTATGTATCCTACACCTCATAAATGAAGCAATAGAAATAACATCTTGAACAGAATCATACCCGACGACTAGAGAAAATGTCTCCTTGTAGTCCACTCTCTCTTTTTTAGAGAACCCTCTTGCCATAAACGTCACCTTGAAATTCTCAATTCTACCATCTGTAGCATGCTTGATCTTGTATAGCCACCTGTAACTCACAAATAACTTCCCTTTGAGTCTCGACACTATGTCCCAAACATCATTCCCCATAATAGATGTGTATCCATCTACCCTGTAATCTTTCCATACCTATTGATCTATTGCTTCCTCAAAATTGGAAGGCCCAACATCAATGATGCTACTCATAAGCACCATATAGTTCAAAAAAATATTTAGAGGCATGTTCTCTCTAACGACACTCCTAGGAGTCTCACCGACATCCTTCAATGTTTGCAATAGCAACCTAGGTCCCCTGATAGAACTAGAAGGGTATAAGTTCTCCTCCCCACCTGAAGTTTGAATTTTTTATTTTTGGTCATCCTTCGAAGCCTAATTATCCTCATCCTCTATCACTTCTAATGAATCCTAAGATCTCCTAGATGCAAATGTCTCCTCCAACTGAATATTTATACTCATAATTTTCTTCCTCTACACTGGAATGAAGATCATGTAACCCTTTGAGGTCTCACTATACCCAGAACATTTACCCTTCTATCATAAAGACTCCATATTCATCCTCTTCTCTAGAGGAATATGGATGTAGACTGGACAACCAAAGATCCTCAAATTTCCTATCTCTAGCTTCACTCCTGAAAATGCCTCCTCTAGAGTCTTATTCCCCAATATCCTATGAGGACTCATGTTCTGTACATATAATTTCATATTACATGTCTCTGCCAACATAAACATATGCAACTCCTAGGCATGTATCATATCCCTCGGAGAATCGACGATGGATTGATTCTTTCTCTCCACAACCCCATTATTTTGGGGGTTGTATGAGACTCTCATTTCCCTCTTAATCCATACCTCCTTGCATAAATCCTTGAAATAATTGGAGGTGTACTCTCCCCCATTATATGACCTCGAGACCTTGATCTTCTTACCGGTCTAGTTATCCACTTGAGCCCTCAACTCTCTAAACTTATTGAAAACCTCATCCTTGTTCTTCATAAAGAAGATGCAGGTTTACCTGGAAAAATTGTAAATGAATGTCACATAGTATGACGATCCATGTAATGGTTCTAATGGCATCTACCCACTCACATATGAATGGATAAGATTACATATCCTCTTGGACCTACTCTCATTGTTATGAAAAGCATCCTTGGAATTCTTTCCAAGTGCACACCCCCTACTGCTCAATACTAAATTCTAGAAGACATGTAATGATCCCTTTCAGAATTAGAAAATCCTTGTAGGGAAGGTGTCCCAACCTCTTATGCCACAAATCACATAGGTTTTCACTGTCATGTACCAAATCTTGAAATGACTTTCAATAGAACTTATATAAAGTTCCCTCTCTAACCCGAAAAATCATTGAATTGTCTGAGATGGATTTATTTGGATGCATGAGTACCTTCCCTCTTTAAAAAGTGATGTAAAAACCCATTTCCTCCATAGTTGATATGGAGAGAAAATTATTCTTCAAACCTGATATGTAGTGAATATCATGTATATCTAATGTACCCCACGACTTAAGTTGGAATGTAGTTGTTCTCTTTCCCTTCATTGCATACTTGACATCATCACCAAGTTGCACATGAAAATTTGAGTCACTCTCTGTTAGACTACTAAATATCTCATGTGCTTCTTTCATAGGACAAGATAAGATGCACCATTTTCCAAGAACCACACACTCCTCCTAGTTGTGTTGGTAGAAAGGTAAGAAACTAGTGAGAAATCCTTCTCAAATTTTGATGAAAACACATCTAGATAAATCTTTGTTGATGTTGTTGTCTACGTATTTCCTTAACCCTTGTTCTTATCAAAACATTGGGATGCATAATTTTCATTCTTATGGCATGAGAATCACTTGATTTTACTCGAGTTATTCTTCTTCCCTAGATGTGACGATCCTCGATCAATATTACCCTTCATACTAGAATTATTTCCTTTTCCTTTCTTTGTCTTACTAACAAGATCCAAGTTATCCTCCCTGCTTATTTCCCTTAGACTCCTACTGCATGTATTATCGGATGTAACCATCCCAAAGTCTCTACCAATCTAGGATATTTTCCCGAGTGCAAAATCCTTTGACAAATGGTTATGAGGACTTAGGAAGATCATTAAATGCCAGATTCACGAGATCTACATCCTATGTTTTCTCCCATATGGTTGCAATCTAATCACACACCCATGTTATCCTCATGAGATAACTAGTAACATTATTATATATAGACATCTAAATCAATCTAAGTTTATTCCTTAAGACCATCTTCCTATTCATGTTCTTGCTCTAGAATAAACTTACCAAGGCATCAAAAAAATCTTTCGTCCTCTTCTTCTCAGATAGGTGAGGGATTGGATGATACTTCACCAAATCTAGGAGTACCCTTTATTCTTTTATCTCCTACATTTTGTTAGTTTCCAAAGCTATCAGATCCATTGGCGGAATAACTACTTTTTCCACTAACTCCCAAAGGTCATACTTCTTGAATGAAAAAATTACTCTTTATTTCCAAGATAGGAATTTGGATGCTCCATCCAATCTTTATTCATATCTCAATGTTGTTCATGCAATCCCTAAGACCTGATTAATTTCTCTGTAAAATAATCTCGTTGATGCCATCCGGAAGACTTGAAAAATTTCCCTGGAAAATAACCTCTATTTGAAATTACTCGTGTATTGACCTGTATGTACTTGTACATGCCTGTCACCACTCGAACCTATGTATGTACATGCATGTTCTCACAAACATCTACATATGTATGCACCTATGCACACTACCACCCATGTGTGTACACACTTGTCCCTCCTTGCATCGTGCATACAACTATGTAAACCTGTAAAACCCTAGTTTTTTCCTAAGTATGGATGTTTACATGTAATTTTTCTTTTGGTTTCCTCATGTTGGTTAGGGATATACTAATATCTCCTATAAATATTATAGATATGGTTTCCCTTCATAGCATGTGCTCTGATACCATGTTGGAATTCCCTTAATCCAACATGTAGGTATCTTGTTATCTAGTCATTTCTTACCGCAAATCAGGTTAGCAACTAGAAAAACAAAAATACACTGCTAAAATATTCATACTTAAACATGTAGTGAAAGAAAAAACTAGAAACCATATCATGCACACATGAACACCAATATTTTTAGGTAGTTACCCCTGGAAAAACCCTGGAGGGAAAACCTATGTTGAGAATGATTTTGCTATGATAAAATCAAGGCTCCCATAACAACGATAATGGCCCACTAAGAAAAATACAATTGAAAACAAACCTCACAAAGTTTGTTCCATTATACAATTAAGAAATGCACACTTTTTTAGATGTACATGATTTTCCCTACTACATAGCCACGTATACATGTCTATCGCCACTAGAACCCATGTACATGTACGAAAATCTTGTATGAAAAATTCTATATGAAACAACTCTTGCCTATGTCTTTTCTTGAATGAAACCACAAGGTATTCACTTGGTGACCTTGTGACATAACGCCTTCATTCATGGGATGTTAAATAATACCCATAATTTCAGTAGATATTTATAAATATATTCCAAAATCCTTTTGTTGAACCTCCTTCCCAATACATATTTCCAATACAATAAACCATTATTTTTACTAGATACCCCTTTTTATATCCCCAATACCTATAAACCCCTTAATACCCCCCCCACTATACCTGCAATATATTGAATATATTTTTCACAATTTAAAAACCCCCTTTATGAATGAACGTGATAAGATATTAGTGTACAAGATGAATCTCTTGTGACTGAAACCCACCTACGATAACCTTCATTCTCTCTTCTCAATGATCTAATCTCTAGATGTAAGTCCTTGTCCACCTATTCGAGATCTCCTTGAATCACAATCCTTCATGATCCAATCCTCTCTGGAAAAAAGTCTCACTCTGTTATGATCAATGTGTCAATTTGTCTTCCTCCTTCACCCTAGCCTTTCTTTTATAATCATGAGTTATAATCTATTTCTAATCTCTAAAGTGATTGACATATGAGATTACTTCTCACTTCAATTGAGATTCAGATTGCATGCTAATTACTTTTATCATTTTCCTTAAATAATTCAATTAATTAAATAATTAATTAATAAAAACAATTTACTTTAATAATTCCTTTAATTTAATCAAATCCAAGAGTAGAAGGATTTGGACGACATTTTCATGCTCAACATGAAGCCTATGCAGAAATACCTATCTGATGCTACATGCATAAATAGTTAGAGAGACTTGATTTAACCTAGTGGGAAGGCCACACATAAACACTTAGGTCAGAGGGTCATTCGCCAATAACTAGGTGGGAGGACCTCCAAAACCTCATCAAGTCCCAATTCTACACTATCAGTTATGTAGAGGATGAATGGATCTGGTGGAACTACTTGAGGAACAGGAAGGGGCGGAGTGTATATGAATACACCACTGAATTCAGAAATATGGACATCATGTTGGGTATCTCTCCCAATAACCTAGAAGTACAGCTCAATTATCTGGGGGGTTTACATAGTCATTATGGAAAGTAAGTTATGCTCTTCAAGGCAAGGAGAGTGGATTAGGTGTGTGTCCAACAACAATACATGGAAAACATAGGAAGAAAGAAGGGGAAACCAGGTAGTTTGAAGCAGAAAGAGCACCGAGAAGATTCCAAGGAGGGGAAGAAGAAGTGGAAAGGGGAAAAAGATAAGAAGACATCAACCACTACACATCAATGAAAATATCCTAGCAACCATTTCAATCATTGCAACGTTGATGGACACATCAAGGAAAAATAATGGAAACTACATCAAGAGCTAAACCCAAAGAACCACAAGAAGGAAAGAAAGAAAAAGAACCTTCTATCCATAGATTTGAGTAACCAGGTTGAAATTAGCTCAGATGTGGATGAAAATATTATCTTCACATATGTGCAAAAGAAGGTGAATCTGAGTAGCCTTCATCACTCAGAAGAGAAGGAGAGGACCAAGATCTTCCACATCAATATTCAAGTCAATAAGACCAATATATATGCTCTATTCGACTCTAGTTCACAAGTTAATATTATAGCACGTAATCTCATTAGTAAGCTCATATTGGATGTTCACAATCATCCTATCTCATATTCATTGGGTTGGGTTAACAAGGATGTAGAGATAAAGGTAATGAAACAATGTAATATTAGATTTGCTAGAAGTGTGAATTTTATTGATGAAGTAGAATTGGATGTAGTACCACTTGATGTATGTGTAATAGTGTTTTGAAGCCCTTACATGTATATGAGGGATGCAATATTCATGCGGAGAGCCAATCGATACCGACTTATCAAGGATTGTAAGTCCTACATCATAAATGCTCATAAAGGAAAGTCAAGGATCTCACTGATAAGTGCCAACCAAGCTAAGAATTTGATTAGTTCCAGTAAGAAATATTTTTTTCTTTTCTTAAAAGAAAATGTGTCTGATGATGAGTCTATGAGAGTGAAGGATTCCCTAAGGGGGTTTACTAAAGCGAGGAAACATCAGTTGGAGGAGATACTATAGGAATACATAGGAGTATTCAAGGAGCCTAAAGGACTACCACCCAAGAGGGTTGTGGAGCACAAAATGCAGTTATTGCTAGAATCCCTATTTCCAAATATTATGTCATATAAAAAATACATTATGGAAGCAAATGAAGTAAATAAGTAGTTGAAACAATGGTTGGAGTTGGGTGTGATTCAACTAAGTACCTCACCTTATGGGTCACCCATAATAATTGTACCCAAGAAGGATGGGACTTGGAGAATATGTATCGATTAAAAGGCATTGAACAAGATCACACTAAAGAATCGGTACCATATGTAGGTGGACCAACTAAAACATGCCAAGTACTTCACCAAGTTGGATTTGAAATCGAGATATCACCAGGTACAATTCAAAAAAGAAGATACCTAGAAGATTGTCTTAAAGACAAGGCAAGGGTTGTATGAGTGATTGGTTATTCCATTTGGTTTATTCAATGCACCATCTACATTTATGAGACTAATGAATTATTTTTTACACCCTTATCTAGATTCATTTGTTATTTTTTATTTGGATTATATATTGGTTTATAACGATTCCTAGGAGGAGCACATATCACATCTTATGCAGGTGTTAGGGACTCTAAAAAAGCACCAATTTCTGGCCAATCTCAAGAAATCTGAGTTTCCTCAGTATTATTTGGTGTATTTGGGGTATGTGATTAGTGGAGGCGAGCTCAGGATAGATCCCACAAAGATGGATGCCATCATGAAATGGACAGTTCCTATGAATGTCATTGAAGTTAGGATTTTTGTTGGGGAAACACAATACTTGTGACAGTTCATAGGTTCATTTTCAATGATATTTGCACCACTCCACTCCATAAAAACTAGTGGTAAGAGTTTTTAGTTGGGGTAGAATTAGAAAAAGGCCTTTGATGAGATGAAAAGACCAGTTAAGCACCAGTGATTGTGGTACCAAACTTACAGAAGCCCTTCAAAGTGGAGATAGATGTAAGTGGGTATGCCATGTGAGTTGTTTTGATGCAAGGAGGAATGGAAATATGTTATCATTCTGAAGTATTTCATGGGGGAGTTCTGAAATACCCTACCTACAACAAGGAGCTCTATGCCTTGGTACAAGTTGTCAAAAAGTGGAAGCACTATCTAATGGGAAAGGAGACCATCATCCACACAGATCACCAACCACAATAGTATTTGCAGGCACAGAGTATGCTACAAAAGACTAGGTATTACAAGTGGATGGGGTTTTTAAATCAATTTCATTTGTTCATAAAGTATAAGAAGGGTAGCACAAATAATTTGGAATAATTTCTTTCACGACCACCTGCATCCAATATTATAACTTTGGGAACTCTGATGCATGCAAATCCTTTTACCCATGATCCATACAAAGAGGCATACAAATAAGATGATGACTTCTAGGAGGTGTTTCAACAACTACAGGGCCAAATTTATATAGAAGAAGGTAAAAACAAGGTTGACTATCACTTGTAGAATGGTTTATTCTACAAGCTCAACAATCTCTTTGTTCCTAAATGTGAACACCCACATCTTATCAGAGAGGCCTGGACCTCTAAGGTTACATGACATTTTGATGTTGGGAAGACATTTGCCAACTTAGAAAGGTATGTTTATTGGCCAAAATGAAAGAAGATGTAGCACAATATTTTAGAGGATGTATGATTTGTTGTACCAACAAGCCCAATAATAGGAACAAAGGCCTATATAATCCCTTACCCATATCCACTCGAGCTTGGGAAAGACTTTCCATGGATTTTGTGGGAGATTTACCAACCACATAGAAGGGACATGACAATTTATATTTGGTAGTTGACAAGTTTAGTAAAATGTACATTCTCATCTCTTGTAAAAAGACCACAAAGGGACAAGAAGAAACAAACTTATCCTTTGAACATGTCTGGTTGCACTTTGGGATATCAAGGAGATCATCTCATATGGGGATGTCAAATTTCTGAGTGCATTTTGGAATACATTATGGAAGAAGATGGACACTAAGTTGAAGAGGTCTACAACATTCCATCCACAGATAGATGGGAAGATGTAAGTAGTCAATAGGACTTTAGTGCAACTTTTGAGAGGTTGCACTGATAAATTGTAGGGCCATTTTGGCCGCTGGTTCAAATTTGGGTCCAAAAAATTGTCTGAAATATTCTTGAGCCATTTTGAGGCATCGAACGACACTTTTTTTGGTCCAACCCTTACTATGGAGAAAGATTCTATATTCAACACACCAATACTTTCTATCGGTGCAGATCGTTCATCAATCAAAGTTCGTATGAGAAAGTTATACCTCCCGCAAGTTGACCTACTGTATTGATCACCATGGTGCGAGTGGATGCCACGTCAACCTCCATTACATAGACATGTGGGGCTAGCCACAGAGTGGATTTTCTAATCACATTCTAGAAGGTCTAAAATCTTGTCATAATTAAAGGTTTAGGAAGTCAAAACCATACTCCTCTATGGCTATCTGAGTATGTTAAATACTGGTCCACTAGGAAGAGAAGGGTTTCCATTATTTTGCATTGTATCTTGTTCCATAGTTGAGCAAAACATGTGAGAGTGGTATTTTGTGAGCATAATAGAGAGCCATACAAGCCACTTGTCAAAAGAAACTCCATGGAGTGCCTTTTTCTTTGTACTTGCATCATTTCTATACTAGAGAAAAGAGATGTTCAAAGCAACCTCACCTTCTAGTTGGGTTTTCTATATCTCGGGTTTATTTTGTGGATGGTGGGATTGTATTTTACTGTTCTCTATTTTCAACATTTTATCTTTTTTTTTGCATATGCAGAAAATTAGTAACAAAATATTGTGGAGATCTAAAAAAATCAACCTGAATAATAAAGATTTCAGTATTTTATTACATTTGTTGTGACCAACTATTCCACCAGAATATCCTTCTAACCTAAAAAAAAATA